>JARLTB010000157.1:2175000-2775000 GCA_030141615.1 Unio pictorum | reverse complement strand
AAAAAAAAAAATGTAGAAAAAATTATAGTGGAGCAATGTCTGAATACGTACAAGGCATTAAAATATTACGTTTCCAAAAAAAAAAGATTTCCAAAAACATATGGCAGTACTATGGTCCATTTGTTTTGTGTTCAAAGACCAAAAGGATTTAAAATCAATTTCAAATGTCTGAATGTCAGAAGGACTACTGCTTTTGCATGTTTTCAGTTCTATCCCTGGAGCACTCATGGCTTATAAAATGTTTTGGGTACACTAACCTGTCTGTGAGGAAGGCCATTATCAAACTCTTAGCTGAATCTGACATTTCAATATCAGAAGGAAAACTGAGAGAGTTTTTGTGGTCCATAATTTTTCCATATGTCCCAACAAGAGAGTCTGCATAGAATGGTGTGTCACCTGCAAAGAAATAGGATAATTAAACACAAAGGTATGCATGTTACTTTTAAACTAATCACCATAGAGAACAAGGCCATCAAATATTTCCAAACTATTTTACTATAATTGCAATGCATGTATTTTTAATGGGCAATGAAAAATAATTTAACCAATCATGAAAAATAGTACCACTATCAGTATTTATGAATAGTATTAGCATCAAATACTCCATACAATCTTTCAATGCATTTTCAAAAATGCCAGAATATTATGACAATAAACTGATGCCGATTAGAATTACAATCATTACAGATCTGCAAAGGTGTGTACAACTAAGCAACAGCTGTTCAGAAGTTGTTTGCGGAATACAGTTAATTTAATCAAAACTTGAAGTTCCGGTTAAAGTCAATCTTTTATACCCAGCTCGGTACTTTAGTACTTATCTTGTAGTTCCACTTGCAGAATTCAACATCTCAAAAGAGGTGTGAGAAATATTATCAAGTCTTCCACTTACCACGACACTTATTTACATCTCAAGCTTAATTTAGGACACAAGATGTTTTAACTTAAAACCCCATAATGCATGTGCTTATGTATTTTGTAAAGAAATTTTACTTCAAAACACATTTATTCCAATTATCCACAAATGGATTCAAATAAAATGTTCAAATGAAACCTGCAATAGCATCTTACTTAATTTCTATGTTATAATATTTTTTAAAAAATCAGCTATATATTGAATTAAGAACCCTTGCTTACACAGAAACTTCTACTGAAAGTACCCTAATGATCAACACTCTAGTACCTGAGGGTCTAGCATTGTCAACTTACATACTACTTATACATTTTGTTTCCATGGTAAAATTATTGGTGAATTCAAAGTATAAAAAGACATAACTGAACAAATGTGAAAAAAGTTGATTGAAATACCATAACAATGTAGAGTTAAGCTCTGGTATTGAAAATGTTTATCGATGGAGACAGATAAACAAAGAAACATGTGGAATAAAAAGAGTCCATTTTAAGTGGAGAAATGTCATAATTCTAACAAACTTTACAATGCAAAAGTTTCATCAGTTCATTACAGCTTAAAAGATAGTAATATAACTTCATCGGATTAAACTAGAGGTATTAGTATTTAGTTGCAGTGAAATTAACCGATGTTGACTGCCAAACTGTGATACATAAAAAACAACAAAAGAATCAACATTTCCTTCCTGTTGTTTACAGTGGAAACAAAAAACTTACCAACTAACATCTCATATAGAAAGACTCCAACTGACCACCAGTCACATTCCCTGCCGTAGTAACCATCCCCACCCTGGGACTTTAGCACCTCAGGTGAGATGTAATCAGGAGTTCCCACAGCTGTGTCTGACCTGACCATACCATCCTGTCAAAAAGTTACCAATTACACTAAAATTTCATAACCACAAAATGATAGCCTTGCTAGAACAACCTGCTTTTAATGGCAATGGTTATAAATAACGTTTGCCATGATAATATTAAAAAAAACAGGAGATCTCAAAAGGGTAAAGTTTTTATACTGAATTTATGAAACTCACTGAACAATGTCCAGTTTTGCTCACCAGCTGGACATTATTCAGAGTTTCATAAATTTTATATCAAATCATTACCCATTTGAGAATCTATTTATCACATAGTTTTGTATTTCAGTTGAAATGATTTAGATAGAAAGATGAAGGAATAACTTACTTCATTCTCTTGTGTATAAAATAATAGTCCCAAATAAAATTCAACTAGTAAAAGTATAGATTGTACCTTTTTTACAAACTATAAATCAAAGAACAAGTGTCCATCCGAATCAACAGAACATTTTATAATATCAGTGAAGTACAAAACTGTTAGCTAAATACCTTCCGCTTAATCCTTAGATCGATGAAGTCTCATGCAACTATCAATCCATTAGAAACAATGTGATTTTTAAAAAGCCTCAACAGCTACAAAATGGGAGGTCTTATTAGCACAATTTACCTTTAGGATCAACAGAAGTATTACTTAATGTCTAATAGATAACATTTACATTTAGGATCAACTTGATATTAAAGTAATTTTGTAACCATCAGCTCTGGAGGAGTGGTGATAAACAGATTTTAAAGATGGATGGCATAGTGGTTATACTGAATACCCGAGATGCACAAATTTCATTTCAAACCAACTAGACATCATAAGAAGACTTTTAGTGAAACCAATTGCTAATACAATCATCCACCACTCAAAAGGAGTAGCAATAACACAATTGTCAAAATGGCCACTGGTATAATACCAATTCAGAAGGAACAGAAACTTTACAATTTTGATGATGGCCACCCATCGGATAGCATACTAGAGGTCCAAGTGGCACCATTTTTATTTAGTCCAAACTAGACGTTACAGATGTTGTAAAAACCAATGTCAATATAGCCATTTTCTAATAGTTTAAAAAGATGGCCAGCATGGCAGCCATAATTTGAATTCTAAACAGCACCATTTTCATTTAAAATTAACAAGGCAATGTAAAAGTTAAAACTCTTTATAAATATGACTATATGTTGAAAAGAGTAGCAATAACAAGATTGTTACAATGGCCAGCTTGGTGAATATAATATCAGACTAATACCATTTTCAATTTGATTAGCAACTGCCCCAGGCTGATCCAATGGTAGGATTCTAAGCAGCACCATTTTTTTGTCATGAGGATGACAAGCTAATCACTGAGTCATCATTGCTAATGCATGAATAACAGATAAAAGGCCATCACATAAGGCCATTTTTAATCAGATTAGTAGAGTGTGCTAATGGACAAAATACCAAAACATAACGACCAATAGAACTAATTTTATTTAGATCTTGCCTAAGTTTAGATGGTGAAACATCAAAATAGGCCTCTCAGACACTCACTCTGTCCATCCTCATACAGGTTCCAAAATCAGCCAGCTTGAGATGACCATCTTTATCTAGCAGCATATTGTCTGGTTTAACATCCCTGAAAATAGAGATCTACAATTAAACAATATAATAATGATGACTTTGTATAGCGCCTAATCTTTAGAAGCTCTAAACACTTTACAACATCTATAATAATATGACTACAACAAAAAAACAACAAACACCATGAAATTAGAAAACATAAAAACATACTGAAAATATTTAAGGTAGGAGACATTATTAGGACTTTAAGTTTGTTCTTGAAGTCGAAAAAGGTGAGTTTTAAGTGCAATCTTGAGAGGGATCACAGTGTCTTTGTGTCTAATTTCATTGGGTAATTCATTCCACATTGCTGAGCCCTGGTATGCAAAAGAAAGTTGTCCATATGACTTTGTTTTCAAAGGGGAAATAATGAGTATACGATTTTCAGAAAAGGAGTGTAAGTATCTGGCTGGTGTGTAAACATGGGTGAGGTCAGAAAGGTATGTTTGACTAGAGTTCGTCAGTTGCACAGAGAACAAAATTTGTGTTTGATTCTGGATCGAATGGATAGCAAGTGTAGGGTACAGAACAGTGGGGAGGTGTGCTCTGATTGCGGTACTCTAAGGATGATCTGAGCAGCTATGTTTGAAGTTTTTGAAGTTTCTTGAGTAGATATTGAAACGAACCAGACAGAATTGAGTTACAATAGTCCAGTCCTGAAAGTATTAATGAACACACAAATGTTTTAGTGGCATCAACTGAAAGATATTTACGAATGGAACTGATGCGTCTCAGCTCAAGATATGCAGCCTTGCATATCTTCATAACATGTTGGTGCAATGTGAAAATACTGTCTAGAGTAACACCTAGGTTTCGTACTGACTGTGTGAATTTAATGTTGGTGTTGCTGATATTTATTATCTGAGGTAAAGGATGTGAATGAGAAAGTCTTTGTGTTGTGATCATAATAGCCTCAGTTTTATCATCATTCATCTGCAGCTTGTTACATGTCATTCATTATTTCACATCAGAAATGAACCTCTCTACTCCATGGATGGTAGCATCAACTTCAGTTGAGTGGCTAGACTTGTATATTTGGGCATCATCAGCCTACAATTGGTGAGACACTGGGTGATGATCTATGACATTTGAGAGTGGCTGAGTATATAGAATGAAGAGAACAGGTTCAAGAACAGACCCATGTGGAACACCACAACATAGATCAACTGGACTGGAATGCATTCCATTTGCAGATACAATATGTGCCCTGTTCACTAAGTAGGACTTGAACCCCTGTAAGGCTATATTCTGAATGCCAAATACTTGCTGGAGATGGTGAAGTAATATATCATGGTCAAACTTAATCTATTGAAAGCAATTAAGTTAGTTTTGAGTAGCACAACAGATTGTCTTAGATGAAAGCTTTTGTTTTCAGAATCCTTGACTGAGAATACAAACCATGCTGACAATGCATTCTATTTGACATTTCACAACTTGTGTCTAGTCTAAAAACTGCAATGATATATGTTGCTTTAGTTCCCTCCCTTTGAGAATTTTAGTACAATCTTCTATTTACAAACTCATCTCCCATTAGTTTTACAAGAGCCCCTCAACCAGGCTGATGGAAAGAATTTCCATATTGGACGTCATTTGGGACCAAGTTGACATCATAATTCTTTTCTTGAAAACCTGATATAAATACGATTATCCATTTTCAGGAAATAGTGACAAGAAGATTTTAAAGATAGTCATCATGTCAACCATATTAAATGTACAACTAGGAACCATAAATAGTCATTTGTTAAAATATCTTGCTGATATGGCAGACATGCCAACCCTAAAAAGACTTTACCAGCAAGGCAGCTGTTTTTTTTTTATCCAAGTCTGTGTTTCATTGATTGATTGATTGACACAGATTTCAGTTAGCACTAACTTGACATGCTACAAAGTCTCCTGGTGAAAATACCAATGTCAATGACCTTTCAATCAGGAGGAGTAGCTAGAACAAGAATTTAAAGATATGTTGCTGTTTCAACCATACTGGACATCGGATTTGACCCTAATGTTTAAAGCAGACATCCTAAGAGTACTTTTTATGAAGATCCAATGCTGATATAACCATCATTTAGGTGGATTACTATTAACAAGATTTTCAATATGGCTCCTTTGTTAAACAAAGTGTATTTTTTTTAGCACCACTATTTTCATTTTGGGCCAGCTACACCATGGGATGGATGTGTGTGCAAAGCTTCATAGCAATCTTCCATGGACAAGTAATAATAATGAACTCAACATATGGATGGATAATGGATTATGGACAAGAAAACTCTACAGTCTATGACCAGTAGAGCTCAAATAACTGTTAAAAAATAAAAAATGAATTGTATTTTCCATTCTATCTCCATTACACATAAATCCTCTGATTTTTTCTATTTAAATGGGGGATTTGGGGGGGGGGATATTCACCTAAATTGTCAGTAATAAAATATAAAATATACAGGTGACTTTGCAAACTTGCAGGATAGTTTTCAGTTTAGTACCTGTGAACGAAGCCCATGGAGTGTATTGCATCCAAGGCTAGCACCACTTCAGCACAGTAAAACTTGGCCCACTTTTCTGGTACATCGTAGTTACTCATGAGATTCACTAGGTCTCCCCCAGGCATGTAGTCCATCACCATGTACAAATGCCTATGGTCTTGAAATGCATAGTGTAACTGAAAATAAATTAATATATCTAAGATATAATGCAACTTTATCCAGATGATATTGTAACTGAAAATAAATCAATAAATCTATGATATAATGCAACTTTATCCAGATGATATCGTAACTGAAAATAAATCAATAAATTTACAATATAATGCAACTTTATCCAGATGATATTGTAACTGAAAATAAATCAATAAATCTACGATATAATCCAATGGACAGCAACATAATCTGAAAGTACTGCTTCATTTATAATGTAAC
Organism: Unio pictorum; assembly: GCA_030141615.1. Lineage (NCBI taxonomy): Eukaryota > Metazoa > Mollusca > Bivalvia > Unionida > Unionidae > Unio > Unio pictorum. The sequence goes on along the minus strand of JARLTB010000157.1, from coordinate 2,768,743 downwards.
TCAGTATAGAAAAGGTTCACTACACAGTGGATTACTGCATAGTTTTGATTGAAAGTGTTATAATGAGGGATTTTTGTATCATAACGCACTTCTCTAAGGGAGTACTGCATCATGTAACTCATTAAAAGACAGTCTCACTATAAGGGTGCTATACTAAATATCTGTCACTCACTGCATTATAATATGGGTGTACTGTAATTGTATTATGTCCACGATATGATGTAACAAGATCACCGCTTCCATTCCCTACTTTCCTTACATAAAATACATGCCTCTATATTTTAATCTAATCAACATTAAACCCAAAACTGCAAGTCTAAAGTAAAATTACATAATCACCCAAACCATGTATATACTGTACTCCCATCCTATTTTTTCACAGCAAAATATCATAAAACAGATGCAAAAACAATGTAATGGTTTCAAATTTTTAAGATTTATTTATTGCAATGGTACTTTTTATTACAAGGTACAAATAAAACTGTATCAAATATTTTCAATATTCATATACTAAAGTAAGTATGTTGTCACTATTACACACACACAGATGAAAAAGTTATGTTTCATGAGAAACTTTTTAATTCAATGTTAAATCTGTAACATAAATATATTAGAAATCTTTAAATAAATTGATTTGCTGGACATATCCTGCAGGTCAAAGGTTATACTCAGATCAACCAGTAATATGAGTTTCCAAATATCATGTCAACTTGTCCTTGACTCGTTAATCAACCTCAAAAAAGTAAAACTCACTTTACAACAAAATATCTGAAGCCTAGGACTGAATTAAGAAAACAAAATACTATCAACAATAAATAACTTTTATTACCATCCTCCAAGACTTACTCGTAGACATCCTCAAATAAAACTACACCATCCAACTTTACTGGATATGACTGTAGATTACCTGAACAATCCAGTCACTGTTAGCATTAGCCATTATTTCTCTCTCCTCCCAAAAGAAGGCAGAGTCTGACCTTTTAATCTGAAAATGAAATTGTATCAAGTAACACAAAACAAATACTAATAAACATAATTTCAATTTGATTTGAGCATAAAGTGATCTACTGATTGAGGTGGCTCAACTGCAATCCATATACTGATGTACTGCCTCCAACCCACCTTGTCTTTCTTACAAAAATACCAAAACAAAACTCAAACACAGGATGTTAAGAAGCCACAAATGTCCCTGTTGGCTCAAAAATTATAATTATATTTACCAAGCTGTTGCAGATGAGGCAATAAACATTAATTTTTCATATTCTTCAAAATTTAAAGTTTTTTAAAATTGTTGTTAAACTAAAGTATGTATATATGTACTATGAAGTCGTGTATTTTCATTGCTTGGGGGAAAAAAATGTATTTAATTGCATATTTAGTTCGTGGATTTGTTAATGGATTCCAATTATTTTTACAAGCTGTATGGATCACTGTACATTGTGTCTTTAAATTTGTGGTTTGTACCAACTATGAAATCCATAAAAATTGGTACACATGCCTACAAAAAATAGCAATCATCCAGTGTATTATGCAGCAGCTAAGCAGGTTAGATGCTAGTTAGTTTGATGCATGTATGTACCCTACATTAATAGCTACAGACAATTCATTTAGTCATAACAATGACATAAGATGTATTACTTTACTTACCATTTCATATTTACTGAGAAGTTTCATGGCATAAACTTTTTTTGTGCTCCTGTGACGAACCTACAAGACAAAAAGCCCATCATTACAGAATTTGAAAAAGTTGCTGTTTTTGAAGTAAATAGATGACATAAATCTAAGACTTACTAGTTATACTAAATAATCAAGTAAAATATCAAGTAAATAGATGACATTATATGAATCTATGACTTACTAGTTATAATAAATAATCAAGTAAAATATCAAGTAAATAGATGACATTATATGAATCTATGACTTACAGATTATACTTTTGTTTGTTTGTTTGATTAGGATTTTTAGTGTAGCTTTAACTATTTTTCAGTCATATCGCTACGATGTCTGCAGCGGGGCAGTTTATAGTGATATCTAGCACTAGTGCATCATGCAGCAGACATGTAGCATGATGTCCCACCCAGTCACATTATCCTGACACCTGGCCAACCAGTCATAACACTACTCTCTTAATGCTGAGGGTCAAGCGATTTTTTTAAAGTCTTTGGTATGACTCAGCCGGGGACCGAACCCTCAACCTATCACTTCTACGGATGATGCTCTAACCACTAGGCCACTGGAGCGGTTACTGGTTATACTAAATAATCATAAAATTTCAAGAGGATTATTACTCTTGAAAGACTTCCTCAGAACTGAGCTACTTGAGCCACCTGACTTGTAATTAATAACACAAGTCCTTGTAAAGAGGCAGACATACTACTGGCCAAAAATAATTTTTGGGGAATCCAGGATAAAACCATTTCCTCTGTATACATGCCAAGTGCTGAAAATATATCCAATGTTCATAAGCAATACAAAGATTTGGAATTTTAAGATAGATGCCAGGACAGCCATACAGGACACAAGATCCACGCCATTTTCATTGACCAACCAAACATCATAAGAAGTCAACTGGTGAAAACCCTATCTTGATATACTGAATCTTAGACAACATTTGCTCTGATCATTGATTGATGAACACCTCAATACTGAGCTACTGTAATTGCATTCAACACCAGACATAATCCTGTCCTGGGTTTCACGTTTCACTTTACCAGTAATAGCTTATATTACTGTATGTTATCCATTGTAAATACCCACTAATTAACACACTAACACCTATCTGTTTGAATGACCACACCAAAACTGTTTGAAAAAATGGCGTAATTTTTATTGGGAATGGATATTCACTAGTAAAGCACCACCAAGCCATGTGCACATGTTGGCAGCTTTCGTTTATTTTTTAGTGCTTTTATAAGTCATTGCCCCCACGATCTGAGCAACCATTAGCTGTGAGATTGACTTGATTAACAATTACTGAAATTAATTGATTTATAAATTCAGGTGAAATTCTTTAGCTAACACCACATGTGAAGCTTGATTTTGTATACCAGTTGAATGAACAAACATCTGTCAGCTATTGTTTCAGCAACGACCATACAATCACTGTAGAAAACACAGACTTAAAGGCTTACTAATTATTGCTGTTGTTATAGGCTTTAATGCCATTTATCAGCACAAGATAGGCTATACATGGCGAACAGTATAAACAATGGAGAAAGAACCAGGGCAAACAGAAAAAAACCACTGACCCACAAGAAGCTACTGGCAAGCTTTCTTACACACTCACATTGGCAGAGCATGATACACAAAACCATGCAGACAGAGGTGAGACAGCAGTGATCAGTAATGGTAAATGCTTTACACCACGCTGAATGGCTTACTAATAATAATAAACTTAATAATCATCAGCTTTTTAACGAGCTGACTGCTTTAAAAAAAAAATCAAGATCAAAGTGGAGCAACTGATTTTGACTCAAAGCATTTAATGCCAGAATATTTTCTGTCAAATTTTATTAAAACCTACAGAGTAGTTTCCAAGAAGTTATTGATTGAAGTTTTATCGAATTTTCAGTAATGGTGGCAATATATGGTTTCAGATCAGCATGATTTTGTACTAACTTACGCCAGGATGCTTTGTCAAATTTAGTCAAAACTAGTGCTACTTGTGACCTGTTTTTTTTGTTTATTTTTATTTAATGGCCAATCCTGCCTATAATCGAGGTTTACATCATTCAGTGGCAAATCTATCAAATTGGGTGAATAGGTTGAAAGTAGAAATATATCTGATTGGTCAAAAATGGGAGTTTTCCAAGAATCTGACAATACTGAACCAATCAGAAATGATTTAACTTATCTTCCTTTAAAAAGTAAATACATTCATTAAACAATTAGCTGAGCAATGACTCATATTTGAATATAAAATGTCTAATGCTATTTACAAGCTATTTAGGAAAATAAATCATACATTGTAAAAACAAAAACTTAAAAATAATCTGAATCATTTTTTAATGCAGTCTTTTTTTTTTTTTTTGGGGGGGGGTGAGTAAATTTATCAAATCAATTGATTAGAATCAAATAGCAATAGCTGAATTTAAATCAATATAATTGACTGATGGTATAAATATATTTTTTGTTCTGTAATCTTCCATGTTTCATTATATAAATAGCCTAATGGCTGATATTCATGTATAAATGAATTTACCATTGTTTTATTTACTACATTTTGACTTCATGTATGATGAAATGTAAGAACAGTGGATACACCGTATTTTTAGGATACTGGTCCTGTGGGCTTGCAGGATGTTCAGGAGAGTTTTACAAATTGCATCAGATGCCAGAATACTCTCCCTAAAATCATGCCCAAATTGGTAAAATGGTTTCTGAGGTGTAAATAGCAACTGTGAATAGATGACTCAAAATGGACAAAGCTATTGGGATGCCCATTCTATGTCAGTCAAGGACCATAAAAAAGTGAACAGTCATTAAGACACTTATTTAAGCTGGAATAATGTGTCAATGAATTTGAAAAATAATGTCTCGCTGAATTTGATTGAAATCAAGCAAAACGTGATACAGCATTTATAACCCAATGGTATGCTTATTAAAAGTCCATCAAGAGTAACAACTTTAAAGAAATACCGGCCAAATCTGCTCATCATCAAACTTATCTAAGCTCATGCTGCGATAAAGCAATGCCGTGTGTTTGAAATCTAATTAAAACTGCACAAAAGTGTGCATCAGCAATACCAAACGCTCAATCAAGGGCTACAACTCTAGAAAATCTGTGCAAAACATGCTTATTACTTAATTCTTCCATGATCCTGCTGAGATGAAGCGAATTTGGTTAATATCTAGACTATCATTTATGAGGAAGTTACAGTATTCACACAAGGGGCTGTACATCTATGATGACTAAAGAACTATGCATAGGACATGCTCATCTGACTCCTCTAAGCTATTGTTGAGATGCAAAGTAAATACAGTTAAAGTCTTATAGCAAATGTTAAACCCAGACTGCTATCAAGGTTTTACATTACCAATGTCTATGCTACTATGATCAAGGATCATATGTATCAGATCAAGAAATATATCTAGACTGTTCTCATCATATGTTCAATTACCAAAGAGTTTTTTTCTTCCCTGATCAAAGTTTCAAAAAATCAACAATCCCACACTCAATGTGCAACACTGATACACACAACAGAAGTCCATCAGAACTGGTTAAATGGCTCCTGAGATCTGTTTGTTACAAGTGTTTTCTGTAATAAAAATTCAAATTTGATTGGAAAGGTACTAATAATTATGTAAAATAATGAGTATATTCACTGGTAAAAAAGAATCAACAGGAATTCAAGAACATTTTTTCCTCCAAATTCATGATCTGTTTTAACAATCTGATAATATTCTTCAGCAAATGTCAAGACTTCAAAATTTCTTGCAGTGGTGACCATACTCGTGTCAGAGTGACAAATTTTCATTTAAGACCAACAAGACATATGAAGACCTTGTGGAAACATGTTGATATGACTTCCTGTTTTGGAAGAGCAACGAGTAGGAGTTTCAAAATGGCTGTCATGGTGGCTATACCGGATATCTGGTTGGAACCATGTCCATTTAGGTCCAACTAGATATAATAAGAAGCCTTCAGGTGAGAGCAAAATATCAACATGACCAGTCATCTACAAGAATATGTGATAAAAAAATTTATTAAGCTGGACATATTGTGGCCATATTGCAAGTCAGATAGGTACCATTTTCATTTACAACTAATTATGCATCATATAAAGTCTTTCTGTGAAAGCCCGATGCTGATACAATCTTTCTGGACCAATGATAGGATTTTAAGACGATCTTGCTAAGTTTCACACCAAGTAGTTTAAGTACAACAGCAATAACAACCTGAGTTAATGGATAACAGATGATGGACAGCACATTATCCCAATAGCTCCTCTGGTCCTATATCCAACAGAGCTAAAACATGGACCTAAAAAAGTGAAACCTTTGATAAGCAAATGTTACAAGTCATGTAGCACATGGCATCCAATTAGGTGAAATTGATGCAGAGCTTTCAAATTTACAATAAGTGTGAACAGACAGACAGATGGAGAGACTAAAAAGGCTATTATACTATCAAGTCTCTGCATCTCGATGCTGGGTCATTAATAAATAAATGAACACTAAGTCTGGAAATTTTTTCACTCACCAGCTGAACCTCTCCAAAAGCACCACGTCCAATGACTTTGACTACTTCAAAATCATCATGTCTCATCCGACATTTGCTAACCTTCTGCACAGCCCTTGAATCTAAAATCATAGAATTTAAAGCATGATTATCACATCCATTAAAAATCATAGAATTGAAAGCATGATTATCACATTACAGAAAACAAGCTTTAAATCCCAATACCTGCCAAAAAAAATATCCCGATTAGTGGTGAGTCTTCTGTACCATTAAACATTTATCACACCATCTTAGAAAAATGAACCAAATGATTCTTAAAGGCATACAACCTAAGATTTTCGACTTTTTTGTTCTTGCAAATGCATGATATTATGAAAAGTATAGTAGAAATAATGAGTAATTACAGGTAATTCAGTTTCAAAAAATGTACATCTGTAAGTTTAATCAATGAAAATATAACGATTTTCTGTACGGATTGCTAATTAATTATGCAGAAACGGAATTTACCGATATTCTCCGAAGTCACAGTGTCAAGTGACGCGCGTCAACAAATAATGGAAGTCGAGGTAAGCCCGTGATTCTCTTTTGATGTAATTATTGCCTTATTCTTCGTCTGTCCTTCTCCTTAGTTCTTTATAGTCACCCACAATATATGTATTGCTTATAGATTTCTCATTATATATGATAAATTACAAGAAGTAGGCAAAAAAGTCAATATGATGGAAACTCCTGACAATAAGGGGTTCCTAAGGGGCCATTCTTGAAAGTGTTTACTTCTCGTGTTTGTGTGATTCTGTTACGTTGTAAGATAAACCAACAAAAAATTTGATAATTTGTATCATTGTAATTAGAACCGCTATTAGAAGGTCTCGATAAAGTCGCTTCTTTGGCTCAGAATAAAGTTGATTTTCTTGGGCAGTTGCATTACCACATCACGTTCACGTATCCGATAGTCGATGTGATTTGTGCATTTGTTTGTATATTTACACGTTTGCTTCATTGCATAACACAAAAATTAATATTTTCCCACATAATATTTAATGGATTTATTTTATTTGGATTTTTTTTTACTGACAATTTTTTTAAAAATTTCTGCAGGACTTCGACCTGGTTGTTTAAGATGAAGTTGTGCTCCTTGTTGCACAGAGGTATATTCAAGATGTCCTGGCAGCAGAAGACAATGATTATAACCAAGGGAAAAGGCATACTGCTAATAGGCAGTTTATATTATGGACTTAACGGATACCTAAGTACTGATAACAGACATGTCATTCCAAGCTGTTGTGAATGGGGTATAATGGATAAATAATTTTGGCCAGTACCATGGCTTTACACAAGGAAGACTTGGATGATCTATCCAAATATATGATGTGTGAATAATATAATTTATGTTGATTTTCTGTTGTATAAAACATTTCTTTTGTAGTATGCAATTTTTATTTTGCATGAACAAGTTTTGTTAAACATTTTTTAGTTACCTACCCACTAAAGAATGATTATATGTATGGCTATGTTTTGAAAGCAACTGTGAGGAGACTATTTATTAAAAACATAGGATGAATTGAAGTTGACTAGCATTGTCTTGGGATGCAAACAATATAAAAAACAAAAATACACTGGTGAACATGATTTTAATCGTGCATATACAGTAACACTATAAATTAAATGATAAATAACGCATATTCATATTGAGTTGAGAAAGCAAAACTTGTTGCAATGTTTCATGAATACAGATTGGCTTGCAAATATCAACAGAACTACAAACACTAGGATACTATTCTATCCAGACACTGCTCATTAATTACAATATCATGTAATACAAAATGGCTCTGGAAACAGAATAAGGTTTTTAAGACTAAAATACTAGTTCATCTAAAGCAACCTTGAATGCTTATATCACATATGTGCATCATCAGCCATCTTATTACAACTAAATCAAATATACTCGACACCATTTAAAAGCATCAAATTTTCAGTTTTTCAAAATGTGTTCATTTACCATAGAAATAATTATACCCTTTATATGAATACCCAGATGAATGTACACAACTGCATACACTGTAAAACTAACTATTATATATTATGAAATGTACAAAACTTATACAAGTACAAATGTGCACGTACAGGTATAACTTTAATTCAAGAGTACATGTACAGTCAGGCCTAAAAAACTGAAGGATATCATCTAAGAATAATTATGGCATATATAGAGGTTTTCCATGTTATTTAGGTTGGGTGGGGTGCTCCCAATATTATTTAAATTATTACAAAAGACCCCCTTGGCATGTTTTTGTGAGGAATTGAAGTAGTGATAGATGCATTGCTCAGAGCCCCCAGTCAGTGGTGCCAACAGTTAAATTAATGAATACACAAAATTTAATCTCATTAAATAACAGTCATCTCTCAAATGAAATTCAAATTAAAATCCTATCACTCGTCTTTAACTCAACCAAGTTATGGCATATATTGTCATCTGATTTAGTGTAATAGATTTTCCTCTTGTCCTGTGTTCCTACTCGTCTGAATGATCTTTCTCTGGACTGGTAGTCCAATTCCATTCAGTCCATCACACTTCTGCCTCCATTCTTCCTTTTTCTTTGTCTCCCATAGACTTTTATATGATAAACTAGTGTACCATTACTATAAAAGATTGATTACAGACATCCTATTCCAAAATACTAGACAGTTCTATAGAAATTACATTGATGTTTTAGTATCCTGTGCTTGGTTTCTATGCTTTTGACACAAGTGATTACCATTTACTCAATGCCAAACTTTAGTACATCACCTAAACAAACTACTGCAGAGAAACAAATACTGCAATTAAGCCCACCCCCATGTATGTTTCCTATTGCATTTCTTTTAAAATTAGGGTAGCTAGGTACTCACACACACACACACACACACACACACACACACACACACATATATATACTGAATAGTACATATAATGTACTAAGTACAATGCAAAACTGGCTCAGATATACATATCAAATTCAGGAATGCAGGGGTCATGTTATCAGGCGAGGAGACTTTGACCTCTTGATTTTTTGAACGTAAAATGACTGGTTGTACTTTATACCTTCCTTGATGTACCCATTAAGTTCTGGCAGTGTTGTAATCCAAGGCATCATGTATTTATGCAGTGTTGATACCAATTAGCCTATGCAGACAAACTCTTACACATTCACTGGGGTGTTTTAATTGCTAACTGACCTTTAAGCCTGTTTGCAGCAATATATCACTTCTGAGTTCATGAAATTGGGCCTACTGTACAGTGATGAAAATATACCAAATTCTGTTTCAAAATTGTAAGTGTGTGTGTGATTTGGATGTTTAAGATACCTTGAACAATTTTTCAGTCATATTGCTATGATGTTTGCAGTGTGGCAGTTTATAGTGATATCTAGCACTGAGGCATCATGCCGCAGTCATGTAGCATGACATCCCACCCAGTTACATTATCCTGACAGTAGGACGACCAGTCCATACACTAACTCTTAATGCTGAGCACCAAATGAGGCAGCTGTTAATACCATTTTTATGTCTTTGGTATGACCATGCCAGGGATCAAGGCCTCCACAACCTCTTGCATCTGAGGTGGATGCTCCTACCACTAGGCCACTGGAACGGTCAACACCAGTATGTAAATAGTAATTTGTTGTTAACAAATATAATCAGTAAAGATCATTTCTAATTGATTTCTTTTTTATAAAAAAAAAAACAGAAGTTAACAGCATTTTTTTCTTTATAAAATTAGTTTGAAACTGTATGTGAACCAGTAATGGCAGACATCACTGCACCTGTGATAAACCACTTCATTACATTGTATTCTTAAAAAATTGGGCAAATAAATTCAGGAAAATATGTAATTTAATTAAAACAAAGTCTAAATATTTTGTGTTAGAAAATGTAGCCTAAATATTTAATAATGAAATAAGAAATATGGGACAATACTATGTTGTGGAATTCGAAACAATGTTGTTAAGCTCAATGTTGTTTTCTGATTTAATTCATTTTCATGAAAATACATACATACATACATACATACATACATACATACATACATACATACATGGATTGAAGTCATTTGCTTATATGTACCTTTTTTCTTCTTCAAAGTATGCTAGAAATCTTTCTGACTGCAATTTTACACAAAACATGTAGAAAATAAAATTATTAAAAGGTACTTTATTATGCAATAATACCGACTTGCAATTACACTATTTTAATCTTGTTACTCCTATAAGATTAAATGAATTACAATGAATAGTTTCTGCTGTTCTTTTTTTTAAATACATCATATGGCCAAAATACACTGCATTTACCTCAATCTAAACATACATATAAGACAAGTATAAATGCAATGGGTATGAAAAGTTTAAAAAGGTCCTATATCTTGTGATTCAAATGCATGTTTTTTATTTTAAAACTTTAAGAACATAATCAACAGTGGTCGGAAGATAAACTGAATCTTGGAAATCAAACAGTTGCTGGACTTTGGCTCATAGTAGACACTTCAAGAAAGGCAGTCAAAGTCTATATGGCTCCATGGTAGGGATCATTTGTTATCATACAATCACTAGAATAGTCTCTCCATAACAATTTGATATCAATAGGTGTTATCTGACTAAAAGGCTTAAATCATTTTAACTTAAAATGAGATTTCTGCTTGTAACAATCTCTTCTGTAGGTGGTGGTGGTATTGGAGCAAGTACATCAGATATTCACCTATGATCATTTATGACCAAAACAACTGGCTGGTTCATTCCAACTCTATCATCTAACCTCATTTTCAATATTTTTATAATTATTTCCAGCATATACAGGTACTGTTGATCAGCTTTCTTTGGGTTTGCAGACCATCTCTCACTTTTTTGTTGAATGATCTTTGGTATCTGACAAGAAAATGCAAACATTTCACTGACAATGTCATTTTATATTGTTTTAATTCTCAAAAGTCCAAATAAAAACTGCATACAATTACATGTAACAAATCATTTTGCTACAGATGAAAATGTAAATATAGCAAACCTGTATCTAACCCATATATCATAAAAATGTTTAGATTCTTTACAGAATTTTCTAATTACATTAGACTAATTCTAACCAAAATTGGTTTATGAAATTTATTTTAAAAAATTTCTTCTGTAAAAGATTAAATTGTACCACAAACAGATGGTTTATCAACTTTCAGGTAAAGCATTAATATTTTAACGAAAATTAATTATTATGTTAACAAACAAGAATAAAGTTTATTACCTTATTTTTCCATCTGTGTTTACAATCACATCTCTGTCAATATGATTGTTATGATCAAGAGTTGCCAACAGATTCCTAGCTCTGAAAGCTGATGGCTTATATGAATGTTCTTTGGAGGCATACAATAAAATCAAACTTCTGGAAATTCTCCAGTTCTGCTGTACTTCTGAAACAATGTAAAATAACTAAAAAAATAAATTGATTCAGATGCAAAGAACTATTTCAAAATTATAAATCCCATTTAATCTGTTTTGATGAAAATGCCAATGTACAGTAGCATTATACAGGCTGAGAATAATCAACTCATTTCACCCCTACAAATTTTTTCCCTTGTCACCTGAAATGGGGGTAGGGAATGCATTTGTGGGCTAATTTTGAATACATTGAAATACATCTGCTTCCAAGAATTTTTTGCTTAGATATATGCCTAGGTGTGCTAGAAACATCATTTGGCATCTACATAAGGGTAAAAGTTGGAGTTTTTTCTTCTTCTGACCCATCATTTTCCTCCTGGCCACATTTTACTTCCAATCTCCAATTTATCCTACTTCTGCAAATGTTTATCTGTCTGTGTATAGCTCAGACCGATATGAATTAGACTGCAAGCAAAAAAGTAAAAATTCTGGAAACAAAATCTGATTCCAACAATGGGCATGTGCACAAAAATCGGGTAAAGCTTGACCCCTCCCTTCCTGTACACATGCATACTTTATTTTTTTACACACACCCCATCTGCGTACATGCAATTGCCCTCCCCCATTCTGTAGAACAGCCTATATTTAATCCACACAGAAAAGACCAAGGATTAATAATATTATGTATTTAATATAACAGATAGTCCACCAATGTTGAATGTCTGGCTGCATCAAATAAATAAGCTGTGTAACTTTAAAAAGTTTGTCGATTGTCCACTAAAACTCAAACACCAACTGAACCCAGTCAAGCAGGTTACATATTAGACAAATTACTATCGAGGTATATGTGTACATACATAATCAGCAGACCTCCCACCCCCATTCACAAGCATATGCATTTGGGTAAACACCCCCTTGCCCTCTCCATGTGTACTAAACGGACAAACCATAACTATGGCCTTAGTGTGGTTTGTATTTATAATACAATGTATTCATATTCTTACAATGATAACCAGTATATCTTCCTTTTTTCAATTACGCATCAATACTATATTTAAAGATATATTGTAATTACACATTTTTAACTTGTATGTTCATACACTGCAAAGAAAGCTTTTGTGGGAGCAACTTTCTGGTTTATACACAAATACAATCCACAAATACCAATACAATACTATACATGAATATATATGGTTACTTTTTAGTATACTTAACACGAATATTCTCCTTTTTTGTATGTATCACAATTATTTTTGTTAGTATACTTTCTCAAATGGGTTGATAAAACTTTTAGACTTTTCCATCATAACACTTTCCTTCTCCTTAAGTTTTTCAACTTCAGACAAGACTGAATCCCTTAAAATAAAATTTTGAAATGTGTAAATACTAATGTTGAACTTGGAAATCTTTAGTTTTGTATCAAAAGAAAGCATTATCATTTATCTTGGTTATTATAATGGGAATGATAATGCTTCAAGAAATAATAATAATAATAATAATAATAATAATAATAATAATAATAATAATAATAATAATAATAATAATAATAATTTATTTAAAGGGGTGACTCATTTAGTCAAAGACTATTCTCACTTGAGACTAACTAAAATACAAACAGCATGATGAGGAACATATCAATAACAAAAATGACATGTGCCAACAATTTACAACAAAAATATTATTCTAAATAAAACAAATCATATTTTAACAAAATGTACAATCTTTTCCAACTGCAAAATATTAAACTAGTATAGAATGATACATTTCCAGGTGCATCAATCAAAATATTTGTAAACAAGTAAATATACATAAAATTTAATAAAATGTAGTAATACTTACATAGATGTCATATCTGATTCTGATGTGGTTATATCAGAGACAGCAGGAATTTGTATCCTATGAATTGTTGGCCCAGGTGTAGAAGTTGTGGCCATGTCTTCTTTGACAATCCTCTGTTTCTGAAGTTTTCCTTGCCCTGGCATTAAATTCATAACTAATATAGCAAGGGAAAATAAATATTTCATTAGACACAAAAATTATATATATTTTACAAATAATAGTGAATGAATGAATGTTAAATTAAAGTGAATTGGCCACGGTGGGTCATTATTCACTGTTTTATCTTTCAAAAGAAAGTTATTTAATTTTTCCTGTGGGGTAAGGAATGATGCCACATCCCCACGGGCGTTTATGCACACATAGTGTGCTATTTAATTTGGTCATGCATAAAATATACTTAACTGTATTGCATTAATTTTATTTACAGCCATCACTATTTACATCATAAATAATTTGTATTAAAAAAAAAAAAACAGTAGTGACTGTTTGCCTCTAAATAGTCTTATGTTTGCGTGCGAAAATGAAGATGATCATTAATACCCCCTATGGTAGCCTCAAAACAAAGCTACTGTATGTTATGTACATGCGGATTTCAGCGATATTGTTGCAGGTCTGTGGCATTTTATTTCAAGCTAAATGGAATAATGCCAGTTTATATAAAATATGTTATTTTAAGAGTTTTGATAAAGAGTTAACAATACAGAAATAAAACAGCGGTATAAAAACTTGACTGTACATTGCAAAATTGAGACTCACCAGTATCCAGCAAGAATTTGGCGACCTCTGGATTATTTTCCAGGCTCAAAGTGGACTTCTTTTTATTCCATCGTTCATGCTGGTCACCAATACATATGCGTGTGCTGCCATAATTTGCCCAAACAACTTTTTTTTTCCCTCCTCCTTTCAGAATCTAAGTGTTGCTTTCGATCTAGTTGCGGAAACGCCATTATTTTTGTAAACACGTGTTTGCGCATGGCTAAAATTCTTAATCTTCGGGAGAGGTCAACACAGAGGTTACATGAATATAGGCGTGGCGAATAGCGAATTATTGTCTGCAGACAATAATTAAAAATCGCGTATTTTATCACAAAATTACCGATACTAGCCTGATTTCGGCCTCAGTAACAGCCTGAATCATAATTTTTCAACTAAATAAGTAATCACGAACTGAAAAAAGAACAAAATAATTTTATTCGTTTTTACTTAGGTTGTATGCCTTTAATATATAGTATTTTTAAAAATTAAAACAAAGAAACGGGTAAAAGCATGATGCAGAAGAATCAGTCTTGAAAGACCATCTCTTTTGCCAAAAATGTATGGTCTCTCAAGACAGGTGGTCTCTTGAAACAGGTCACAATGCTATATAATCAATAAATGTGTGCAATGAGAATGTGGTCTCTCAAGACAGGTGGTCTCACACAGCAGTGGTCTTTCAATACAGGTTTTACTGTATGCTGTTTTTCAACAGATTTAAAAACTGAATAGCCATTTGACCCTCGACACTACTAAAATCTCAAAGAATCAAAACTGATATCTAAAAGAGTCATTCGTAATCATGATCTCATAGCTGGGATTGATTGTCATTCATGGAAGTAAATGGATGCTCAAGATTTCTTATCTCATGTTAAATAAAGGGAAACATTTGTAAGTTGTTTTGTACTTGATGCCTAAGATTTCTCTTATATGACATCCTGCATTTGGTCTCAACTCTCCAGACTGCAACAGCAAGGTCACCAATAAAAATCAGGCTGCATAAACATGCCAGGTTTCATTGCCTGATTAATACACCAGTCACTATTATCCAGTAAACTGGTTCCCACTGGTTACTTTAATATGGGGAGAACATGCACAAATATACTTATTATTTTTGTTTTAAAAAATTAAATAATTTTTTTTATTTCTTAAAAGAGATAGATTGATTATATATACAACATTATGTGTGGTAGATGGCCTTTAAAATGGTATTTGTGTCCTTCTGCAGGGAAAATCACATGCATGTTGATGGGCAAGCAAACAAATGTTGATATAATCGATTCCTCTTCATCTATCATAAACATTAGTCTCGAAACAATCTAACCTATGGTCACTAAGCATATACACGAATTCATTTAATTAAAAAGTACTACAGACCGACTTTTGAAGCAGGCATAGCAGCTGACTTCAAAATAAGAATGACTGCCATTGATGCATGTAGATTCAGTTATAAAATGTCAGGACAGAAATAAATTTTTATAAAAATTGAAATCATGACATGAATGGCAACAGTCAATACAGTTATGTGCATTTTGGGAAAAAATGTCATTCTCTCATAAACAAAATTAGTGTCAAACTTTTAGGGTAAAAGTACAAAAACATTTTGTAGAATAGCTTGTGTATCTTTTTTTTATTTTAATAAATGATGCCATGTTAATCTTGTTTAAAAAACTACAGAAAACAGCATGCGTGTAATATTGTTCCAGTGTTCTTGATCATACATAAATTCAGGGTTCATACTGAACTATGAATGATAAATATGTGTACTGTAGAACTAATGATGTTCTGTCGAAAACATTTTCTTCTTTTAGAGACAGTGACCATGAACATCTGACCACAAAATTGATTGGCTCATTCCTTACCCCAAGTGTAACCTTTCCACAAAGTTTGATGGTGTGTGTTGTACAATATGCAGGAGACAAAAAATTAATAGCACTTTCATAAAAGTTTTAAAATTGTGCATTGGTGTCATTTATATTATTTCATAAAAATGCTGACTAAGCTTTCAACCAAACATTGACAGTGCCAGATTTTATTTTAGCAAGTATCATTCACAATGTTATAATTGACTGCATAAGACCTTTATCTAAGCCTTGAACAGCAAATATCATAATAAGCTGTAGTTGTTGTAGGGTTTATTGCCATTTTTCAGCACAACATAGACTATACATGGCAACCAGTATAAATGGTGGAGAAATAACCCAGGAAAAGCCCAGAAAGAACCACCGACCCATGAGAAGCTAACTTGTATTAATGTAGACATCTCATGGTATTGTGAAGAAACCACTTTTTTCTTTCAGTAACAGTAACCTTGACTTTGAACCAAAATTTAATTGGGATCTTCATTACACCAGCCATTATAAAATTTGATAACTGCTGATAGTGGACAACTTGAACTATTGAGCATACACCATTTTTCTTCTTTCAGTCACTGTGATCTTGACATTTGAGCTGTTAACTCCATAAAGTATACATTTCTGTCTCACCCTAAGAGCAAGATATTCACAAAAAAAATTGAAAACTGTAGATGGTGGACAGCTCAAGTTAATGTGCAGAGGTAAAACTGGTTACAGATGGATGGACAAACATAATATGCTTCATGTTTATTACATACATACGAAAATACTTCTTGATCACTTACATCTGTGGAGAAACTGTTCTACCCCTTTGTTACGGCTCCGGATAGCAGGATAATTCAAGTCTTCCACCAAAGCCACTAGCCCATCCTGAAGAATAAAAATAACTCTATGAAGCTGACATTGGTGGACATGTTGAGCCAACCCTGAGCTGAAAGCAAATTACCTTGACACTGAAGTTAATTTACAATGTGAATAGGCATACAGACTGACATTCCCAGACAACAAACTGATTGATCACTTTACCAAGTAGAGTGACCCATGTATATATAAACAGTAAACATGTATATGTACCAATATGTGGTTCATTGAACAAAGTAAAATATTATATAAGCATTACATTGCTGCTTCACGTTTAATATGCTGTGATTTAAGATGGTAACTGTGCCAATGAAGCATGTATTTTTGTGCCCACTTTGACACCACCACCACCCTATAACCAGCAATTTTATGGGCAGTACAATCATCATCAGGTTCTATGGCGATCAATTATACAGTGGCGTCACAAACTATAAGAAACACATGAAATAGGAGAACGGTAGTGATAGGAATCGGTCAGAAATTCGTAATCGATAATCGGTTCCCCTTAACCAACTGATCATTGATTATAATCGGTTACTAAGAGCAAATTTTAATTTTTGTTACACAGTTATATCTTTGATCAAGAATTCAATATGTTTATAAATATACAGGAGTAATCTGTTTTAATGACATGTATACTTTAACCTGACGATAATATTACAAAAATACATTGTGTTATTTTTGTTCTACAACTTTGTTAAATGAATGCAACTTTTTATGGCTGATCAGTCATATGTAACTGAAATACTGCTAGAATCCCCCGAAATTCTTTCGTTCATATGTGATGTGTCTATAATTTAAAGTATAGAAGGACATGATTTTCTTGTTTGTAATTGTTTATAAATACTGCAAAAGATGTTGCAATTTAACTTAAACAAATCAACAAAATGTGTTTAAATTGTCTTAACTCAACAATTTAACAACTTGAACATGTAATAATGACTATATGTTCCTAATAATGAATCGTAAGACTTTTTACTTGCAGTTGTGAAGCGATTAATAAATTTCAGGTCAACTTTAGTGGCTGGGAGTTTTACTAACCTTTGTGCTTTGCATGCACCTAAAAAGTTGTCTCCCTTTACACACAATCGATTATGGAGTTTCACAATCGATTATCTTATCGGTTTGCTCAACCAACTGATGATCGATTATAATCGATAATCGGAACAACACTAGAGAACGGCATGACAAAACTAAAATTGATTGATCTTGATCTTAGTCGATCTATAAGAGAATTTTAGCTTTTATTATTACCCCTCTTCGGGAGCATGTAAATTATGATGGTTATGTGCATTGTACAATCAGACGTGCGTACCTTTTTAAACATATTGCCACAATATGTAGGATCGCTTTTATGATTGAAAATGAGTAACTTGTGGGAGGTGATTCATTGTAAATGAAACAGCTATTAAGGACTATCTGAAATATTATCTAGAAGAATGCAATTTGGTCGAAACAATGAATAAAGCAAAATCTGCATCCCATATGTTTGGAATAAATATGGATTTAAGTGACGCTATGCACTGTGTAAGTACTGTACATTATAGTACATGGTCTCCCTGCTATATGTGCCTAAACCAAACTATCTCTTTTAATTTTCATTTATGATGAACAAAACACTTACAAATTCTTGTCAATACCAAAAAATCAACAGGAGTAGCAGTACCATGATTTTCAAGATGGCCACTGTGTTGGCCATACTGGATGTCTAACTGTTGCCACTTTTATCTATGCCCAACTAGATACAAGTCTTTCTTTGAAATGTAATGTCAATACATGTATGACCATCCATTCTGAATGAGGAGCCATACGAAGATTTTTCAAAATAGTCTATACTAGAGATTAGGGCATAACTGACTTTTGATCCGGAAATCAGATTCCACCGGATAGTATGAACTTCCAATTAATCAGAGTCGGACAAGTCAGGAACGACCGATTTGGATAATAAAAATAATAAAGTTGAATTTCTATAGCACTGCAAATCATTCGATAATGCTTTAATAAAGTTAAATAAAAAGTCAGAAAAGTCCAATATAGTCAACACAACCATGCTGTGAGACAATCTATTTGAACTAGCGGGTGAAAACCGGAAATGAAGCCGGACATGGTAAAGTACTAAGTAACATGATAGACACGGCAAAACCAGATACCAGAAACAGAAGATGAAATTTTTAGAAAAAAAAATACGGATTTAGCATCTCCAATTAATTTAATCATATCCGGAATCGGAAAAATTTCATGCCCAAAATCCGGAATCAGAAATTAGTAGAAAAATACTAATCAGTTATGCCCTACTAGAGATCAGACTGTTTTCATTTAGGACCAAGTGGCAAGTCTGAATGATGGGAAGTTGTTATCTGGCAAAATCTCTATGTGACATTTAGTTCAGGAATAAGCCATATCAAGATCTGCAAGATGGCAGCCATGGTAGCTATACTAGATATTTCATCAATGACAATTACATTAAGGATCACTAAACATCATATAATAATAAACCAAATAATGATATAGTCTTCTATTAAGGAGGTCTGCTGACAAGATATTCAATATAGCCATGGTGGAAGTATCATAAACATGATGTCTGAGCTGCATCATCTTCATTTAGGACCAACCAGGCATTTGCAGAGTTTATTCAAGTATGCAGCATTAGTGATTATTTCTATTTTTAAAAAATGGGCTGAATATGATTTCATTCCTTATCTTAATTTTTTTCCAATCCCTCCTATATATTAACCCTTAAAGTTCGTGTTGCGACTATAGTCGCGCTGTTGTTTGTGGTCCTGTAGTGCGTGTTGCGACTATTGTCGCGCTAGAGGTAAGCAACACTGATCGCATTCTGTAACTTCATCTTGCCATAAATGCCTGTAAAACTATATTTGATTGGTTTAAAAAGGCCCGGAACGAGCATTCTGCAGTACTTTACTATTTTATTAACGATGAAATTTTACAAATGCTCGCTTCTAAACACGTGGTACATGTGCAAAGCTAAAATGGCCGACACTGAATACGACGGTGATTTCTTGCAACAAATATTCGCTTCTGATAGTGATGCTAATAGTGATTTTGAATAATTTGAGAAAAATGACATTATTGGAGCAAGCGAGGTATTGATGGAAATACACATGAATGATTTTGAGCCAGAAATTTACGTGGAACTGGAGTCGGATGTACATGCTCGCTTGACGTGAAAAAATGGCTCGCCTGTCAACCCCCATTCACTGGTAATTCAAAATTAAATGTCGAGATGGTGAATAATGAACCTACGGACTATTGAAGACTTTTTCTTAGATGACGAGCTATTTCATCTGATAGTAGATCAAACAAATTGTAATGCAGATCAGAGAGTTCATGGGGCAGACGAACGAAAAAAGTCGCATGAAGAAATGGCGGCCTGTCTTACCTGAACATCTAAAACGTTTTCGCATCGATTAAAACAATGGGTTTGGTACATATGTCTGTTCTCGATTCCTAATGGGCTATTGATGATGTGATATCAACTGCATACTTCAGCAAAAAAAAAAGTATGGGATAGATTTCAAGCTATTCCAAGCAATTTACACCTGTCAGACAATGAGAACAATTAAGGTGACTCTTCACAAAATCAGCCCAATGATTGAACAAAAATAATGCCATTGCTGAGGTTTAATCACCAGATGTGGACCTCAGTTTGATGATATTATAATAAATAACAGGTGATAGTTTTTCATGAACATTAATTGCTGACTGGTGGGTTTAAACATATATCTGACATTCATGGAGTGGATTTTTGCAAAACTTTCACCTTGCCTTTACCTGTGATTTTCACAATTTATATATAACATTGTGACAGACATAACATGTGCATGTTTGGACTACTAAAGAATATAACATTTCATAGATATATTTGAACTTTTCCATCAAAAACAAACAAAAATACTGATGAAATACAATTGTAACTTGTCAGTTTACCTGTATTTACACCTGTACCTGCAAATATGTTAAACCTACACATGTGTCTTGATGCTAATCTTAAAGTAGAGACACATACCATCATTTTTTATATAGGGTTTGTCTATCAATAGTGTATATTTAATGAAATACATGCAATTTAAAGACTGTGCAGTTTTCTTCTTTTCTTCCCTGAAACAATTCAGCACTGAGGGACCTTTTACTGCAAAACAATGCAGCACTTTAAGGGTTAAAAGAAGAAAAATGAGTTGGTGTGTGAGTAGGATTTTTAACGCAGCTTTAACAATTTTTCAGTCATATTGATACGATTTCTGCAGTTTATAGTGATGTCCAGCACTGGGGCATCATGCCCCAGATACATAGCATGATGTTGCACCCAAGCGCATTATCTTGACACCAGGCCAACCTAGTACTATGTGTTAAGTAATGTGGTGCTTCAGAGCTTGCTATGGTTAAAAAAAATGCACATATATTCTCAAGGCAGGAATCGGTATCTACTTGGCACAGAAAATGTAGCAAAACTTTCCTTCACAAACCCAATTGTACCGGTACACAGTCTTGATAAGACCTAAGCCCTATTTATTGCTGCTGTTGTTGTTGTTGTTGTAGGGTTTAACACCATTTTTCAGCACAAGATGGGCTACACATGGCGGACAGTATTAATGGTGGAGGAGGTGATATTTGTGAGCCCTATTTATGTCAGACTGGTGCCCCAACATATATTTCAATGTATGGACTGTGCATTTGATTCATTTATTGTCAAGGGCACAGTAAACATGGAACTGCATTAAAAATTACCAAAACAGTCCCTATATATTTAGCAAGGTTGAACAGAAAATAATACTGCACAAATTTAGTCTAGGTTGTCAATGGTTATTATTAATGATAATGCTAAACACACTATTTCTAGTGTGAACTGCCAAATAATAAGCAAACAGTGTTACCTTTACATTTTTTCCAATATTTAATGAGAGCATAAAATGCAGATGTTTTGGTACAGTGTGTAGCTAGGCCTTTCTGATCTTAAATATAAAGAGATACCAATATGAAGCAGACTATATGGAAACCAGTCATCATAACCATCAGATTTCCTGAGTGCTTGAATTACAGTAATTATACAGTAAAACCTGTCTTGAAAGACCACTGCTATGTGAGACCACCTGTATTGAGAGACCACTTTCTCAGTGCACAAATTTATTGATTATATAGCACTGTGACCTGTTATGAGTCCACCTGACTTCAGAGACCACACTTTTTTGGCAAAAGAGTTGCTCTTTCAAGACAGGTTCTACTGTACAATCTCATTGATAGCAAACATAAAAATGATTCATACTGTAATTGTATCTCAAATGACAATAGTTCCACAACCTTCAAAAATTATGACAAATATTTATTTTTCTGTCATGAACTGGCCACTGAAAATTCCCCCGACTTTAACCCACGCAGACAAAGGTGAGATGGCAGTGATCCGTAACAGAGAGCGCTTTAGACCACTCTGGGCCCCTAGACAGAGGTTAGATGATTGGTAGCGGAGAGCGCTTCACACCGCTCAGAGCCCCAGAAGACACTGTGGTTTGATATTAAATGTACCTTGTGAAGAACTGAAGCCACAGCACTTTATCAAATTGAAAATATGTAACATGCAAAAACATGTTGTTTTTCATTAGGAAAACATATTTTTGCTCATTGGTGATTTATAAAACGTTTGTTTTGCTATTATGCTAATATGACATTTTTTATTTTAAAAAATTAAGACAGTTAAATAATGTGTTCATCAAATCTAATCTGAATCCTTGAGTAAAATTAAGCACTAGTAACAAATTAACTGAGATTTGAGTAATAAACCAGCCACTCCAACAGTGAAATAGAACAGTTATCCATAGGTATCACACTTACATTGTATACAATTTGTTTTTTACTTTACAATAAAAAATTTAATGGGATGAGTGACTTGACAGAGCTCAAGAAAAACAATTCCAAACAAATCAAACAAATTCCTGTCTTTCATGAAAGATCTTGATGCGTTTATCTTAAACTGCAGGAGGCAAATAATAAGTAGCATATTATGAATAAACTGTCAGACTTGTAAGTTATTACCACTTTACAATCATGTTAGAATGAAACTCTGCTAGATACACAGCACTTTTTCATTATCATGTTGTCCATGGGATTGGAGCCAGATAATATCATCATATAATAAAAATGCCTTATTTTGATCCACAACCATACCCACCTTCTAAATGGAACCATGTTATAATAATGAAGTGCTGAATAGGATTGATCTGCTATTACATTACTATGATTACTTTGAGCAATAAATACTTTCTGTTCACTGTTAACTTTGTAAAGAAAACAAAGATGCCAGGCCATGTGGTTTTCTTAAAAGTTTATAATGTTCTTATTACAAGTAGAGTTTAAAAATTTTATACAAGTCAGCATGGTTGAGGCAAGATGACTTGAAAATTCAACTAGCCCATGACCTTGAACCCACCCCAAAATAGGTAGGGTTATCTAGTTAGATGAGAAAAGTGAGATATATACATACTGTGTCATGTTTAGTCTCTTACAAAATGCAATATGGAAAGAGTGAAGAAAACAAGCTTCATAAAATTTAACAAATAATTTATTTCCCAAGAAAAACAAGATAACAATGAAACAAAGAACTTAGTTTTACGAATCAAATCCAAAAATAATTTAAGACTAAAAAAATAGAAGTCCAAGTAATAAAAAGTCGAAATGAAACTGAATCCCAGTGATATTCAAAATGGAAGGTGATGACATGCTGTAGTCAATCATGGAGTGACGTGGAAGGGACAGATGAGAATAAGTTCAATAGAATTTATTTTAAGTAAGTAGAAGTGCAGAGAAGCGATTTTGAATAATATGGAAAAAATTTATGTCATCATATTAGTTTTAACCAAACTAATGAAACATGACTTTGTTCAGAAAACCTGATCATATGCCCCCCCCCCCCTTTAATCTTTATACCAGATGCAGCACTGCATCTACAATAGGAATTGAGATGTTCAATATTGTGGTTTCTTTTCATGACATCACTGTCTATGATCTGATGTAATTTGGTAATTTAAAACAAAAAAATACTAAAATAGTTAATGTGTCAAACTGTACACAATACAAGTGCAAATAACAATGAGATGAAACCAGAAGCAGAGTCCAAGTGGATGCATTAGTGACATACTAAGGGCGCAGAAGACAATGTTGATCAGAGGTTATATGTAATTAACTTTTTCTTTCTTTCAGATCAGACAGCAGAAAAGTAAAATTATTAGCACGTGAAGTTTGTAGGTTAAGAAGGAAAATTGAAAAAAGGAGGATCTATGGCCAAGATGGAAGAGACATTAAATAGTGACTGCTGTAGCAATATTAAAGATCAAAACAGTAATCAGATGGAATATCTTTAGTTGCAGATGGAGACATTCAGTAGTGATAATGGGCCTGATTTGATTAAATTAAAGGCCCTGAACATCTTTACAAAAGAGTTATCGGACAGGTCAGTCTCTGTGAAAAAGATTGGTCAAGTCAGAAGAAACCACTGTAGTGGAAAAAAGAAAGCCCTTTGATGATGAAATATGCTTCAACAAACAACTACCCCAATATCTGTTGAAAAGCTTTCAAAACCCCCACATCTAAGATTATTGTGTGATTCAGGATGAAATAGGCATTTGTTCATCAGATAATCAATTTTTTTAAAAATTGGAACTGTTCATGTACTAATATTACAATTAAAATGCAGATAAGAAGTTAAAATATACATATTTATTTCAGATTTGTTCTAATTTGCTTCAAATGTTAAATATTCACATTACTGTGTGTGCATGAGTGATTGATTAAAGAAACAAAAAAATGCAGAACTTAACAATAATAATAAAAGTACTGATATATGAACTGTAGCAAGAAACTTGCAAAACATACTTGCAAACTGAACTGGACCAAGCTAAATTTTGACCCTGGTGCAGGCATTGGGTATTTTGATTTGTAAACCTGTTATAAGGTTATAAAATTTAACTGCCTTTGAAACATTTCATCAAGTTAGTTTACTTACCAATAGTCCATTGACATTTAATTCTGAGTTAGGGTTTATGAGTTCGTTCTCAATTTCACCCAGTCGACGTCTAAATTCTTCATTATCCATTTTGGTTTGATTTCTCTACACTGCTAAGACTGTAAAGAAGAAAGCAAGGTTGAAAATAAGTAAAGCCAAATTGTAAACCAACACCAACTGTCAAACATTTACAAATTGTAACACTGACCCTTTGATCATTGCTTTTGCCAGCTACGTGTACAGTATTTACTTAATTTAAAATTTTACATACAGTGCTGTTCTAATGATTAGGTGAACAATCACCCGATAATAGAAATTATGAACAAAAACTACAAGCAGAATACTAAATGCCTCAAGATATCAAAGAGCATAGCCATTCAACTTAATAGGATGGCCTCACTCAGGGCATGAATTAAAAAAAAGTCAAATTGTAAGAATGTGAATGGATGTCCATAAAGGGTCATGCACATGGGTGCCAAAGTCATTACTATATAGAATTTCTCTCATGCCAAACTAAGGACATTAGACCTTTTGGTCTGAAGCACAACCCAACTTTTTCCAGTCATTGATGAGTTTCTTGGACGAACAGAACATATAGATACAAGCCAGTTGGTGCATGAGCATTTGTGTAGAATCAGACATCCCTAAAAAGTGTCACACATGGTTGAAAACAATAGTGATGTTAGGAGTCATCCCATCTGCCATAAGGATACCACTAGAGCTGACACTGGAACTACTTCAGATAGCTGTCATGGTCACCTGCGAAACTGTACACAAGGATCACATACAAAGGTCGAGCTCAATTCTGTCATTTTTCAGACTTTTGCACTTACCCCACTAACAAAATGTCTACAAAGGGACCAGTGCTCTACTGGGTGAAAAGAATTCACAGGAATTCAAGATATAGGTAAGACTAGTTCTTCCTTTTAATTGCTAAGTGTTGAAATTATATATGATATTTTTCAGCAATAAAATTTTCAGATCACATTAGCTGATGACAGCAAAACGCCATTTTTATTTATGTCAAACTAGACCTTGATAGAGTGTGTGTGATTTGGATATTTAATGCATCCTTAACAATTTTTCAGTCATATCACTACAGTCTCTGCAGTGTGGCAGTTTATAGTGATTCTAGCCCTGGGGCATCAAGTCACAGACATAGAACATGATGTCTCACCCAGTCACCTTATCCTGACACCAGGCCGACCAGTCATAACTTGAATATCTTAATGCTGATTGCCTAGTGAGGTAGCTATTAGTACCATTTTAAAAAGTCTTTGGTATGATTTGGCTGCGGTCTGAACCTGCATCCTTGCTCATCCAAGGCAGATGCTATAACTACTAGGCCACTTGAGCAATCGAGACCTTGATGTCTTTTCGGTAAACACCATGTTACAATGGCCATAAATTCATGGGAGTGTTGAGAAGAATTTTAAGACCATCATTAAGACATCAATATTGGATGAACTGGCACAATTTTCATGTCGATTCTTCAAAGATCGGTAATTATGCTTAAATACACAGTAAAGAAGCAGCAAAAACTCATATTGCTTTAACATTGTTGCTAGTGGACATTTGATGAAATGAATAACCAGAGGCAAATACAGAAAGTTTTAACCCACTATCATGAGATGCTGGTCACCTATTCAAAGTCACATGATACCACTGAATATAACTAAGATTTTACACTGGCCATGGTAAATTAATTTTTCATCCTGATTGTTTCACAAGCACATATCATTTAATCTATTCTCTTCCTGGACTAGACTCAAATTGAAGCTGATAAATTTCCTAGGTAAATTTCCAAAATGAGAAAATAAAATAATAAAACTTGGATATTTTACTGATCTTTATGAAGATGGATATTTTCTTTTGCACAAATTGCAGAAAATTACCAGGTTATTTAGCCTTAAAAATCACAGACTGCATAGTGTTTTATTAAAAACAGCACAAACATATGTATTACTTTTTCCTAACATTATAATGGTTATATAATTGTAGTTAATAATTAGTTTCTTAAAAAGAAATGGGACGGTGAAGATCAGTGAAGAAAGAATATCAAACTTTTAATTATAGAGCATATTTACGAATCAACTTTGTTTTTTCACACTGTCACTTAAAGATTTTAATAATCTATTTTCTCTCCAGACAGGTAAAAGTAAATTCAAGGTTAATTTCAGGCAGTGCCATTGAAAAACACAAATAAAACAAAGATAAAAGATTGCTATGGTTGATTTTAGACTGATTGATGCACATCCAAAGTTTAATCACTGCCAAAGAAGCATATGATCATTAAGAGAAATGTAATGATTATGATTAGCATGGGCACTAATCTTAGCTCATAATTTTCATATCACTCAATAACATTTTGCTGTAGAAGCTAACACCACGACCAACAATTTCACAACTGATGCATATTTTGAACTGTCAAATTCTTGCATACACATCTGCTCTCATAATCTTTGATTGGACATATCCCTAGCTTCTGGTCAATTTATTCTTTGTGTGTATCATCATGATCTGTTGGGTAGAGTATTCAGGAGCCTTGAGGTAGTTTCATTTTCTGAATCCTGCATCAATATCCACATGATGCTTAATGGTTATAAGCTAAAAAGAACTTAAGTCAAATTGATGCTGACCTTTCATAAATATCAAACTGTGAAAACAAAAGATCTACAAGATTCCTATTTTCTTCATATCACAGTACACAGATTAAGTGCTTTATATCATGGTTCACAGAATCATTGCTTTATATCACAGTACAGAGATTCATTGCTTTTTATAGCAGTACACAGCATCAGTGCTTTATATCACAAAACGCAGAATCAGTGGATATGTAACAATCACAGAAGCATATTCTGTATGCCAACACTAGGCAGCTGGCAACTTGTTGCACTAATTGGATTAAAATAATTATTTCCATTTCTTTCCAGTGAAAAACACTCACTGGGCATTTTTACAATTATCTAATTCACAGGCTTAAATTAAATGTCAAACAATCATGTGTACAGCTCAATATATTTAATCTGTGCATTCAGAGCTTAGGATAGTGTATTCTTCTCAAAGGACCTCGGAATACATACAGCTGAAATAGTGACAAAGAGAGAAGAGATGGTCATTAGAGATTACAAAGTGAGGAAAGATGAGCTCTTTGGCAGGGAAGATTGCTTGGAAGAAAAAAATCAATCTGTTTTAATTTTTGAAAAAAAAATCCCTTAAATGAATTGTAGTTTACATACAATTCTTACATTTACAACACTAAAATGATAATATATGCCTATTCAAAAACAACATCAATCTTTTGCAATAAAATGTTGTTCACAAACATCACAAATAAAATCAGTACTTTCTTGGAACCTTTGTTTTTTAGGGTTTAGCGCCATTTTTCAGCACACGATAGGTTATACATGGCAGCCAGTATTATTGGTTGAGGAAGAATCCAGGAAACTCCCAGGAAAGAACCACCAACCCACGAGAAGCTACTGGCAAGCTTTCTCACATAACTACATTAGCCAAATCTTAGACTCGAACCCAAGCAGACAGAGGTGAGATGTCAGTGATCTGTAACAGACAGCGCTTTAGACCACTCGGCCAATCGGGGCCCCTTCTTGGAACCTTTCACCACCTCTCCAACGCAATTACAGTAAAATCTCCACCATATAGTGATTCTTATTTTATAGCAAAAATGTATTTACAAAAATTGTGTTAAATTGTTATATTAATCCTTTAGGATAAAACAAAAACACTTCAGAGCAAAACAATTTAGATTTAAATCTGGAGAAGAGTGTCTATATGGGCTGATAAGTGTGTTGTTGTAGGGTTTAACACCATTATCAGCAAAAAGATGGGCTATACATGGCGACCAGTATAACTGGTGGAGGAAGAACCTGGAAAACCCAGGGCAGAACCACCAACACACTAGAAGCTACAGGCAGGCTTTCTCACGTACCCATGTTCGTCGAGCAAGAGGCAGTGATCTGGAACTGTGAGCACTGAAGACCACTCAGCCACTCGGGTGCCTCCTGCCAAGTGTGTGATATTCCTAAAAATTTGGCCTCTTGTTCCCTGTCAGTCAACTGGGGAACACACTATACACAAGATACAACAGTTTACTTAGGCAGTAAAATGTCAACCCAAACAACACAAATATCTGGGTAAACATCTGACATTGCTGGACTTTTAGCTGAATAAAGCAATGGAAGCTTTCAAAGTTTACAACAACTGATATGTCAATGACATCAGAGGTCCAAAAGTTATGTGATATCAACAATGTTGCATGAATAGGAATCCAGATATAAATGAAAGTCAAAAATGTTTATAAAAACACTGATGAACAGTGTTTCCCTTTGCGCTTTAGAGACATCAAAGTTTAAATTTGAGCCCCAGTTTTGATACCAATGCTTGTGTTTTACCGCCAGTTTTGACAACAAGGAGAGAGTTTTGATTCAGTCTTGGACCCCTATGGGGATACATTGACAAACTTCTCAACATATTCATTCTGAGAACTAACAGAAACCTATCATTGTTGTAGCTTCATGATACCAAGAAAAACATTAGTCATATGTTCAATACTTGATATGTATGACTTTCTTCAAAATGTTGTGATGCCAATCAGTTTATGGCCATTGTTCTCTTAATGTGTAGAGAATTAATGTGTGCAATAAACTTTTACAAATGATACATGACTTTCATTTAATATCTGAATTTAGTATACAACAAATTTACAGCACTGGAATCTGGTTTATTGTTGATATCACATGACTACTGGACCTGAGATGTCATGGACATGTAGGTTACGAGATTTGAGTAGTCATGTAGATAGCATTACAAATGGTAAGTTCCAGGTCATTTTCATCAGTGCTGTGGTTTCATCTCATCTGTTGCTATAGGGTTTAATGCCATTTTTCAGCACAAGATAGGCTATACATGGTGGCCAGTATTAATAGTGGAGGAAGAACCCTGAAAGAACCACTGGCCGACGAGAAGCTACTGGCAAGCTTTCACACATACCCACATTGGCCGAATCTGACACTCGAACCCACATAGTGAGATGGCAGTGATCCGTAACAGAAAGCACTTTAGACCACTCGGTCTGTAAGTGGATTAAAGAAACAACAAATACTAGAACCAAAATTTCTGTGAAAATATAGCATTTTCCTATTGATTTCATGATCATTTGGCTCGACATAAAGTCATTCAAGTTTGCAAGTCCAGCTAGTTGTTGCTGTTCTATACCGATACTGCAGGGCAAATTTTAACTTTTCAAAAGACATGTAACTCTGACCCATACATCCCAACACTGATGTGCAAATAGTAAACACGAGGCAAAAATAACCTGGATCAGAGGAAACTCGGATTAGTGTCGGTATAAATTGTGCAATTCAATCAATTGGTGAACGTACATGCAAAAGAGTCAATCAGCATCGGCACATATCCTGGTGATTGACTGACTGGATAAATGCAGCCTATCTTGTATAAAAGTTCGTTACCACTACCGAACAAATGCCATCACAAGCATGCATATATTATTTTGCATGTCTATGAGAGCGTTTTCCCCTGTATGCATACGAAACATAATCGTGCATGTGTCATAAGGCATACAATTTTCTTTACAAAATGTACAAACTAGTGTGCTTGAGACTGGTATGGAAAGTCAGGAAGTGTTTTCCCCTCCACTCCTACATCGATTTTGTCATTCCCAATTGGTAATTTACCACTCAGAGATACATCGAAATTGAAAATTTTACCTTCAAGTAACGAATTCCTTTTTACGTACTGGAATGCATGTCAATATGGAAGCCATTGGAACAAACTGAAAACAGTTGGGGCTACATAGCTGACATTTTCATCGTTCAACCGCCATTGCAATGACCAAACACCATTACCAATATGGAGGTTTACATTTACCTTATTCCGTATAGCATAAATACAACCAGTTATCTTCAAACCTTGCCGATGACATAAAGTACTGACCATTTTAATGCAGTGCCATATAAATTTGAATAATGACAGCACAATGCAACTAGTACTTATAATTATAATACGGAAATAGACTGAACCCACATATTTTGAATTCTTGGCGTATACTAATATTTATGGTAAAGTTAAGGGAGACCACCCAGTGGTCAGCGGTTTCAAAAACGGGCACCTGTTATAATCAATACATCACTGTCGAATGTATCATTAAACCGTCATGCCACAGACATTTACTTGGGGGTATCCCAATCAATAGTATCGATGCATTGCAGAATGGGGACAAGGAAAGTATATACTGTACCCTAAGGGCAAAGACCCCCTGTTATAAAGAAGAAGAAGAAGAAAAAAAAAAAAGGGGGGGGGGGATAACATAAATGGAAAGTGAGCTCTCATTAAAGTTCCAAAGCTATTTTTAAAAAAAACAGAATTAGTGGCAAAAACAATTGAGGTACATGAACCGGGACTCCCGATGGTATCAAAAGAAATACTAAATAATAATAATAATAATGATAATAATAATAATAATTATTATTATTATTATTATTATTATTATTATTATTATTATTATTATTATTATTATTATTATTATGAGGAGGAAGAGGAGGAGGAGGACTTGGTATAGCGCTTAATCTTTAGAAGTTCAAAGCGCTTTACAACATCTATAATGATATGACTATAAAAAAACAAAACAAACACCATAAAATTAGAACCCTTAAAGAATGCTGAAAATATTTAAGGTAGGAAACATTATTAGGTCTTTAAAACGTGTTCTTGCAGTCGAAAAGTTGAAAGGGCACTCTTGAAAGGGATCACTGTGTCTTTGCGTCTAATTTCAAATTGCAATTCGTTCCACGTTAATGGGCCCTGTTATGCAAAAAAACGTTGTCCATATGACTTCGTTGTCATAGTGGGAATAATGAGCATACGATTTTCAGAAGAGGAGCGTCAGTATCTTGCTGGTGTGTACACGTGGGTGAGGCCAGACAGATATGTTGGACTGGAGTTCATCAGTGAAATCTAGCACAGAAATCAAATTTTGTGTTTGATTCTGGATCGAATGGATAGCCAGTGTAGGGTACAGAGTAGCGTGGTGGTGTGCTCTAATCGTGGTCCTCTAAGGATGATCTGAGCAGCTGTGTTTTTAACTTTTTGAAATTTCTGGAGTATATATTCAGACGAACCAGACAGATTTGAGTTACAGTAGTCCAGTCTTGAGAGTACTAAAGAACCAGAGGCGTAGCTAGAGTGTTTGGCGCCCGGGGACAATATTCATTCCCCCCCCCCCACACACACACACATACACACACACACCTCAACTCTGAAACCCATTATTTTCATCAATAAAATCACCATTACCCGTTATAACCTATTTTTGGCGCCCCCACTAGTATGGCGCCAGGGGACATATGTATCCCCCTGCCCCCCCCCCCCCAGCTACGCCTCTTTAAAAGAACACACAAGTGTCATCACCTGAAAGATAATTGCGAGCGGAGCTGATAAGTCTCAGCTCAAGTTATGTACCCTTGCATATCTTCATGACATGTTGGTGCAATGTGCAATGTGCAATGTGAGAGTACTGTCTAGAGTAACACCTAGGTTTTGTATTGACTGTGTTAATTTAATGTTGGTGTTGCTGATATTTATTGTTTGAGGTAAAAGATGTGTATGCGAAAGTCTTCGTGTTGTGATCAGAAGTGCCTCGGTTTTATCCTTATTCATCAGCAGCTTTTTACATGATTTCACATCAGAAATGCACCTCTCTACTCCTTGGATAGTAGCATCAAATTCAATTGGGTGGCCAGATTTGTATATTTGGGTGTCATCAGTATACAACTGGTGAGACACTGAATGATGATCTATGACACCTAGGAGCGGATGAGTGTATAGAATGAAGCAAACAGGTCCAAGAACAGACCCATGTGTAACACAACAACAGAGATAAAATGAACAGGCGTGTATTCCATTTGCAGATACAAATTGCGTCCTGTTGCCTAAGTAGGACTTGAACCACAGTAAGGCTGTGTTGTTTATGCCAAATACATGCAGGAGACGGTGAAGTAATATATCATGGTTTTATTGTGTCAAACGTTGCAGACAAATCAAGAAGGGTGAAGGTTGTAATAAGTCTGCTATCCAAAGCAGAGAGAATGTCATTAACTATTTTAGAAGATGTTCAGATGGTAAATATCAAGAAATGATAGAGGGGGCATTAAACTGTTTTTGTTTTTTCTATAATCGCGAAAATATCTATATTTTATTTAAATGGGAGGTACTAAACTAACAAATAAAAATGTAACAAAAACATACTGCAGAGTTAGAAGGAAGAAACAAACTATTAAGATGAATGTTTTAATGACTGTTATAAATGATAACAGAAACTAGTGAACAAATTAGAAAGAAATGTCAAAGCGATTTTAACAATCACAGACTGAGAAAAATAATGGCGTAGAGCGGGACAATTTGGGGATTGTTTTTACAAGAGTAAGTGGCTCTACAGTAGAGATGACATTATCAAAGAAGTGGAAAATCAATAAATGAATTGAAAGCAATAGCATTACGTACAAGGATAAGAACATCATTTTCAAACATTCGAAAGAATTTAAAATGTTTCAACATGCAGATGATTGTTTCTATTTTATAACTATCTGTCAATTAAACGTCGTGAGAATGAAATATTTAATCATTTTGGTAAAGCATCAGGATAACGAATACATCATAATAAAACTAAGATCCCGCATATAGGAAACTGGAGGGGTGAATCCCACACTTAATTAACAATAAAGTTCAAGCATTAGAAATTGAACTTTTGAACTATATAGAAATGTTGTGGGTTTTTTAATGGATTCATAATTGTAATTGAAAGATCCAGCCATATATGCTGGGAAGGAATTTTCGGTGTCCTTTTTTAATACAAGATTGTATGTGTGATTCTACTGTTCAAGGGATCCTCATTCCATTTCTTTTCACCAGCACATATGTTTACATTTGTTTTTCTTTTCTTCAGAATTTGTTAAACTTATGTAACTCTGTATATTTGCCCCGTTTCAGATCGTCCATTTTGTAGACAACCAGGCACTTAATATTATGATGTTGAAAATCTCAGTAAAATTAAGTAGTTATATATTTGTAAAGTAGCTTTATACTTAGAAATCCTAAAAGTCCCACTGGTAGTTTATTTAAACTTTTATTTCCTAAGCAAAGAAACAAGTTAAACCCTACTTTAAATCTATTTTCATAGTTTTTATGTTTTTATCTAGTTTGTTTTGTTATCGTTCATGACCGATAGTTATCAGAAGCTGCATGACTTTTTGCGACCGTGCAAATCTTTTTCCTTCATTTCTTTTAAAATAAGTGCAGAATTGTAATTATGGTCTGTTTTGCTCAATTCTATAGTTTTCCTTGAGATGTTCATAGTTAAATTGACAAGGTTTTAATGATGATGTCTAAACAATAATAGTGTTAATTAATTCCAAAGTTTATGTTGTGCCAAATTAGTTGAACTATCAGTATTTAATATCTCTGTTTGAAAAATGCACACCAAGTTGGACCAAACGTCATCTTACAGCTAATATATTTACGATCAAATTATAATAAGATTCATAAGTATATTACAAAAACAAACCCCACTAAAAAAAAGCAATATCGTATTGTTTTAATGCCATACAAATGTTTAAGCACTGCTACCAACGGCGATCGGTCGCGATGATTCATTTCAGTTTAAATATAAGAATATTAAACATCAAATCAATAATGGACCCGAATAACATGTATATGTAGCAGCTTGTTGAAGTATTCAAGAATGCAATTATAATTGGTTAATACAATCAGTGACACTACATATTGTCGACTGTTTTGAACCCATACTAATTCTTCTCGGTAACTGGCTAAAATATCATTACAGCATCAGGAATATGCTTTTAGTTGCACAACGGATACATTAAACGATTTATTACGCTGAGATAAAAGGAGTAACGTATATTATCCTTAGAACAGACCACGATTAGCTTGGCCATGTCTGGATAAGATTCTAACCCCGCCCACTTCAACCCAACCACCTAACCCCCACCCAACCCACCACCCCTCATCTCATTCTGGTCTTGAGTCCAGTACGCTCACCATTCAGCGAGCGCAACTGAACATGTATTTGATATATTCCCACGAAAGAAATACAGATAGCATCAAAATAAAAATTGGATCAATATATCCACTGGTTTGAAATACGTCTGGATAAAAAAGAGGACATTTAAAAATTTGTAAATGAATGTTATATTTACCATCAGTCCTTCAAAAACAATATGTGGAAATATGCGGGAAATTTAGCAAGATAACAGCCAATGATAGCAGCAAGAGCAGAGTATTTAGATTTGCCTAATATACCACTAACGCAAATTGCTTGCATAAGCAGGTATGGTTTTTAAATATATTGACATATTGACTCAACTGTATTTAAAACTCAAATCAGCCGAGTTAAAATCTATATCTAGCAGCTAATATTCGGGTGGATTCCATTCATATATAAAGCAAACTACATATATATCGTCTGATTTCTCATACCTCGCAGTATATGAAATTCGTACGACAATATACACCC
This sequence comes from Unio pictorum, assembly GCA_030141615.1. NCBI lineage: Eukaryota > Metazoa > Mollusca > Bivalvia > Unionida > Unionidae > Unio > Unio pictorum. Next base: position 2,733,279 of record JARLTB010000157.1, on the reverse strand, counting down.
TGGCGTAATTAGACTTTAATTTCATAATATTTGATTTATACTTAATATTCATCTCTATTAACAATTAATTCAAAACGATTGACCCTAATTCAAAGTTTGAATCAGTTAAAATTTTATCTATTTTATTGTCAATTTCGAGTTCCATCAATTCCAACTGAAGAATTTTCTTCTAGGTTACTGAAATCGTTTCTTTGTTATTCTCAGCAGTACCAACATATATTACAATGATTTATTTTTAAATCTCTGCATGTAATTTGTTGAAAAACTCTTGGAATATAACTTCTTTTTGTACCTTATCTCTGAGAATGATAATAAATAAAATTGGTCAGTTGTTTTCAAAGCTTATATCACACTTTCAGTACACACTGACATGGTTCTTGTCGTTAATTCTTTGGATTTTAAAGCATATGTCTAACTGCTTGTCCTCTCTTTAAAGCGTTTAAAATATCCTTTAATTTTAAATACATTGTACCTTATCTCCTCTATCTACGGTTGTTTTCAAGGTGAGTGACCCATTGGTATTGTCAGTGTGTTAAATGGCTGTTTAATCAAGTCTTAAGCATTCCAATTAGTATGTCCGCTGTCTTCAAACTCATTTATATTTCAGTTTATCTCAGTCCTTTTCCTGACAGGCAGTTGGATTATTCGTGATAAAATCGACCCTATATTAAAAAAAAGTAAAAAGACTGTCACCGTGAGTCAGGATTCCAAACCAGGAGTGTTTACTGGAATTGACAAACCGTATTACGAGAGAGCTTATCCTGTAACAGCGGTTGTTTATGGGATTTATCCGATAAATGACAAACGGAGCGTTGAGAAATTGAAACCTATGAAACTGTCATCGCTGAATTGTGTAGCCAGGCGAGTAATAGAGCATTTTACAAATGCGTTACGTGGATACAAACTGACAAATCTAAGACGTAAAAAAATAAATGAATGGGCACTAGCAGTCAGGGATAATGGGGCAGCAATTAAAAATGTAGCCGAGCTAGAAACATCATTAAGATTCCCAATAACAATAGCGACGATAACAGGAGAAGCATTATACGAATCGAATCAATCAATCAAAGGGATCTCCAATCAAAATCATTGATCATAATGCACACGCGTGGACCTCCGCGGTAACAATATTTCCGCGAGATCGAATTGTAACATATTACCCACCAGAGAAAGACTGGCGGAAACATGTTTGATTTTATTTATGAGTTAAGTAAAAACGATCCTGTATCAGTGTGGTTATTTAAAAGTTTCAAAGACTAAGAGTGTAAATTCGATCAATTTGTAAGATCTAACGGGGAAATGTACCGTAATGAATCTCTTCACGACGAGATGAGAAAATTCAGAGAAATTTTCAAAGGATAATACCGAGCAATTACTAACAAACTTTTTTACCGTTCCATCTGTCGCGGCACATTTAGCCAGAGAGAAAAATATGTGGAACCCAACACGATTTAAATTTTTCGCAGATATTCAAGCCAGTTGTATAGCATACGGACATGGTGGATTATGGAATACCAAATATGATCCTAAAAGCGTTTTTCAGTTGATATGGTTGCGTGTTATCTGGCGAGTTTCCTCGGGATGGGTGAATGCGCTGAGTATTTTAAAAGATTTGGACATCCTACACACGAGATGACCCGTGTTGCGATTAATGGGCCACTTCCCGATTTTGATCTAACTGGGTTCGCTCGTGTGGTATCATTTGAATTCGCTAAAGTATGTCATCGTATCTGTTATGTTTGGTTTGGTAGACATATATCTGAAAAACACTGGGTACCAATAGTGTTATTACCGGATATGATTGATTGTAAAATGCTGATATCGCTGATTGTCTCCGAGGCAATTATATCATATCGGAAACAAACTGAGGTTTTGTTACCACAACCCGATAGTCTTGATACTATAATTAGCGATAACAAGGAAAAGTTCCTGATCTCGACGAAGAATATATCGTTTAATGGCCTAAGGAGATCTTTGAAGTCAGAAATAAACACGCAAAAGATCTCAGTAGAAAAATAATTGGAAAATTCACCCAGGGTGGACCATATGATCACAAGCGACATTATTCACGATTAATTCTAGATGATGTTGAATACGATTTTGTAATCGCGGATGCATTAGCTAGAGATATTTATGTCAATCGTGCAAATGCCTACTTGTCCGATGGAACAAAATTCGGTACAACTGTTAGCTACGTAGATGGAAATTCTCCCCAATATAGCCATCTAAGATCGTCAATGCTGGCTTATGTTTCTATCAAATTGTTATCGATGATAAATAGATTTCCTGAATCTGCAGTTAGAGTCGCCACTGATTCATTTTATATAGTTATCAAACATAGCAAAGCAGTGGCTGAATTAACAAATTCCGACGAGTGTTGGGGATTAAGGAGAATAAAACTAGAAATGTTACATGATTATTCTAAATCAGCAGATGTTACGATTGAAAACAATTACATAAAAAAATAATCAAATATGAGAACTATCGAATGCTCCTTCGTTGTCCGATCCAACATGTAGCTATAAAAGTCTACTTAAATGGCTATGGTGGGTCTGGAAAAACAACACGAGTTATTGAATTATTTCGAGGAAAATCAAACATGATTGTGTTAACACCAACACATAGACATGAAAGAGAAATGAAACAGCGAGGAGTTAATCCTTGTACATATCACAGTTTATTTTGTCGATGGAAAGGTGACGCATGGACTCCTGATCGAATGAGTGAGAAATCTATTCTTGAAATCATTATTTGGGATGAGATATGCACAGTGTCGTTAGAGATATTAAAATTGTTTATCGGGTGGTTGTTATCGAAAAATACAGCTGTGATAATGTGTGGTGATCATGGTCAACCGCCACCATTTGTCGGTTTGTCTCCGCATGATTGGCTGAAGCATTTTGTAGATTATTATGAAGAAATTAATACTGATCATAGTTCTCTTCATAAAGAATTAAGTGAGTTCAAGAAATTAATCAGAATACAACCGTATAAAATCCAGTGTGAAATAGCGCGTGAAATAATTTCAGAAACCCCATTAAATGATTTTTGGGAAGCGTGGAGACCAAACGATTTGATAGTGGCAAGTAGAAGGATAGTCAGAGACACACTTCAGGTGCGGTTGTTTCAAACATATAAAGAAAATTTCGCAACACTTCCAGTGCCATTGTGTTATAAGCCTACGGTTACACGAAGACAGAATATTGAAGTTGATATTCCAGACCTGACAGAGTCAAGGACTGAGAAGCAGATTCTCGTGTTAAATGATATTGTGTCGGTTGATATCAGTGTTGTCAAAGATGCATTGCGCGCTGATAAATCTTCATGGACGCTAGGACACGCAATGACGATACATTCTTCGCATGGATTGACTATATCTGTGTAATGGGTGCGCCGGTTATCAAAGTGTTATTAGTACAATATTGCACAAGGCCTGGTCAGAGGTATTGCGCAACTTGGAAAAACAACACTTGAAGACCGCCTCCCACTAATTAGCGTTATCTAGAAGATGATCTCTACGGTGTAATTTGTCCGGTCAATGGATATAGTAATCTGAGATGGTACTTTGAACAAGACAACACACGAGCCCCCGTAAAGATAAAATATGAATTTAATTAAAAATACAATTAAGAAAAGAATGACACTGTGAATTGCAATTTCGTTCTGAATACACTTAGTTCAGAAATACATAAACTGAAGCTTTAAAATAATGGATACATCCACAAAAATCCCAAACACTAATAAAAATAAATGAAGTTAGCCGTTAATACTGAGAGTAAATTTCATCATGGAATCGAATGTTCATTTAACATTGGACTGTTGGGTGATTCAAAATGACCTTGTTCGTCGACTGGTTTTCTCTTCTTTCTCTTCTGCGTCCGTCTTGACTTGCTTGCCCTTTTGTTGTAAGCGGGATTACGCAACTCTGTCTTCCATCTTCTTTTCCGTCTCTGAATTTCGGCTTCCTCGCTATTTCTTATTCGATCTTCAAACAAACTATTTTTCCTTTGAAAAGAAAAGGGTAAAACGCCCTAAGTATCTCGTTACTTTCACAGTTGAGATAGTAATTCCGTCTTCAGGTTCGAGAAATCAGATCTTACTATCAGGGTTATCATTTATACGGCTAACAAATACTATACAAGTCTTCAGATCAATAGAGCTATACTGCTAATTATCGACATCAGAATTCGGGAAAGTCATATATTCCCGTAAATCATTACGTAAAGTGAGGCAATAGATCATAACACACAATCCATATTTACTAATATGATAAATTCAAATTAATGTAACACTTTCCAATCATAAATGTACACGGCGGGTTTTCTACACCACCCATTTACCTGCCTAAGTATATAAGGTAAAAAATGCTAATTCAGAATTCAAAAATACATTATTAAATCACTGTAAAACCGACTATCCATACAAAAATATGAATACATCATGCATCTGTAACAAAGAAACATATAAAAGTACGTTATTAAATCAATGTAATACTGAACTATTTGTATCATAGTATCGATACATTATGCATCTATGACAAAGAAAAACATCATATACGTTACATCGTGATATAGGTGAATTTGAGTTAAATACCCTGTGTTTTTGACGTGCTTCTGCCGTTTGATTTCCGGCGGACTTTCCTGAGCTTATTATTACGAAGGCACTGCTGTAAAATTACCCCCGGAGTCTTCTCCTATGTTGGAACTAATAAATGCTGACCGTCTCTTGCAGAGGTCTTCCTAGACTAATTCAAAACTCATTGACTCAGAGAATATATTCCCCAATTCTAGGTTTCGACCCAACCCTCTTTCTTATATATTTGACCAATCGGCATAAATGCTATCCTTACGGACCCTTTGAAAACCGTCTATCAAGATGCCAAAAATGCCACTTAGGATCGAAATATCACCGTATCATTTGTCTCAATCATTTTTGACAGCTCTGCGTGAGGAATCACCTAAGTTAACGCGTGTCAAACACTCAGTAGTCCGTTTTCACTCTAAATATTGTAACAGTCTGACCGAGGTAAACTAACATTCTTTCCGTTCCAAACTCTACTCCAAGACAGTTGATTGTCGGCTAGCCTACGAATTAATTACTGGATTTCACTGACGAAAAATTAGGCACTTGACAATCTGATACAATTGTTTGGATCGTAGATGATTGCATCGAGTGGTCGAATTTAGTTTATCTCGCATTGTCCAGAGTACGAAGAATAAATCAACTTCGAAGAGTTGTTTTAGATGCTAATGATACCACAATCAGTGATATTGTCATTGATGATATAATCAGAAAAAAATCGCTGGTTATGAACAACAGGATAAAAATAAAATAAACGAGAATTTGATATTGAAGCTGAATTTATAATTACGCTGAAATAACAACAGAATAATTACTGCGCGAGTTGTAATTGTATAATGCGTTGGCAGTATTCGGATAAAGATCATCGCCAATTTACCGCAGACAGAAAAAATAGCAGTCGTAGTCATACCAGAGATAATGTGATGTTGACCTGTCTTGAGTGTAACTGACGCAGAGATGCTAGTTAAGACCACGCGGCGGTAATTGAGTATCCTCGGGTATCACTTATAAGTGTTCCGCGCTGAGAAGCAGTTGAATCTCATCTATAGATTGCGGGTCTACCCGTGGATCTTGTTATCTTAGATATTTTATGTGTGGTGACACTCCAAATAGAATCAATACCTCTTTTTTTACTGCCTTCAAGTTCACCCGGCTCATACGAATATCTCACAGTGACATTGCCGAGTATTTGTTGTTTTGAAAAATCATTTTGTGGTTTTGTACGGGTATATACTTTTTTGGATAGTGTTAATAGGTTCCATATTGATTGTTCGAGTAATTTCATTATTTGGCACAGCTATCACACCTGGTAATCTCTTGACCCATTCACGTGATCGTTTATCCTGGATAAATTCCTTCGCGTATTGATATCCAAATAACCGCTCTCCGATTAAATCGTTCAACAATTGCCTGATCACAGTGTATTGCAGTATGTCCTCGTCGTCTCGTGATATTATGATTCTTCATTGTTGATAACACTGCACCCTGAAATTCCTTGCTAGGATCAATCTGCAATAGTTTTGGCCACTGCATAGGACCTCGTCGATAATTCCTTTCAAACGCAGAAGCTACTTCAGTTGATGACCTGGTCGATAGCAGCTCTGCTTCTTTGTATCTACTCGCAACATCAACTATGGTTAGCGTGTATTTATATGTCCGTTTATTAACAGTATCATGTGGCAGAAATAATATATCAGCCTGATCAACTTCATGAACGACACTGACATACAAATGTGCGAAGTTAATTTGTTTATTTAGGCGGTGGTAGATAAATCTGCCATATTGCCTGTTTAGATAACCAATCCGCCGCGGTGGTATATGTTACTTCTGTGGCGTTAGCGAGTTTATCGATTGCTGATTTATCTCTCCAGTATCCTCTTGGGGAATAATAAATAGATTCCATAATATTAATTACCAGACATCAGCATTAATTTACCTTTCATCGCTGATTTTGTTAAGAAGAATGCTAATTTTCCTTTGAAGGATTTATCAGTGATAGAATTCAACGCATGAATCAATTTCACATCTGCGATATGTCTGTGTTGAAGGTCTTTACTTTTATAAGCAACATCATGAGCATGACACGCCTTATCAATAGCATTTATCGGATATTCGCCAGGTCGGGGTTGGTCTTGGCTATCAAGTCTGATGTTGAGTCTGGTTCCAGGACCGCAGTAACTATACCCTTGAAGGTGTTATTCTCCTGGATATTTTCCCATGGAGTCCCGGCAAGTTTTGTCAGCGCTGCTGAAATATCACCTCCTCGTTATTTTTTTAAAAAATCATTACCCGATTTCATAGAAACAAATTTAAAATTTTTGTACCACATTATACACACTTACCAGCAAGTGCTGATCTGTTATTGCTTGTTGTAATTGTTGTCAGGTCGTTTGTGCTAGTACGCGTCTTACATTTCACACAATATAGATCCATAATGTATTGATAATAACGTGAATGTAATTGATTTTTCGGCGACAAAACTCTATTCGCATGATTATAATTGGACCATCTGGAAGTGGCAAGACGCAGTTGTTACTTAATTTGATAACGAGATGGATGAAATGGGATAAATTATATTAGGTAGCCCCGAGTGTAGATGATCAGCTATGTTACGAGGTGTTAAAGGATTTTAACGAGAAAGCAAAATCGGAAATCGATGAGGATATTATTGAATTTTTAACCGATATCGAATAAGCACCGAGTGTTGATGATATTGATGCAAGTATAACACTTTAGTCGTATTTGATGATGTGATGCTGGATAAACAGGCAAACCCTGCCAGGATATTTTCCAGAGGTAGACATAAAAATACTGATGTGATTTATGTTACTTAATGATATACACAAATACCAAAAGTGATCAGGGATAACTGTAATATCCTCGCTGTGTTTAATGGAGTTGACACTCATACACTACGAAATATTTACCAGACCTGGTGCAGTGGAAATTACGATTTTAATAAATTCAAAAATTTCTTTAGTCACGCTCAGTCAATTCCACATGGATTTTTAACGATGAATTTGCATGACTCTCGATCAAGATATCGTATCGGAATTGATAAAATGTTCTGTTAAAACCCAACCACGACACACACCTAAAAAGGAAAACGGGTCAAAATTGATTCCCCATTTATTTGATATATAAATATATTAGGGATAAATATTATCATATAAGGAATTATGAAAATATCAATGACATAATTTCTGCAATTACAGATTTGAAAAATCAAGGAATAAAACTGTCAGAAAATTAGATTGTGATAAAATTATTTCTGATTTTCAGTATTTAGAAGACATATCACGTGGAAATTGTTATGTGTTACCATCACAATACTCCTTTATCAAGGAAATACAACAAGCAATTAACGCATCATTGTCTGAAAATAGCGAAATTGAAAAATTCGTACCAGTATTTACCGCAGTAAAGAGAATTAGAAAGTCTTTATCACAGCAATATGAAGTTAAAAAAGTAATAAGTTCCAGAGTTCGACAGTTACAAACGTTACAAAAGCTTATTCAAAACGAAAAATAGTGTGTTTGTTTCGTGCTAAAAACATGCTACCAGGAAGTGTTATTAATTTTTTTTTTTGCATCCCCGAGCAACACGGGACTAAAATAACACTGAAATCTTTTCGGTGATGAAATCACTGTGGAAATCCCGGAGACAAAGTCTCTGAGGTAAAAGTCTTAAGACGAAAATCATTTTCGGTGATAAATTCACTGTGAAAATCGTTTACGATGAAAATTCTTTAGGTAAAAGTATTTACGACTTTACTTACAGACTGATTTGTAGTAATTCATTATTTAAGTCAATCAAATTATTGGACTGGTCAGTGAGTTTAAAATAAATTCTCGTTAATGAATCATTATGACATTGCATATACACTGTATTGATTGGTTCTTCAATTATCAAAAATCCGGGTGGAGCCGTTGGTGCAAACGAATATAAAATGTATCCCTACTGGGCCTGATTTGATCTTTCGAAATTTATTTGGCAACTTCCATCGATACCGTCACATACTAGATTTATTGCAATCACCGAGGATATATTCACATTAGCAGGAGCAATATGCCGTCCTCCATTATCTGGGTCATTATTATGTTTAACGATGGTTGTTTGTGGTTGTGTTTTTTTTTCCATGCGGCTAGTATTTATGGGAAATACTCATTGAGGAGATCATTGGTTGATGTTTTTAGTTCGTTTGCATTATACCCAGGAAATTTAAATGCTGAAATATCCTCTACACGTATTTTATACTTCTTTGCAAATTCTGCTCTATCAGAACCATCATCGGCATCTAATACAGCTTGAATAAGCCGTATGTTAAATAGGTCTATATCATATGCGATTTGATTTAGTATCTTTATGTATTTGATAATTGAGGTTTTCGACGATAAATCAATAACATGTTCTTGAAACCTCTGCCGTAATTTATCTAAATATTTTTTATGTTCGTTATTAAAAACATCAAATGAACTGAAAAGATCACATTCTCGAAGCCACCCTCTGTCTCCTTGTTGGTGTTGCCATAACCAATTCCCCATAGAAAAACCTACATTAAATTCTTTTGGATTAATAACCATGGAATATTATTAGAAAACTTGTATATAGTAGAATTGGAATCATCATCATATAATTTTTCGTGTGTGATATAATCAGACTTTTTGGGCTCTGGCGGTACTTGATATTTAGGTGGTGAGATTTCAGGCCATCCTAGCAGTTCTTATAGAACTCTGGTAGATATTTACAACATACCCGGGTGAGTTTATCTCACTCGCGGATGATAATGTTGGTTCATGAACTGTTATAGCGATTTTTGATTCTCATCTCGTAATGGATTTTATTCTATGCTGTAATTCATTATTGATCTGTTCGATTTGGTAGGACCCAGATGGTAAGGAAACTATATTCCAGTCTGGAGTCCCGTCTGGTTTATTTTTACTCGCAAACACTAGAGAATTGTTTGGTTGCTGACCACCAAATGATTTTGATCTAATATTTGGACAACTGTGGTATTCTCTTTTGTTAGCGCTATCTCCTTAACCGGAATCGCAGCAGGAAAATTCACACTGAATTCAGGGATAGTTGAGGTTATTAAGATCATGGTTGTCTTTTGCGGTGTTGTGTTTGTCGCTATTTGTTGCAGTAATTCCGTTGTTGATGTCGACATTGACATTGTTGTTGTTATTATTATTGTGCTGTTTTTCTAATTTTGATGTTGCGCTATGGTAGATGTTCATCATCGCGGAGAATTCGTTATCTGATATTGTTGTGTCATCGAGACTAGAAGATATCAGCGACGACAATTGGGAATACACGGCTGATGCAATATGTAACTTAATTATATATTCGTGTAGTTTATTCTGACTGCATGTGGACAATTTTTTTGTGATGATGCTAAGAATCCCTGTAATTGTTGTCGCCGATTACAAACAAATTGTGACAACTACAGGCGCCATTGCTGTTATCGCCGATAACAATATACTCGTCCCAGCAATTACACTTGAAACCGAGTACACAATAATGTCGACATTGGTAATTCGCCTGCGATATTTTTTTTATCTTCGCGGTATACTCGTCAATAAGAGTTTTTAGTTTGGTTTGAAACTCACGCACTTGATCATATCGATACTGTTGAACATTCATTATACTATTTACTTAAATCAATTACAAATTCGACATAAACCGTAAATGACGCTGGTTCTAAATTACCACTGGGGGGGGGGGTATTGTAAATGTTTCAATGGATCCCTTATCTATTATTGCACTTGCAGTATTCACACCAATAGAAGTACTAGTTGATACGTTAAACTGCAACGGCGAAATCAGAGTTAATCTATAGATACCTTTAACACGTGCAGACACTCCAATGGATTTATTTTGAGGTGTACAGGTGAAAGATCCATTATGTATCGAGTACACGGTATTGATATTTTGATTATGCGGTATTTTGATTTTATCAATCCGGGTTGCGATAGCAGGAAAATCAGCAATAATATCGTCTTGTTTTTGTTTAATCGTATCAATAGTTGTTTTAATATCATAAAGTTTCCTTGGGACAGTCATCGGATCACCAAAGAAATTATTCTTGATTTCATCTGATTTTCTCAAATTCCTACGGAGGTTTGCAAACACACTTACATGAACATCATACTCAGCTCGCAATGTTGTTAGTGTACCATCTGTGGTTTTATACTCGTCGTGCAGCGTTGTTAGTTTATCATCTACATATTTTTTGTCACAGCATCAGTATCCAGTGTTGGATCGCCAAGTGCGGTTATTTTATTAGAGTTCATGTCGAGGTTGTCAATCATTGTGTCACCGGATTTTTTTTACTCGATTGTTAAAACTATCTATCACAGTTGGTGAAAGAACTCCTGGTTTAATCTTACCGGTGGAATCAAACACCGATAGGGAATTTTCAGTTACTCCATTTATTTTGACAAATATATCTTTCAGGGAAACATTACTCGTTTTCAATTCTCCTTGTTTGTCGTGAAATACGACTATTTCATTTGGATCCACACTTGCGAGGTTTAACATCTCGGATATTTCATCTTCAATAATTTTTTTTACATCCTTGGTTGCAGATATTTCTCCGGTGGGTTTTTTCAGGTTTGAGAGAGATCTTCCCCAAATATCAATCATTGTGCGATCAACCATTATATTTTAAGATCTCTCTCAAAAGCGATTACTCGTATATTCGTGTACGGTTTTATGGGGTGGTTTAGTTGATGATGATATAGCGCTAAGTACATTTAATACTTCTAGGCCGCATATTGGTGGGTCGGTCATTTTCTGTGTTGGTAGCGTGGGGTAATAGGTCTTCATTTTATGAAAAGATTTTAATTGATGTTATTAACGCATAAATTCTTTTTGCTAACCCGTAAGAATCAAAATAAACAATTACACGCAGATCAATCGCGTATGCAACCCAATGAGTTCCAGGTCCGGTGCTGTTATCGAGATTAACGATACCGGTTTCAGTGCTGTTTGGTTGTTGTGGTAATTGATCTCGCATAAAAACACCTCTAAAGTTTTTTATCACTAATTATTTAGCAGCATCGAGTAAATCAAAATTTGACAGCGGAGTTAGTAAACTGTTCCTGGTCGTCTCATGCCGTTTCCGTGTTCTCCAGCGATAATAATATTCGTTTTCACATCAGTGGTGGATAAATGTCCTGCTATGAAGTTCCACTCCATTTTTTTTTCATAAATAGGCACTCATAACCATACTTATTTTCTGATTTACTGCACCCTACAAGCCCACTCGACTCTTACCGATACAATTGCAGCTAGACATACTCAATAAAATCTCTGCTAGAGTTTGTCTAGCACTCAGACCCATATGTGTTGTCATCAATGAGGATACACTCATGGTGCATCCGCGGTTGCAAGAAAGGTAAAGTAATAGGAGGTAATAAAACTCTCAAACCCGCGTGTTGCATCTTCATCTTCCACATCTGTCGTTTATTTCTTCTGTGAATTGTTCATTTTTAACTCTCGTTACTTTCAAAAGTTGTAACGGTTTTTGTGAATATTATCATTAAATGCAATAAATATATTTTATGATGCGTTGCAAATATGTATGTATGTATGTATGTATGTATGTATGTATGTATGTATGTATGTATGTATGTATGTATGTATGTATGTATGTATGTATGTATGTATGTATGTATGTATCTATGTATGTGTGTGTGTGTGTGTGTGTGTGTGCGCGTGCGTGCATATATATATATATATATATATATATATATATATATATATATATATATATATATATATATATATATATATATATATATATATATATATATATATACATATATGAATGACCGCTCCGATGGCCTAGTGGTTAGAGCGTCCGCATCAGTTGCGGGAGGTCGTGGGTTCGATCTCCGTCTGAGTCATACTACATACTTACAACAATTATACTAACAGCTGCCTCGTTTGACGCTGAGCATTAAAAGGTTTGTGTTAGAACTGGCCAGCCTGGTGTCAGGATACTGTGACTGCGTGGGACATCGCGCTACATATTTGTGGCATGACGCCCCAGTGCCTGAAATCAATATAAACTGTCACACTGCAGACATCGTAGCGAAATTGTTAAAGCTACTTTAAAATCCTAATATATATATTACACATGAATAAATGAATGAATGAATGAATGAATGTATGAATGTGTTTGAAAACAACAAAGTTACATTTATATTTTCTTGAGTGTTTTTGGTTTGACATGATTATATAGGATATAGGACTCCACTTGTCAAACTTTTCAACAAATACGCATTATTTCTTGACAGCGACAGTGCTTCATATTAAACTCTTGAACTCATTAAAACCTGATAAATTTATTGAAACCTGTCAATGTCATGTATCCGTCTCACTCATTATTTCAGATTATGAGAACGTATTCTTTCATTTAATTTTGCCATGCGCTACGCTCCACATAAGTCACGGCAGCCTTCTTCCTCTTGAAACAACATGAATGTATCCTGTACTAAGTGTTCTTTGCGGTCACGTGCTTAAAAGTATGCCTTGGAAACGCTTACAATATCGCTTACAATATAGGAGCTTAACGGAGCTCATCAGCCTATATTAAGGTTCTCACTAGGGGTATCAACCCTAATGCCCATAGCCTATTTGTTTACCTCCGCCAAAAAATTAGGATCCACCTCTGAAGACAATGGGCAGGTTTCGCAGTGACTATTTGAGTCTCATCAATAAATAATGTAAAAAGCTTTTACATTGATACAGTTAATTAAAAAAATATACTAATGTACATGAAAGGAATATGTTCATTTGTCTAATTGAATCTGGCTCACACTGATAAAATGCCACCGAGGAACATCAGCACATGTACCAGGTTTGATAAATCTCTTAGATTTTAGTAGCAGAGTTTTGTATTATGTTCCAAGGTATAATTACCGTACTCTTTTGGCACTGTCTGCTTTGCCATCCCAGTGCAACGGAGAGAACAGAAAAAAGAACTGATGAAGAGCTGGACGATCTTACATTATTACCTTTCATTAATTGGACTTCTCTCGCATATTCACAATTATATACTCCTATGTGGTGCATATTTTTAATTTCTTCAAGTAACAGTTTTCTTAATTTAACAATTCTTAGAATACAAGTCACATAGGTCATGTATGCACATTTACTCATTATAAATTAAATATAAATTGTTCTTTTAAAATTTAACATTAATTTTCTTTAACCAAAGTTTGTTATATTCTGATTATTGCACGCTCTGCATCTTATCTGTCACCAATAAACTTCCAGACGAAAATTATACGTAGCTTTCAGTGTGACATCACCGCGCGCGACAATAAATCTGATTTGTACTGGATCATGCCTTTAGGTTCATTTCGTCCCAAAATGTCTACGTACATTAACATTGATTTTGCCGCATGCACCTGTATGGAATATTGATGTATGCGAATCCAAATGAAGTGAATACTTGCCATTAAAATGTATGTAAATTGAAATTTTACAAAAGTGCACCCAATACTGAAATAGTTGGTGTTGAATGTCTATATGACCGTGTGACTTGTACTTTCTTTTTGGCTTGCCATATTCTTTGGTATGTTACGCTAAGTACACTTTTTAACATAAGGTTTGATTTATTTCACTATTAAAATGCAAAATATACTTTTTTAACTAATATTTTTGTTTTTGGAAATAAAGATATGAAATTTATTTCTTCAATAAATATATTTATATTCTTATATTTCTTCAATAAATTTCAGAAAATCTATTCGTATTTTTAATACTTTTTGGGTCCGGTTTCTCAATTAGTATCGGAACACGAGTTGAGTCTTTTCTCTTTTCGGAATACCCCATGCGTTCAACGATAAACGCTGATGAGTTCCAATAGGCCACAAAAATCCCGCCATTTATATATTTCGGGGTTTCTGTAACGACTTAATGGTGTAGTTCTTTTGATACTGTTTAGAAATGTGGAATAATCAAGGAGGTATATAACATTTTATTCAAATCCTAAATGTGTGTACCCATATAAAAATGATAAACCCATTTTCATACAGGGTATAATTGCAAATAAGCACGATGATGGTTTTCCCACTTTTGTATGGAAACTTGTCGCTAATACTAGATATCAAATCGTGATGGAACAGTTTAAAGTTCTCACACAAAACGTAGCTGGCCAGATATTTTAAGCGGGAAAGGTCAGAAGAAAATCTGACCAGATGTGCTCCTTCACAATATTCAGTTTGAAGATACAATTGTTCATAGACTAGGTTCGGAACACAGGTGCACGAAGCGAACATGATGTGCACCTATGGTTCGGAATGCATTAACTCATTCAGCCCCATCACTGTTAAAAGCTATATTGCAGCTCTGTCCCAGTAGTACTAAGCTGTGTCTAGTGTGCCCCGTATAGTTTTACCCCGTTTAGAAAATTTTGAAAATATGCACCTGCATTCACTCTTACCTTATCTTATATCCAATATAAATCCACGAAGTTTTCACCAATTATTCAAACTGAACTTGTCTACACAATGATATATTTTTTTCTTTTTGTCCAAGTCTTTCACAACATTTTTATACACTACGAAATTAACACTATCGCTACAATCTGCTAAATCCGCAAGAACTCTTATCATTGCTTTCATCTGGTCCTACATGTAAGACCAGACGTTGATATTTATGTTTGAGCATCAGGGTCTTACTGCCTAACGAACAGCGCTGTGTAGTGTTTTGAACTCTACTGACAGGAGCATAAGAGGTGAAATTTTTGTGATTATCACGTACTTGACAATAAATATCAACATTCATCCACATATTTAAAAGTTATTGATATACTTACTTGTGATCAACTCAGACTCAGACACTAGCAAATGAACGCATTTTATGTTCCTTTGACACACATTTCAATTGGTTGCAATGTGATGGTGGCTGAGGAATGCCGAAGTAGGTTTTAACAAGGCCGCTTTATATTAACGAAACGAAAGTATCAAGTATTTGAACTGCAAGCAACATTTCGTTTCTTCAAGAAATATTTTCCGATTGGAACCTACTTGAACCTACTTTGGCATACCTTGACTACTGTCATATTTCAACAAATTCAAATGTATTTCAACTGAACAAGAAAATGCGTCCGTTTGCAAGTGTCAGATATTGATTCTACTAGAATAAAAACAGCACAGTAAGTATATTAATTAAACATAAATTAGTGGAAGAGTGTCGATATAGGTTGCCAAGTATGTGCGATATTCCTGAAACTTTTGACTACTCGGTCTGATGTCGACTACATTGGAACAGACTACACAAGGTCGTTATTCAGATCATAAGACAGCACTTAACAAAATCAACATGTGCTATGTCTTACATGTAGGACTATGCTTTCATCATCCTCTTCTGATTGCTCAGTCTCAGAAACATCGATGTCCGATTCTAAATCCTTGTTCAATATTTTTTTTTAGATTAAACTGGAAAAACTACTCATTTTCTCTCTCAACGTCATCAAATCTTGTGTCTCCCATCATGTATGATTTTTCAAGAACAGAACACGTGGTGAAAATGTCCTCTATTAGTAACCCTTGGCTTCTTAACAATTCAAATTTGCACAAAGAAAAGTAGAATTGTTTCTGATTGGTTGATATTGGTCTGATTCTTGGGGGGGAAAAAACATTTGTAACCAATCAGAGATGTATCTAACACATTCAAAGTGACAAAAGACGGGATCGGCCATTGAATGCAGTCAACAAAATTTAACACTTGTTGGGATCAACCATTGAATGAAGAAACCGGATCACATATATTGACGGGGTCAGGGCAGAACAAGTTAAGCTCATCAGGGCATATACGCCTTGCTAGCTACATTTGTATACAGGCTATAATTCAAATGCATAATTGTCAAAACCAGCCAAACAAAAGACTGTCGGACATCAAAACATGCTCTACAAGACCGTTATTTGGGCAGTAAGAAATAGCACTAAAACAAAGAACAATTGCTATGATTTACATTGTAGGACTATTATAATCCCAGTCCATCAAAAATGTAAATGTCATAGTTGATAATCTTATATTGTGGTACTATTATAGTATTTATCTGAGTTTCCTCTGACATTGCTACCCAGTTGTTGATATTTGGACATTTATGTTGGAGTATAGATTCAAGTCATTTGCCAATCTAAAAGTTGGAGTTTGCTAACCTGGAACTCACTATTCACATTGCTAATTACAAGACTAGTCCTACAGTGTAAGACTACCCATTTATCTCTCTATCCCAGTGACCAAAGTAATACATGTATTGTCCATTTAAGTGGATGTTGAGACAATTGTTTGGCAGGAGTGGTGGGGCTGAAACAGGTGAAATTTTGAGGTGACCTGTCATCAGTAAGTATGATTTACACTGAAAGAAAATAAACCAAGGAAATTTGAATATTGAAGACAAAACGTATCTGAAATGTGTGTATTGACAACTTAAAGTTGTTTAGAAGAAGTCTTACATAAAGTACTATACATACAAAATGCATGAATTCGAAAATGGATCACATGTTAGAAAATATATCATTCACATCCCATTGGATAAAAACAAATGATTCATTGGTTAAAACGTGTTATTCCTTCTTTGCTCTATAATCTATATCCCATTGGCAACAATCACATGTCACTACACAATTCAGAGATATTCATTGTTGTGGGTAACAGATGGCTTTATTGTTGTTTACATGTAACATGTAAATTGGATAGATTTAGGTCAGTTAGAGACAGCTATCATCTTGCTCAGGCTACCAAGGGGATGTTGCTGTTAATAGGGAAATGAAAACTTGTAAACAAATTAAAGAGCTTAGCAAATGACTTTGCAACCAAATTTATGTGGTTTCAAAAGATTTTCAAATTTAATATGGGTAGTGATCATTTTTCCTGCACAGCATAAGTTTTCTCAGCACAATAAAAGTGTTCTGATCACTTTACAAATTGCTAATCAATCAGTATCCATTGCTTTTATTTAAATTAAATTTTTTTTTCGTATTTAACACCAGTGACGTAAATACGGATGAAATGTCTTGTTTTATTGCAGGTTTCCAGGGCTATGGAGGTGACCATGGTGGAGGGGGTTACTCGTCTCCTGGAGCAGGGGGGTTTGGTACACCTCAACCAGATGAAAAAAGGGTAGATTGCATACTAGTTATCAAGTGGTGGGGGACAATTGCATTAACATTTCAGGGTATAAATAATAGCTGCTTCAAACTATAATGAGTATTAATTTTTTGTGGTAGATTGCTAGGTTTCTCCTGTATTTTACACTATATTGAAAACTTGGATTCTGCCATTATTGAATGGCAAGTGCAGAGATGTCAACCAGAGGTCTCACAAGGATTTAAAAACTTTAGTCCAGGACTCCCAGTTTGGTAAAACTAGAGATTCACAAGCAAAAGTTGCAGTCCTATCCCAAAGTTGAACTTTGCAGATTATAACAACAGATGGTTGCCATTGAGTTCAGTTTCTACATTCTTTATAACACGTACAACAGTGTCCGCCTATTCAGTGCTTCTGGTAATTCTGCACAACGATACCTCATTTCTGTAAACATTAGATCACGTCTTGTTTTGTTTGAAAATTCAATATTTGGCTGAAAGGCCAGAAAGAGTCCAAAGTATTTGTATTTAATTTCCATAGCCTGATGCATAAACATTAGATCTTTTCAAAGCCATACGCAGAATAGGCCGGTGTGTGTGCGTGTGTGTATATATATATATATATATATCGAGTCATGGAAACGGGTGATATCCCATTTGTCCAAACTTAGCATTATTTTGAATATAATATTCAGGTGATAATTGCCTCTTTTCAATTGGTAAGCATTGCAGAATTTTATTTTCATCAGTGGGTTTTGCATCAATATTGGTGACCTTAGATGTGCAGAATAGCCTGACAGTGGTGTAACTCTTGTTAGTCCTTCAGGAGGAGACTGAGTTTTGTCCAAGGAATGGTCGTATTCCAAACACTAAGCCACTTTCTTACACTTAGTTACTATTCCATCCAAACTGTCAGTTCGAGAAACTTCAGCACTCTTCTGAATCCCCTTAAAATCTTTGTCAGTTTGTCATTTACCCCAAAATACTTACCCAAGTTTGCAAATGATGTTTTGTCCCAGTCTTAATGTGCCTTGATTTTGAGGTTGTGTGCATTGTTTATTTGGCTACAATCAGAAATCAACACAATGATGGAAGCTAAAGTTCTGATGTACTCTTTTACTAACCATATGTACATCTCGAGATCTTTCTGTCTCTGAATTCAGTCTAAATTTTGGTACATTTTTCCACCCAAGCTGCTAGTCGAAGTCTTTGAACTTGCCACCTATCTATTGCAACATGTTTTTTTGATGTACTCTTATAGCAGGCAAATCTGGGGGTATTTTTACCACTGAATTCGGTCATTGTAAATATAAGCACAGCTAAAATGATAAAGTAATCAACATATTCTTACTCACTATGTTGTTAAAGTAGGACTGGCAAATCTTTGAATTTGCTGCCCAGCTATTTGCATGCGTACAGATGACTTTTGCATGGGTGATTTTCTGCATCCCAGATAATCGTAATTGTTTCCAAAACCCGTCAACCATTCAACCATGGTTTTAATCTCTGATCACTTATGTCTGATTATGATTTTGCAAATAGTGAACTGCAACCATAATACTGAATAATAAGATGATGGCAAGACAAGTAAAGTATGTTGGTAATTTAGTTATGAAAGTGTATTGAATCACAAGAGCAGTTAAATATTAACCAGTCAATAATCACAGCTTACTGATACAGAAATTAAAACCAGAATATAAGGAACCTAAATAGTGATATGGCATTAATTCTTCATACTGATACAGGAATTAGGTCAGGGATACCTTTGCATTTGTGATCACTGGTCACATGTGAGGGATATATGCCTGCCACCTCCCAAACTGAAAAACAACTGAAAGATGAAAATTCATTTTTCTCAATGATGCAAGGGCAATAACTCTTCTTGATGAAATTCCTTGCCACAAACATTTACCAGTGTTGCCCTTTAAACTTGCACAGGTCATAATTACCTCCACATGTCCATGCATGGTCCATGGGCATGTAAGTCTGGTACATGCATTTTTCAGATCCAGCTAGTCAGTTGTATACTATGGTATTGCCATCTGGAACTCCCTAGCCGTACAACCAACACTGCTGTTTAACTTTGGGAATCTCACTGATAGATCTATCTCACCAAGCCTATGCAAATAAATACATATGATGTGCATTTTAGTGATGGATCTACTTGTCAAGCCAGGCCCATAACACCGCCAGTTCCATTGCTGACCAGACTGCCTACCACATGATTAGTAGTTGTGCCAAATATGCCTTAAGCAAACCAACTAGCCATTCTGGTTCAACAGATTTGGCCAGTGGAAATAGTTTGTAGCAAAACTACTGTGAAACGACAGCACTTGTATACTATGATGGCATAGAGTCATCTTCCATGGGTGGATGGTTTAAACAGATATGGAAGCAGAACATGCACAGTAGCAATACACTCATGCAATGTATCAATGCATTTCACATTACACATGTTAAGATAAACTCTGTTATCGATATGTGTCAAATTTCAGTGTCATCATTTGCATGATTAGAAGGTTATCATTAATGGAGTAGTGGTGTTTTTTATATGTGATATATTGGTTGTTATTTTTATTTAAGCAGAATATACATAGACTTATCATCTGTTAATATGCCATTCTCATCCTTGACAAGATGTAAAAAATACAGACTGAATGGCTGTCTTAGACCTACCCCGACTCATGGAAGCAGATCTCCAAATCATTATTACTGCCTCAAGACTCTTCGGACTCACCATCAGTCTGAACAAGATAGGTACTTCACCAGCATGTCCCAGTCATCATAGCTTTCCCCCCCCCCCCCCCCCCCCCCCCCCCCGATTGTATACATTGAAGACACGCAGCTTAAAGCTGTTGATCACATCAAGTACCTTGGAAGCATCATATGTTCCAATGGATCGCTAGCATAGCTGCCAACTGTCACGTTTTTCCCGTATTTGTCCCATATTTTGGACCTGAATACGGATAAACGTTTTTTTTGGCAAAAAAATACGCTTTTTAATTTTAAAAAAATAATAATAATATTTCTTTAGAATTGTCAGTTTAAAATGCAGACTTGGTTTTATTTTGAAAGAATATATCACATGTATATACGAATACAGTTCTACAATAAAAACTGGTTCATTTGAAATTGAGGCTACCAGGCCTGTCATTATCTGCCATATTGGATTTTGCAATAGTTACCGCTGTTGCTGTATCTAGTCTTCATAATATTCAACTTCAAATCATGATAAATTGGAAGGCAGAACATTCAGAATTTTCTCCCGGAAAAATAGGAGACAACTGGAAGGATAATTGGGCCGTCTTGTATAGATTTGTGAAACCGTATAGTGAAGGAAAAAAATTGACATTTTGGAAATTGTGTAACATGATTTCACTATTGGGCATGGAGGCATCCATGAAATGCAAGAGCACGAAAAAGCTAATAAACATCAGCTTCTTGCTTCATCACACACAGCTCAGCCTGAACGTTCGACGTAAATAAATGACAAAGAGAACCTTAATGTACATCGGTCGAAATTTGATTTTTTAATTTCTTTTAGAAATAAACCTTTCTTTTTTAGTTACTAGTGTTGTTGGGGATTTATTTTGCACATGGTTTTCAAACATTAAAATCGCAAAGGATAAGTCTTATGCTTGAACGAAAACATTTCAATAAGAAAATCTCAGAACTGAGATAATCAATGAAAGTTGGTACATTGGAATCAATGATTGAAAAAGAAACAAGGCATGGAAAGGGCTTTTATAACTAGTTTGTGTTTGAGTGTTGCACTCTTGCACCTTTTGAATGGGCATCCATATGGAACATGATGCAACTCCAGAAGGTACAAATGTGCAACATGTGCATCATTTACATTAAATAATTATGTAAGGCACTGTCCAACTTTACTGATGGTTGTACATGTTGTAAATAGATACATATGCATTGTAATTTAAAAATCTTTATTTGTTCCTGAAAATCAGTAATTTTGTCACAAGTAATCAGTAAATCAGTATTTTTGCACATTGGGGTTGGCAGCTATGCGCTAGACAAAAGAGATAACGGCATGCATCAGCAGCCCCAGTCGATCAATAGGACATATCCACTCTACGCATGTTGATTCACAGGAATATCAAACTGTCCACAAAGATAAAGGTATATAAAGCAGTTGTGCTAACAAGCCTTCTATATGGATGTAAGACCTGGACAACATACAAAAAGCACAAGCAATTTGAGCCCTTCCACATGAGAGCCCTATGCTCTATTATGGGCATCACATGGCAAGACAGAGTGAAGACCCTCGAAGTCTTTGAAAGAACAGGCTTAACCAGTGTCGAAGTGATGGTCATGAGAGCCGAAGTGGACGGCTCATGTCATCTGTATGGAGATGTCTTGAATGTCGCGTCAGAATTTGTATGGAGCTCTTATCTAGTGGACACAGAAAAATTGGTCCGCCAAAGACAGTCTGAATTGGGTATGATTCCCTTATGTTAACATTGTATGAATTGTTGAGCAAGACTTGGATTTCAGCATTAGAGTTCTTTCAAATGTATGGATTATTCTGCATGTCACCTGGATTGATACCACATTGACATCTTTTTATGTGACCATTACAAATGACCTTGCTGGTTCATCTGTGCCATAGAGCAAGCCTCGCGTTTAAATGTAATATTTTGATCCAAGCCATGGTAAAAGCTCTTTACTGGCATTTTGTCAGACTTTTCCAGTTTTTTCTTTTGTATTTAGCTTAATTGAGATAAACTTTATATCTGGTGGGTCCTGTGGCAATAGTCTAGATGACCACTAGACAAATGTACAGTCTACATAGCCTTATAACTTTGCCGGATTTACTAGTGGATTTTTAGCAGTAAGAATAACTAAGTAATCTTTTAACCAGATATAGGGGTAACAGATCACATGACTCGATTGTTGCTTTCAGATTAGACGAGCTTATATTATTGTTCGCATTTGGGAGTCCAGTCTTTTATTCCTGTAGTGTGTAAGTCACTCAGCATTACCTCCTCCTGTAACATGTTCTCCTAATATTAATATGATAGGGAAATATCTTTAAAGGAAAAAGCATTTCTTTTTCTTCCGTAAATTAATTGTTTCCCTTTTGCTTTTCAGGCAAGGTCAAGGGTACAAAGTATTATGCCATGTACAGTAGCCCAGATTTTAACTGCAACACAAACAGAAGACAAATTTTTCTCAGGCCCAAATGAAATTTCACAGGTGAGGACCAGTGTTAAAGTATGTTAATCCGTGAGGACCAGTGTATAGTATGTTAATCCATGAACTCGTTGATGTGCTGTATTTAAGTCAGCCTCATATCTTGGACATTAACTATTGCCAAATGCTTTCACATGTAAGATATTAATGAAAGTATACAGGATTCTTAACAGTCATCAAAATCTACACACATGATTCTTTTTATATATGGCGGTGCTGTTTAACCAGATGGACATGACCCAGATTTCGTTTGGCTAATGTTCATATTAGATGATAATTTGAATTGGTGTTTCCTATCAGGATTACCAATATTGATGGCTGCATGTATCATGAACTTGACTAGCATTTTACAAAATTAACATTTTTCCAAATAAACTCATTCAGCCCTGATCCTGTCAATTCAAGTGATCCAGTTTCTGCATTCAATGGCCGATCTTGATGTGCATTGCAATTTCTTGACTGCATTAAATGGCCGATCCCGTCTTAGTCGCTTTGAATGTGTGTTAGATACGTCTCTGATTGGTTACAAATTGGGTTGACATGATGTTCCAATGTTGCACCTAATTTTGTAATTAGTGTATAAATAAATTGTGAACAACTTGGAAAAATAGGAGGGAAAAAATACACATTCATTTGGAATAATTGGTGAAACTTTCATGGATTACTATTAGATATAGGAAGAGAAATTAAAGCAAGTGTGAATGCATGTGCATGATGTTTACAAATATTTTCCAAACAGATAAAACACTGGGTTACAAGCAGCTATACACAGCTTAGTGTTGCTAGGGCACAGTAGCAGTGGTACTGATAACTGTACTGGGCTGAAAGAGTTAAGATTAATTCCTGCTTTGCTGGTCAGCCTTGTATTGGATTTCCTTTTCCATGCAAGAAAAGTATTAATGGACTTGATTGTAACGAAACAGCAACATTTACTTTTATGCTTCCCCAGTGCCCGATCAAAGAGCCTGGGCAGTGTATGATTCATTCTTAGGTGGGGATTGTTTGTTTGCCTACACCTTTCCACCTTTCTGCAAGTGCACCTTTCACAACATCAATACCTCTACTGCTCAGCTCATTATGATTGTCCTTCATTGACCCCAATGTCGGTCATGTAGACCAGGAGATTATCTACATCCAAGGTCTACAATGCAAAGTGGAGAATTTATTTCTGATTGGAGCTGTTATGTGTTCATCATTGCTGCCCATCTCTGGGTGCCAAGGCACTTTTTTCTCTTCCGGTTTGAAGTCTAAGAATATTGTTTCTTTTATTAAGACTATAGGGAAATCCTGTCCGACATATGCAGGTTTTAATAATAATAATAGTGCTTTATTTATAGTGGGTGACTCGTTAGTCAAGGACTATTCTCCCTTGAGGCCCTCTTATGAAGAGTATAACATTACACATTATATGAAGATAGTAATAATTACTGTTTATTTTAACATGTGTAGTAACTGTTTGATTGTTAAAGATTTTTAATGTAGTTTTAAATCATATCGCTACGATGTCTGCAGTGAGGCAGTTTATAGTGATGTCTAGCACTGGGGCATCATGCTGCAGACATGTAGCATGATGTCCCACCCAGTCACATTATCCTGACACCAGGCCGACTAGTCCTAACACTAACCTCTTAATGCTGACTACCAAGCGAGGCAGCTGTTATTACCATTTTTTGTAAGTCTTTAGTATGACTTGGCCAGGGATCAAACCCACGACCTCCTGCTTCCGTGGCAGACACTCTAACCACTAGGCCATCGGTATGGTTAATAAAATACTAAATTCCATTATCTATTAGAAACACATACATGCTGATAATATCCCTTCTCAAATACTCTAATATTTTCAGGAGATTTTACATGTAGTTACAGCTTGTTCCACAGAACTGTACCAAAGTATTGGAAGCTCTTTTAAAATTACACTGGTTTTGGTGCTAGAAGGTTTCCATGCGAAATTGATCTCAACTGGTATTGTGTTGAAAAAGGGCCTGAATAAGTCCTGAAGATACTCTGGTGCAGTTTATATAAAAGAACTACCTTGTAAAAATCCATCGTGTCATTTATTGTGAACAATTTGAGTTCTGTACATAATGCTTTTGAGGTATAATCAATAGATGCATCTAAAATTATGTGTGCTGGTCATTTCTGAAGTTTATAAATCCTGTCAAGCTCAGCACAGTTGCCCCATACATTTGAACAATAATCCATTGTTTGGAAGAATATAGTTTTCTTAAAATCTGGCCATTTGTTATGACCCCCTTTCCTTTCTCATCATATCAAGTATTTTGAGCTACACAGGCTGGTGTCTTGCTCATTAATGCTTAAATTAAATCCCTTGTGTGCGTTATGTAATTTGTCAAAAGCCCCACTTGTGAACTACTGGGTGGAGCTTGCTTTTCGAATCTTACCCGTAAAACTGTTTTCCTGCACTTATTAGCATCTGTGAGTAGGAGCATGCTTCATGCCCTGTCTACAGAAAAAGATTGTTTACTCTTTAGTGTTATTTGCGAGTCATTTCATTTTTCAACTGCAGTTACCTTCAGTAACCCACTACCTTTTGAGATCCAGTCAGTGCTGGAGATGATAAAGATAGACTGCCCAGTTACTGCATTACAGATATATTTGTCAGCATAAATAATGGTGAAGGACTCTGCTCAGTTCTTGGCATCTGTCATGCCTAGGTGGATTGTCCTCACTATGTTTCATTAAAATAAAAGGCTGATAAAATTCTGGGTATTTTAATCATTCATCATTGAGAGATGTCACAAGAGGTGCATTTCGATAGTTGTACACTACTTTTTTTGCCTTTCGTCTTTGGTGCACCATAGTAAAGATTTTGCCCATTCAGAATTGTGGACATTCCTACCATAAAGGTGATTATATAAATTTATACAAGTTTGTTTAAGTCATCAACCTCATCCTGAAGTACCATATTCAGCAAGACAATAGCGACACATAAGTATTATACTATTCACACGTTTTAGATTGGGAGGGTTAAATTAATTTAAATAACATTGAAAGATGCCCTCTTTCCAACCTGCTTTGATGGCCCAAGCATAGGTTGGGTCTGTTTACAAGAGGATGAGTATCCTGACTGAGCTGATGACATGGTAGTCAGACTGGTTCTAGGTTCTATCTATTCTAAATTTCTCGAACATTTTACATCATTTGTGGCTGGAATTGTTTGTTTGGATGTGGAGGTTTAGTGTCGTGGAAGGTAAGCAAGACAATAGTAAGAAGTACTTATTACATAAATATAGTTTTACCTTTCCAATAAACTACATCTTTCTTAAAAAGATGCTTACTGGGTGTGGTAACTATATTCTTAAGTATAATAATCACTGTTTAGGTAGATATAGTATATATACATTTCAGTCATTGACAGCGAAAAATGATCATAAAATGAATTTTTTTCAGGTCACCTTTGTGGGCTTAGTGCGTTCTGTAAATGAAACTCCCACTCGGTTAGACTATGAAGTAGATGATATGACAGGACCACCACTGGAAGTCAAACAGTTTGTCGATAATGATGTAAGAAATATACAATTATGTTTGTATATTTTGTTAGAAACAAAATGGGTTTCTTGTCTCCCATTACATTTACGAGTACACAAAGTTTTGAAATAGCAACATATAAGCTTAGAAATCTGTCATTTTGCCTCCCTTGAGGCTAAATGTATTCTAGTATGTTTTCTGTCTGTTATCAATTTGTTTTAGCAGAATTACTCCAGATCTCCACCATCTACAGTCACCAAACTTAGTAGATGGCTTGAACTTTGGGGAAAGGAAAATTTAGGGTAAAAATTACTTTTCACATGATAACTGGTTTTCAAAGAACCCTGATGATTTAAAACAAACGAGTGCAAGTTTTTTTTATATGCTAATGAAACTTGTGATGATGAAATATATAAAGACTTAACAACATATATAATAAACATAAAATCAAAGATAAGAGATAAATTACACTTGAATTTTCAGAATTTTCAAAAACCTATTTTAATGACCTTAAAATTTCTCATCACAAATGCTACAAAATTAAAATACTTCTTTTAAGTATAAGATTAAGTAAAAAGTATGGAGTTGGAATGGAGGGATGGGTGGGGGATGGACATTGGTTCATCACATAATTAAGGGTGGTTCCAGTCAGTGCATGGGCCAAGTCCAGGCCCTCATGTCTTCCTGATAGCCCCCTCTCCCTTTTAATAATTACAAAATCTATTATATATAAGAAATATACTAATAATGGCACAGGGTTTAAAATGAAATTGTGGCTTCCACGTACAAGTTATATATTTCATGTTTATAGTATGAGGAGAGAGGCAGGTGATGGGTGGGGAATGGAACTTGTGACCACCTAAGTAGGTGTGGTTCCAGCCAGAGCGTAAGCTACATTCACTCTGTGAACTCACTCATCTCACTTTCACTTCTTAATTGTTAAATTTTTTTGGATTTCCTACGTATTTTGTTCTACTCCACTTATTTTCTTGAAATAAGGAGGCAAACAATTCTAAAATTACGGTACCAATAAGAACACTAAATTTTAACATTACTATATCGTAGAATTTTCGCAGTCTTAACAATGATAAGTACACCATCGTAAGCACACGGTGATAAGGCATTGACAGAACTGAGTAAGGAACACATGATGGTGTGATGCCAATGCTATGCGGCTAACGCAGGTTAGTATGGGTCACATCCAGCCTCCCCAAATGGGGCAGTCAATTAAAAAAAAGAACATGACGAACACAAAAATACTGGGGAAAAATTACTAACTATGACATGGTAATTAATGCACAAAACACACTCCTCCAATTTGTTTTAGTTTTTGCATTGATTTCTATTTTTCTTTCAACTTATTTATATGAAATAAAGATATAGATAGAAGACTTCCGATTATGAGAAGTCCTGTCCCCTACCATACTATATTTCATTTTTTAGATAGCCTATTAAATAAAGACAACTTGAATGAAGATTTGATCCTTATCAGTGCCATCCGAACAATAACACATGGATTACATACAAAATACACAGATGGCACACACGGGACACTATTGATCCCTGGCAAAGATCACTGATTAAAGTAAGGCTCAATAAACCAGGCTGTGATTTACAAAACAAGCCTATATAAACATTAGTTTAGAGAGGTGCAACAAACCCTAATAAAAATTGCCAAAAATTATGATGAAATTCTGTTATAATTTTTGCAATACACTATTATATAGTTGACCTGGTATTAATTCAGTCTTGGTTATTTTGCACCTAACACAGTGTCATGCATGAATGGCAGTTGTCATCAAGCAATCAGATTCCTTCTCGTTTGAGGTTTTGTTTGATCCAGTTTTCAGTTGGATATATTCAAACCTTTGAGTACAATCAAACACGTTTTATTCTCAAATTTCATGTCAATGAACAATGTGTCATATTATCAGACATAAATTATGCATGCTACAATGTGTCATATTATCAGACATAAATTATGCATGCTACAATGTGTCATATTATCAGACATAAATTATGCATGCTACAATGTGTCATATTATCAGACATAAATTATGCATGCTACAGTGATTATCAGACATAAATTATGCATGCTACAGTATGGATGCCTGTGCTACATATACATAGTTTGTGGATATATTTTATTCTTTACTGCTGAAATCAACTTTAACAATAAGTTCTGGGACAGTAAAAATATATTTTATTGTATCCAAATATATATGGTAAATACGGTATTTGGTTCCATTCGCAGTATTACTGATGTGATTTTTTTATACTGACACATTTGAATTGTAATTATTACCCCAAAAAGGGAGTTATTTTTAGCAGTCTGGTTAAAACCAGAATAATGTCATGTTTGGTGTTCTAGTCATTGAAGTATTGTAGCTGTGTCTAGTTTCTGTTTCCCTTGAAATTTGTGCAAAGTTTTACTAAAATTTAGCATAAAAGTAGGATCACTCATATTTCTGATGGAGCATTTACTTTCTGAGTTGAATATCCCTGCTGGCCAGCAAAAAATAATGCCAAAAGATTATGCCTGCACACAGTAACAATTCTTACACATAACCTAACTTTGTGGATGATTTGTGCTTTGGGGTGTATAATGTGCTTTTCAGGTTGCCATGTTGCCACTGAAACAGAAATGGAAAAAGTGCTGCCGAATGGCTTCTTCCCTCTTCAAAGAATTGTTTCATTTTGAAAATAACACCTTACAAATACATATTAACCTGTTTCTCCTTTGAATACATTCCCCGATCACATTACTTTAGGGATATAAGCCGGCTACCTCGCGAATCCAGCCCTACCAAAAGACGAAAATTCGTCTTTCCTGTCAATGTCATATAGACAAGGGGCAATAACTCTTGCCCCTTACCTCCCCTTGCCACCCGCTAGGTGTCGCTAGTTTTTAAGCTTCGCTTGTAATGTGCAAACACGTACAATTAGACCTCCAATGAATCCAAGCCATCTTAGTGTAAATTCTGACCATCCGAAGTTAAATTTGAAATTACTGTGTTATTACAATATTTTCCAATTTGAGTAACTTTGTCACCTTTCTAGACTTCGGACCAGGTTGCAACGTGGTTAGAGCACGCTTATGGCGGTACTAGCATGTAATACATGCAGCACTCAATAATTTCGCTTATTCCGTATGTAACGGTTATGATATTAGCGACTTAATAACTTGCTGCATTGATAATTTGTGCTTTATTTATCTTCTTTGTCGTTTCAGTAGACTTCGTCTTTGAACGACCAAGTTGCGACTGTTTAATGGCGGACTTCGTGTTGTAGTTACGAGTTCACGCGACACTAAATCATTTCGCTTCCTCCGTTAGTTACGGTTATGGTAATAGCGACTTAATAGCGTGCTGAATTGCTAATTTGTGCTTTGTTTATCTTTGTCGTTTCAGTAGACTTCGTCTTTGAATGACCCATTGCAACACGCTCATGGCGGTAACTAGTGTTGTCATTAAGAGTTAACATGGCACGAAATAATTTGACTACTCCGTTAGTAACGGTTATAGTATTATCGATTTAATAATATGCTGAATTTTTTAATTTGTGCTTTGTTCTCTTCTTTTGTCGTTTCAGTAGCAAAGTCGACAACGAAGGCATGAACGGCAAAATGGGTGTTGGCAATGTGGCAATGGAGGAAAATTATGTTGACATGGTACAACAGTCCGCCTTTGAACAGATACGTAGTTGGGTGCATTTGGGGAGTGTTCTCCCAATTTTAGGCTGCCCAGTGGGCGTAAGTCCCCCCGCAGGTCCGTGCATGGCTTTTGGGCCTGTAAGTCAGGACGCATGGGTTTTTTACAGGCTTCATCGCATCCATTTCATTATGCAGGAGCCGGCCGTCCAGCCGTCCCTTTGTATTGTAACACGGTCCGACCAACTATGATTTACGGGGATTTTAGAGCCAAATCTGCCCGTCAAGCTGTACCGCAGGCAACATGCCAATATTATGACCAGAACACGACTCAGCACACAGTGAGTGTGACGAAACACTTTCAGCCGTCCACAGATCCGGTCATGGACCGGACTGAGCTTAGCGCCACGGCCGCAGGATAAAAATTTATAGGTTGTTGGGAACTTCAGAATGCCCACCACCTCCTACTGCCATTCAAGACTACACAATTCAGGCATCTGTAGATCTTGAATGGGAGGAAGAGACGATGTCCTTCCTGCTTCTTCCCCAGTCGGTAAAAAATTCAGGAAGCTAACTTCCAGCGATGTTCTAGTGTAGCTGGTACGAAAACTCCATCAGACGCCTTCAGTACTGATCTCCAAAGCCACGTCAAAGCTAGTCCGAAACGTAGTTGATACGTCTTCATTGTTAGACTTGGCTTCACTAGCTATTTTTTATTCCAACTCCCTAGGCAAATCCAGCCATGACCACGCTTGTGAAGTGACGGCCTGGATTGCTAGAGTTGTTAACAGGGCAGCTCACCATTCCATGACCAATGCGTTGACTGCTTCTGCCAACTTCGACCTGATACGACTTGACGTCTGTAGGTGGTCCACGACGTGCAGGCCCCATCGTACTCGGATTTTACGGATGTCTCCGTTTGGGACACCTTTACACTTTGGGAGAAAATTGAAAAAGTTTGGAGGCAGGCAGCTCAGGAACTGCCCCTCCAACTCGTCGCCCAACTTTCGCAGGCGTTTCGAAACAATCATCCCCTGACACAGCAGAGGGATGATGGGCGGACCGGGGAAAAGGGATCCTTGTAATCAAATGTGTAATATAGATCCCAACCCAATGCTGGGAGCCAACAGTCTAATCAAGCTAGGCGGCAACCATACAGAGGCGGCAAGAACCAAAGTTTCTCCGCCTTCACGCCTCCTAACTCCAGACGTTGACATACCCTGTTCACCGCCAGCGGACTGCCTACCTGTGGGCAGCCGCCACCTGCAATTTCAGGACCACTGGACCACTTTATTACCTTAGAACATTTGGGTGATTCAGGTCATTTCGGAGGGACTTTGGACTTCATTTATCCATCCCCTCCTCTCCCCTCTTCACGGATGTATCGTCAGATCGGGAGAAGGATGCCTTTATATATATATTTATATCTTAATAAACCTGCAATAGCTAGGGTTTTATTCATGGCTGTTTCTTATCCATAGGCCATTCATCGACTTGAGCCGCCTCAACCACCCTGAAAGTCGATGTGGCGATGACGTGATCAAACCATCCGACGGGTATGCTGTCAGTCTAGATATGACCGACGCACATTTTCACGTCCCTATCCCACGAGTCGTGGACATTTCTCTGTTGTGCTTTTCGGGACTCGGTTTATCAGTTCCAGGTCATACTTTTTTACCTCAACTTCAGCTCTTGGGCTAGTACCAGGGTTATGGATTACGTCGTCACCCTGTTCCGCTCGACTTCATCTATAGCATCGGCAGTATAATTGGACGACATCCTCCAGAAACATCTGTCAAGTTCTACTCTGCTCAAAGGCAGAAACGATCTTATATCACTTTACATCATATAGGCTTTCGCGTGAACTGGATAAAGTCTGATCTCTGTCCAGTCCTGATTTTTGGTCCATCTGGGTGTGGAGTTTCTCCCAATCTGAATCAGGTAAGGTTTCCTCGAGTTTACGATCATCCAGATAATTGCACTTGTAGAGTCCGTTTCCAACAGGATGTGCATTTTAGCGAGAGAGTTGCAGATCCTCGGATTATTCAATGCGGCAGCAGACTTGATCCCGCTCAGCCGTCCTTTTATGCTTTTATGCGCCCTGTACAAAGGACGTTGCTTGCGTAATTGCGCTTTTTTCAAGTCCCTTCGATCCCACAATCATGCTCACGCCAGAGATACGATCATTCTTGAGTCAGTGGCACAACCCATGTGGGTGGGGTGCCCACCTGTTGCCGGACTTCGATACTGTCAGCGGCACGTGGGTGCCAGGGGCGAGCCCTTTCCACATCAACCTTTCAGAAATAACGGCTGTCATCAATGCCTTTCATTTCTGGCAGGATCAACTCTTATTGCAAACTGTCCTTATGTCCGACAACTTTGTGGTGGTGCTTTGCCTCCTCAAAACAAGGGGGCACCAATCACCAGACCTGTGCAATCTGAGCTGGCAGTTTCTACATTGGTGCGACAATCTCCAACTCAATGTACAAATCAGACACATTCTTGGCAGACTCGTTGTCTTGGCTGACACTCTATCTAGTCATTCACACAGAATGGTCACTCCATCAATCGGGCTTTCTTCCAATCGACACACTTTGGGGACGTCCGATGATCGATGTTTTGCAACAAGGTGGAATCGCAAGTTGTCTACCTTTCATCTAACAGGTTCCAGACCCAGAAGCTTGGGCCGTGGATGCTCGATCAATCAGCTGGGAAGGGTTGTGGTCATTCTCCTACCCTCCCACGGTCTTGGTACTGAAATTAATCCAGAAGTTAAGGGGTCAGAACTGTCAGATGGTTCTGATTGCCCCTCTCAGATGGAACAACTCCTGGGTCTCCGATCTACTCAATCTGGCGATAGATCTACCCAGGAAGATTACAGTCAGCCCAAGTATTCTCAAGCAACCGCGGCCAGGGGTGTTCCACCCCTGTCTGGACCGTCTTTATGTTCAAGCATGGCTCTTGTCCAGACAGTCTTGCAAGACAAACAATTTAAATTTTCGATTGCGGAGAGAATCTCGAGAGCAAGAAGGCCCTCTGCTCTGAAGGCTTACGAGGGCAAGTGGCATGTTTTCAGGGACTTGTACCATATCATTCACATTGTTCCTCTGAGTGTCACAATCCCTCAACTGGCTGACTTTTCTCTGGCTTTGCGAGGAGAAACAGCTGACCCCAATTATTATCAAATGCTACCGCTCCATGATATCAGACACATTCCGCCATTCTGGTACATGTGCTATCAGCCATGACAAAGATTTTTCAGATCTTTTAGACACTTTAAAATTCAATCGACTAATGTCCCTCACTGTGTTTCCAAATGGAATCTGTCCTGGGTTTTAACATGACTCAATTCAGACAGTATTGAGTCTTTAACCCACAATTTGTTAAAGCTACTATCATACAAATTGGGTTTCTTGATAGTCTTAGCTTCATGCAGGGTGAGTGAGTTACAGGTCCTTTCTAGTGACCCGAACTCTCTTCCGTTCCGATCAGAGGGTTCGATGGTCCTCTTGACGCAGCCAGGCTTCGTAGTCCAAAATAGATTACCATACATTGGCAATCAACGAGTCGTCATTAGCTCGCTTTCTTTATAGATAAGTCAGGATCAACAACCATGTAAGATCCTGTTTGTGCACTCTAGCACCATTTCAATGCATAGAGGCGAGTCAAGTCACATACAAGCACCTCTTTCTTCTGGTGATAGCTGGGACATGAGATATCACCATTCAAGCCCTTGCTTCATGGCTGAAGTGGGTTATATGCTCGGCATACTCTGAGGATTCACAAAATCAGTCACCTTATAGAAGCTGTTGGCTGGCATGCAGAATCAACCTTCTACAGTTTTATCTTCAAGATTTGTACTCGCAGAGGCAAACCTTGATTCTAGTAGGTCCGGTGTTCGCAGCCCAGACGCCCACCAGACCCATGTGCAACAATCAGCACAGCCTATTAGCTTCGCTGGATTCGCCAGATAAAATTTTGTAGATAAGAAGATTTCAATAACTATCTTCTTAACCGTATAAAGGGGTCACATATCACATGACCCTGGGCTGTGTTGCTGATTGAAAATTAAGGGACGGGGTTATCGTTCACATGGGGAATCCAGCCATCATTCCCTAGAGGATACCCAGGGTGGATGTCGGATGCTCCGCATTCCTACCTCCTATTACTTATTCTCCTAAAGTAATGTGATCGGGGAACGTATTCAAAGGAGAAAGCAAATTTTTTTAGTAAATTATGTTTCACCGAGAATACTTACCCGATCACATTACTAAGAAACCCTCCCAACCACCCCGCCATGCGAGCATCCTCGTATATTATATACCGCTCAGCTTAAAAACTAGCGACACCTAGCGGGTGGCAAGGGGAGGTAAGGGGCAATAGTTATTGCCCTTTGTCTATATGACAGAGACAGGAAAGACGAATTTTCGTCTTTTGGTAGGGCTGGATTCGCGAGGTAGCAGGCTTATATCCCTAAAGTAATGTGATCGGGTAAGTATTCTTGGAGAAACATAATTTACTAAAAAAAAATTGCTTTCTTGTGTATTCAAGACAGTTCAAGTATATTTCATTATCACCCTCCCCTACCATGGTCCATCTACCAAGAAATGAATTAGTTATGCTTGAGTAACCATTCCTCTCTTAAATTAATTTTCCACAGTTGACTGCATTTATCTCTGTACACTGCTTTGTCTTCTCTTCTTTAAATTTTATATATTTGATTGGTTGTGCTATCAGTTGCATGCAGATTAAAATCAATTAAATAAATCAGTTGGGGTGTGCTTGATTCAGTCGTTCTTAAATCAGCTTTTGTAGTCATTGTTTCTTTATTTCCTGAGGAGTTCTTTTGGACCCTAAAGGACTTGTACAGACATCCTTCTTGCTTAAGAGTTTAAAAATTAAGGTCCATGGTTCACTGGTGCGGCTTAGTATGAATAGTGGAACAATGGACATTGAAATCAGGTAGTTTAAATATTTGAAGAATTTCATCTTCATTATTAATTTTTTAAAGTGCTGTTGATTTCAGGAATGGCTTATAATGATCCCAGAATAAAACTCTAAAGAAGATTTGTGTTCATCTT
Source organism: Unio pictorum (assembly GCA_030141615.1). Classification (NCBI taxonomy): domain Eukaryota; kingdom Metazoa; phylum Mollusca; class Bivalvia; order Unionida; family Unionidae; genus Unio; species Unio pictorum. The sequence continues at coordinate 2,698,156 of JARLTB010000157.1, read as the reverse complement.
ATAGGATTCCGTTCCAGATAATGAGAAAGTTCAGGCAATGCGGGAGAACACATATGTTCGAGTGTGTGGCCATGTGCGAGCATTTGGTGGGAAGAGAAATGTTGTAGCATTTAAAACAGCCCCAGTCACAGACATGAATGAGCTTACTTGTCACATCTTAGAAGTGATTCACAGCAGTGTAGCACTCTCCAAAATGCATAACCAGGTAAGTTGTTCTTGCGGAAGCAACATTATTTTCATGTTTTATTTTTTAGATAATGCACGGTTACCTGAATTAAATCTTTTCACATCTATGAGGCAAGATTTTACCAGAAATTACTTTTCAGGGTTCCGATTTCTTTTTCAAATCTTATTATCTCTATTATCACGTAATGAATTGCCAAATAAATTCAGCCCAAACCTGTCAGTAACCACATGGAATCATCAGAAAGTTGTTGCTATATTCAGATTGTCTTTTATATGCAGTTAAATTTATGCCAGTTTTTGCATTAATCACTTGGATTGCCCCAAGTCCTTCCTTTGTTTGCTGAAAGAAAGCTCTCAGATATTAAGTATTGGCCATTTTGAACTGCCCTCAAACATGTTTTTGTTATTACATCTGAATAACTTGATGTCACTGTGACTCCATGATGTGTTATCATGACAGCATAAGAGATTAAATAGATTGATTGCTGCAGTTTTTTCATTCAAAGCTGTTTTGAAAAATTGAAAGTACAGTAATTCATTGGTGTCTGCTGTTATTTACAATAGTTATCATTTTACAGCAGTCTCTTCACACATCCAAATTCCAAATGGATGAAATATTTATCTTCGTAAAACACCATTTGGAAAGCATCACTTCAGTTCCCTCCCTTTCAGAGAGCTAAATAACGCACACAAGAAAAGAGACGATGTTCGAGTTGTTGTTTTAACTTTGCCTTTATAGAGAAATACATGCCAACCATTATGCTTTTGGCATAATCATTACGCCTTTTTCACTAAATTACGTGTTACGCTTAAATGGATATGGATTACATTATTTCTGTATATCCACCTCCCCAAAAATAAATTATTTGTATTCTCGTTATTATTAACATTCCATTAATCCCACAGACCGTATTTTAGAAAAGACAGCTTTTACGTAACTACAATATAAGAGTATGCTTGACTGTGGACTTACGTGCACTTTCCTAACAGTATCATGTTCTGTTTTTAACCTGGTTCTACTGTTGACCTCGAATTCTATTTATAGCAACTGTATGCTTAGTGAGGAGAGAGCTGACTGGTTTTCTAAATTTAATCTTTATGTGCAGATTCCATGTTCTGATTCATATTTGCTGCAGAACCAGTCTAAAGATATTTGGTGCTAAAAAATATATTTTATTTTAGTTCATGCATTTATGCGAGCAAAAAGATCTCCTTTCAAAATTTCCCAGATAAATTAGAAAAAGGTTAAAAAAAATATATAAATAAACGAAACAACAAAAAAACACCAGAATCTTCTAAATATTAAGACTTTAGTGCGGCATCACCTAATATCTATTTCAGGCTGTGTGGAAAGAATTTTAATATTTGGTGCTAAAAGTCTTAAGATGGTTTCTAGTTGATTTTTTATAAGCTAAGAGTGATACATATGAAAACTTGAAACAGTAAAGGATGTTAAAAGACAAGAGGGGCAAATAAATCATTGTTTATTGAAATTTTAGCATGTTATATATGGATTACGCTTTTTCTGCCTTGATTCTGCTTTTTGGCCACTTGGATTACGTTTTTTCCTCTTCAAGGGGTAGCATGTATGTAGAGAATATATAAAGTGGGTTTTGCACTGAAATTTGTTCTACTTAGAGCAAATACATGTGCCCAATGACACGTTATAAAATGTGGACACAGTGCAGGGTTATAAGGTATACATGTCAAACTAACTGGAACCCAGTTGAATACAAACAAACATGTGAAAGGTTTGATGAAGCATCAATTATGCAGATTTCATTTTCACTATTTTCTGCTTGTCCTTGAGATATTAACATTTGGTGGGTTTGTTCAGGCAGAGGCTTATTTTTATATTTTTTTTTATAGATCTCAAGCAAATGGTGCTTGTAAATCCATAGTAAATTTGTTTTGTTTTGAAGTTTTTGCTGGTCAGAGATGGGGGAAATAAATGCGCAGATGTTGGCATGGCACCAGTAGTTTACTATTCACTGATATTGTCTTAGAAAAAGATCCAAAGAAATGGCACAGAAAAAAGTCATAATTTCTTTTGTGCATTTTCTTCCATTTTCAAATAGAGGCTCCGAGTCCATGGAAGACTATTTTATGTAAATGATGTTTTCATTTTTATTGTACATACTAATCTATTAGTTCACAAAAATCTACAAAGAAAATATTCTTGAAAATTAAAATAAATCAGTATCCCATGTTCAGAATAAGGGTCTATTACGGCAAAATTGTCACACCTAAAGCAGATAAAGAGGCATTAAAAGTAAAGCTTATTTCCCCTTGCATTGATTTCATGGTGTTCCCCCACACATTTTTTTGTCAGTACAGTGCACTAATAATCAACTTGACATTAAATTTGTGTCAGTATTTCCCAGAAAGAGAAAGATGGAAAGTTAGAAAAAGTTTTATGCTTTGTAGTCAGTTTTTTTATATGGATTTAATTATGTTAAATGCCAGAATTTACATTGTTATCTCTGTAAAACCAGACAAATAATTGCCCCTTGCAAAAATAAGTGAATGAATTTGTGTCACCGAGTCAGAAGCAAATTATGGCTAATAAATTGATAAGATTAATCATTGTATCAACTATTTCATCTAATAAAGATATGAGAAAAGACTGCTATAGAAACTGCTGCTAATTGTTGCCTTTAACTTATTTTGAGGTTGCTGTTTTATGATATCTTTTGTAATAAAACAAAATAGAAAAGATGATTTCACAAGTATTTTAATATCTGACACAAGTATGCTGAAACGGTGATGATTTTGAACATCATATATTTTTAACTGCACTCACTTCTTCCTATTTTAGCCATCTTTGCCCTATTCTGACTAGCGAGGTAATTTTGCCCAATAATTAGACACTAGCTTGTGCCCTGTTAAATTGTATGCTACGTTAATGTGACTCTTTAGATATGATATCACTCTTATTTATCTCCTTAAGTCCGTAAAGGTCATTAATGTTGTTTTACAAAGTTCTGATCTGGAAAGTTTTAAACTCTCATGGAGAAGACAAATTGACAATTCTAGCACTGGGAATGGAGCAAAATTAGGTCCCAACACAGACCCAAAATATATATGGTAGAATCTCTTAAGAAGAAAAATGTTGAGGTTGGACAGGGTTTGGAAGATGAAGTACAATGACTTGACAAAATACTCATGCAAATGACAGCAACTTTGACTGGCAGTGCCATTATTTTATTCATGTTGATGATTGAGACTTTTCATGCATTTTTTATAATTGGAAGAATGATTTGATAAAGATTTTCATAACCTGGCTTTAAAATTGGTGAGTTTAGAGGCCCATGAAAACTGATCACAGGCTCTTGACAAAAGTCCTTAAATTTGGTTGAGAATTTTTTTTGTTTGAGCCATGGTAAAGAAAGTGTTTTTATTGTCAGAACAAAGACATCTTAGGAATATATATATATATATATATATATATATATATATATATATATATATATATATATATATATATATATATATATATAAAAAACTGCTCCGATGGCCTAGTGGTTAGATAGAGTGTCTGCCGTGGAAGCTAAATATATAAAAACATAAAACATAACATTAATTCAGAAGTGAACTGAACCATGCCAGATAAAAAACTGACAATACTAAACACCTTTAAAATGCAGCTTTGTATTCAGACATTATTTTTCTCCATTTAAAAATGGAATTCGGCTTTTCTCCTGACTTGAATCTGATTTTTCTTGATATAGTCTGTTTTTATTTTTTAAAATGTCCGATCCGGGGTTTTTTTTCCCGGTTTTTAACCGTTCTTTTCAGTCCCATTCCGCAACCACCCTTGTAATGTATTCGCTCCATATATTAGTTAGCCCATGACTCTTGTAAAGCATATTCTGATTGGTCAAAAGTTTAAATTCATCCGATGAATCTTCATGTAAAGGAAACTGATGGCAGTGGAAAGAAGAAGCGTGCTGTAGTTGTTGAGAGAGACGGTGGCACAAAAAGTTTAGATAAAGGTTTTTAAACAAACGAAAGGGAATGGCTGGAATGAATTGTCGATGGAAATTGAAATGGTCAATTTATAAGAAAATTGAATGCTCGAGGACTGGCATTTTGTGCCCTGCAATATATACATTACAGAAGTTGTGGTTGAAAGAGTCTGGAACCGCACCTACAAATGAAGCGGCATACGGAAAAAAATGAATCCCTCTGTCAGAATATGTGCACTGCATGTCGCCAATACACGCTGGAGCTTGAAAGGAAAAAGGCTCTAGTTGAGAATGAAAAGAAACGATTGCACATTGAGCCAGCAAAATCATTGATGACAAAACGGAAGAATAAAGAAATCTTTCTTAAAGCCGCAAAAAGAGCTCAATTAACATATCAACAGGTTGTGTTCAGTGGACAAAAAGACAAGTGAATATATGGGATTATTTGTATATAGATGAAGTATTTGGGTGTTTATATTACATATTTATTATGAAAAGATAGAAGTATAATATGTTGGCAGCAAAAAATGCCTAATTATTGACTTAATTACGATGTGAACATAGACATGCACATGAAATAACTTAAGTACCAGTAGTATTGGAGAACAAATTCATGTGACAATAAATATTGTAAAATTATTCAAATTTTTGGTAAGTTTGTTAGTTTTTCAAATGATTATTTTGTTACATATTATGGTCACAAGTTGCACCAGGAGCAGATTTTCATGCATTTAAAATGCATTTTTAGTCCCCCGGAACCCCTGATCAGGGGCTCTCCCCCTCGAGACCACGTTGGGGGAGTACCCCCAAACCCCACATTCGCATTTTCAGTTGGTTTTTTTAAAAGGTCAAAATCATGTCTATGTATTGCCAATATAAATCACTTGCTAAGTCACAAACAAGAACAGAAAATATATGCATTATACCATGTAGACCGAATCTACATAGAAAATAAACAAAGATAAACATGTTAGTATAATAGTTATTACTTATCCACGAAAATAATAACTTGCATACCTCTACAGCTGAAGATGTGAAAGTCCTTAAAATAGACCCACTCACTAGCAAGATAATCCGTAATATATAGTTGTTACATACAGTGAGGCATTTATACACAGATATTGTCTGCACATCACACATGAGGCATAGGATGCACCGAACTCATTCTTTCAAAATATTATATATAATATATATATATATATATATATATATATATATATATATATATATATATATATATATAATCCTCTGATGTCGTTGTACACAAAAATGAAACCTGAGTACATGTATTTAATAATTAAAAGGATTTATACAATTCTATGACACAGTAATAGACAAGCATGGGAACCATGGAGGGAGTTGATTAATGACAAATAGAAATCATGTTGACTTGGCACACACATTCACCAAAGAAAGTTCAAGAAAGAAGTAAATACGAACAGTGAGTGAGGATAATACCTTGGCAAGAACATTGCTACAAAGGTTAAAAACATGATACGCAAGGCATCAATATTGCAGTCTTCTCTTCAAAGAATTTGATGTGTCATTTTGCAGGATGTATGATGGTAGGAAGCCTGTTTGAACCAGAAATGACTTTGTATCAGTGTTTCTGAAATTGTTGTATACAGATTTTAAGTATTCCCATTTTTGTGTTAAAATCCTGATTTTCTAAAGTTGAAATTCCTCCACATCAATTGTGGTTGGCATTTCTGTACAGCTTGTAAAGTGTATTTGAAGTAGTAACTCAGATCTTGCCAAAATTTCTGCAATGGAAAATTCCATTAAGGTATAGTAATGATGTATCACTGAGATGCTGAAATAAGCTGACCCCACTACAGCATCTGATTTGTCTCTATGGCAACAGGGCTTAAATGAGGTTGAGGTATTGTTTATGTAAATAGAGTTTCTGTTGATTCACTTAGCTTTCACCTTATTAACATATTGAAATATATGTGTATCAGTTTCATTAGACTCTTATTAAGACTTAACAAAAAATAATCTAATCAGAAAATTTGTTGTTAATATTAACTGTTATGTGGTCATTTTGTTCTTTCAGCCCGATGGGGGAATGGCTCTTTCTAATAGTGATAAGAAGATGGAGACAGGTTATACAAACAGTAATACTAATGGTGGTGGAATGTTTAATGGTCTCACTCAAGTACAGAGTCAGGTATGGAACAATCATCAGAATTTTTTAAGAAAAAAGATAATGAGGTAATGTCCTATAGAATGATGCATTGGACAGCTGTTTCTAATCATTGACTTCTTAAGTATTTTGGTTTGAAAGCTTGGATGTCTATTATTTAAAAAAGCTACTTTTATTTGCATAAAGATGCTAGCAGAATGTTTTGGTTCTGTAAAGTCAGTACTAGCTGTAAGATGTGATTTTTATCAAGCACATTTGTAGATGTGTTAAAGCTATTACATTTCTGTAGATGGCAGAAGCACTATTAACGTCAATGTTAGTGTTCTGTGTTGAAGTTTTGGAAAGATGGATAAGATTGTGTGTACATTAAAACAGTAAGCAGGGACCCTGGGTGATTGAGTTGTCTAAAGCACTCACCTTTACGGATCACTATCATCTCACCTATGTCTGGGTGGGTTCTTACCTTGGTTTTTCAGGGCTCTTCCACCAGTTATACTGGCCACCATGTATAGCCTTTCTGGCTTGGAGAAGTGGCGTTAAACCTAATACAATCAAAATTGTAGGCAGGTAAGATAACTTGTTGTTCTTTGAGTATAATAATCTCAATGCAGCAAATAGAAAATGACATCCGAACTTCTGCTTACAGGTATATACTACACATTCATTGCTAAAAACATTTGGCATCTGTAATTTAATTGATAACCTAATCACTTTTCAGCTATGTGACATCCGGTTCCAATATAAGACACATTCTTTACATGTGACTAGTCTGGTTCAATGCCTGTAAGGGACCTTTCTGATACATGACCTCAGAATCCTTGACTAATTTTAGGGATTCTGTAAAATGCAGATATGAAAACAAATATAGAAACTGTTTTTTATATTACAACTTGGTGGTTTTTTAGGGGTAATTTTTATATGCCTGTTATAAGGTGGAATGTAATCTGTTTTCTTCTGGCTGACCATCAGTTACCTTTTTAAATTACCTGGAAATTCTAAACCTGAAGTTTCTTTATAATAATTTAATTGCTGAAAGTTTTCTGGTGAGCAAGGTGAGAGTCTGGTGAGTGATCTCCCTTGTACAGAGGAATTGGAACCAAATTGTGTCCATGTGTGGAGAACTCTTAAAAACAATATCCACTTGTGCCTTTGCACCATTAGTGTGAATCGGGGTAGCATTTTCTCACCAACCAAAATATATTCCAGCTATATTTTGTGAATTTCTCACTCTGTCTTCATCATAGATTAACATTTTGCACTTCATTTAACTTCATCATATGATAAGAATTTTTTTCACAAAACATCGTACTGATACAGGGTTTAGACCAGAAGTCTTCTTAGGATGTCAGATTGGTCATAGATAAATAATAGGTGCTAATCTGATTTCCAATATGGCCTTCACAGTGGCCATCTTTAATTGATATTGTCTAGATGGCATACACCTTCTCTCCAACTGGTTCCTGCCCCCAAGTGATAAAATTCATGGATCAAAGATCTCTTGAAAGCTCTTTTACAAAATTCAGAGAAAAATCTTGGTCTTTCATCACCAGATCTAACAACCATGAATGCAGGATCATATAATTCAAGCCCTCAGAAGAAAACAATTTTCAGAACAAGTGTGTGCATGTGATTTGGGCTTTATAACATAGCTTTTTTTTAAAAAAAATTCAGTCATCGCAACGATGTCTGCAGTGTGGCAGTTTATAGTGATTTCTGGCATTGAGGCATCATGCCGCTGACATGTAGCATTATGTCCCACCAAGTCACATTATCCTGACACCAGGCCAACCAGTTGTAGCACTAACCTCTTAATGGTGAGGGCCAAGACAGCTATTAGTACCATTTTTATTAGTTTTTGGTTTGGCTTGTTCGGAGATCGAACCCATGACCTCGCTCATCCATGGCACATGCTCTGACCACCAGGCCTACCGGAGCTGTCTCTCAGAACAAGTAGTAAACATGATCACTTGGGCAAGAAGGCCCATCATTTGGAAATTGTATGAAGGGAAGTGGTAAGTTTTCTCCCTGTGATTTGAGTGGAAACTCCTTGGTTTTATTTCACGTATGGTGACTTGTCCCTATGTTTTCACCAAAGTTTGGTTTTGACTTTCATCTTGTGTAAGAAAAAGTTTTTTATTATTTTTATTTTTTATTTTGGGGGGCAAAAGGTCGCATTCACTGTAGCTTAAAGAGGAAAGATTTGTTTTGACATAATAACTCTAATTATACATACCCTCACCATACTTTGTGGGGCTTTCATGTAAGCCATAGAAGAAGAGGCCAATTTGGTTTGGGATCAGACATTAAAAGGTGAAAGACATGATGGTTTAAAAATATAAAAAAGAATATTCTTGAATACCGTATTTTCACGTATATAAAATGTGTCATAAAATTTTACTTACCCCGCACCCTTAGTGCGTCTTATATTTTTGGGCATCTTATCTAATTATTGTTTTACACAGATGAATGGTAAAATGTGTGATAGTAACATTATCAAAAATGGTGAATTCATTTTCTCAACAGAACAATTATTACAGTCAATATTCTCGTGTTTTCATTCCTAGATTTTAAAACTATTGAATGTTCAATAAGTAATTACAAAGTGTACCGATCCAATGCAGGCAAATGTGCCCAGTTGGTAAGATTTTCTTCCAGTTTCGGCCATCTTGCCTTTCTACCTCTATGAGCTCATTTCCTAGGATTCATCTTTTTAAGCTCTTCCTCCTACTTCCAATCACATAATTCTTCTCACTGCAACTAAATTTTCTTCCAGCATTTCTGTTGCTATGCTCCTTGACAAACTTGCTGTCGATTTACATTCGGCCTTTTATGATTTTCTATTTGGCATCGTGAAATTTCATACATTTTTTTTAATGCTCAAGAGATTGATCACTTATTTATTTGTAACAAGAGTTCGATCCCACGTATACCCTATATACTGGTATATACTAACCCCAGCCGCTGAAGACAAGGCCTAGCAACCTAGAGGAAGATAAGATCAAACGATAACTGCTGCAGCCCTGCCTCAAACAATTCTTTAAACTCCAGCCGAAACTGTCAGTGAAGTCTTATTTACATAAGGCGAGTGAACAAAACATTGAAGATGTCTGCGTACAAAGGAAAGTAGCCGCTTTGATGCACGTGGTTTGAAATTTGATGTTTGCTGGTACATATTTGAACAATACAACACACAGAATTATTCAAAAGATTTTACTAAATTTTATTGGAACAATAATGTAATAGTACTTAACAAAAAATAATATTATATACAGATCAATACCATAAGTAACTTATAAGTTATTAAAAAATCAACACTACATCATCTGCAGTTAATATCTATAGGGTTTGCTCGGTTCAGCAAATGGCGAGGCCATGTGCATCTTATATTTGTGAGCATCTTATTTAAAATATTTTTAGACAAATCGTCAAAATTGGGTGCATCTAATATACGCGAAAATACGGTAAGTTGTTTAACCAAACCTTTTGCATGACTTTCGGTTAAGGTAATAAATCGACCTATAGATTCTGGGTTCTAAATGTGAGCAATCGTGAGAATAATGTCTTATAAATAATATCATTTCTGCTCATGAGGCTTTGTGTATTAAGTACCTTAAAAGGCTATTAAACATGGAGTAGGTATATGCTGTGCCATTTATGTTGCTCATATTCATATGCATCTAAGAAAAGGCTCTGATTTGCTGCTATTACTGAAATAAACTTACATTTTAGGTCCATACGGTAATAAGGAACACCCTTACAGACCACGGCATCAATGTGGAGAGTGTATGCAAACAGCTCAGAGGTGTTCCAGAGAAAGCTGTCAGGTAATTTTTTTTTTTTTTTTTTTTTTTTTTTTTTTTTTTTTTTTTTTTTTTTTTTTTTTTTTTACTTTCATTGCACAAGTCTCAGCAATTTGTACCATATTGTCTTTTTGGATCCAGTGTAGAAATGACAGCTATTCTGATTTTTGCACAGGTCATGAGTTTTTTATATTTAAAAAAAAAAACTTGAATAACACATTTGACATTCTCTTTGATCAGATTCAAATTTTATAGTTGGGTAAAATTTTGTATAGATAAAAAACAGTTTGAATGATGTATCTAGAAATAATTGTAATGTCTATTTGTAATTTTGTATCAAAGCCCGTGTAAGTACTTGTATAACCAAAGCAATAGTTGAATCTTATCAAAGCAGTATTCATGTTGGCAAGGTACCTGATTCAACATAAAAGCAACAAAACATATATCTATTGTACTTCACAACCATTTCAGAATAGTTATTTAATGCAAGGAAACCTTGCTAACATTTAAAAAATATTTTTGATATTTTTGCTACTTTTGATGATTATTTCAGTGTATATGCATATTTAAATAGCAGTAATAATATACCTATGATTGCATTGTTTACTTTTCTTCATGGCTAATGATTTCCTTCTCCAATTAGTGTTGGAAGCCACAATTGAAAAGAACATGATCACAGTCTAACTTGTATAGAATGTTTTTTCTTTCTTTGCTTGTAACTAGGCAGTCTCCATCAATCTTCAAGATGTGTACCTTCACATCCCCATCTTCATGCCACACAGAAGATATCTGGTTGTGTCTAAGCAATGAGATATTTCAATTCTGATTTCTTTTGTTTAGGCTGGATGGGATGGACTAAATTCTGACCTTCGTATTGGGTCCTCTGGCTAAGACCTCATTATCAATTCACCTTTACCTCGCTCTGTGTTGGGAATTCAGAATTCAGCTGTATCCACTATGGAGACAATATTTATGCCTTCTTCAGATCCTGCTTTTTGATAATTAGAGACCACTTGAAGTCTTGCTGTCAGCTCAAGATCCCTCTGGGATTCAACTTTCACCACCACCTCTATTGGTGGCTGCATCAGGACTAGTTTGTGACCAGAGTCCCAATTCACACCCTTTGCCAACGTTCCATTTTGTACACTGATTCATTAGATTCAGGACGAGTGAGTTGTTCTTTAGGATTTTGGTAATGGGACAACATGAACAACTTGGAAATGCAGACAGTAATTCTACCCTTGCTGCAGAGTGTCACCCACAAGGCATGATTTTGTTATGGTTGACTCTGATAACACATCAGTAGTAGTCTACCTCCAGCATCAAGGAGGTACACATGCTTCTCGTTGCATGAAAGTCTGGAAACACCTCTGATGCTCAGCCTTGGAGAAGATAGTTCTCTGAGTCAGCCATATTTCAAGCAAAATGAATATCTTGGTGGACAGTCTCTACAGATGGGGTTGTGTGATCATGACCGGTCTTTGCAATAATCTGTAGCAGATTCACGTTTCCAACTATGGGGAAGACCTTAAATGGGCATATGCACTACAAAACATAACAAAATGCTCAATGTATTGTCTCAAAAATACCAAATCAAAGGGCCTGGATGTTTGATGCTTATTGTGGTATTGTCTGTCTACACCTTCCCACCTTTCCAAAAAATTGATCAGATGTACAACCAAATCAAGATCTCCACTTCTTAGTTCATCCTGCTAGCACCCCTGTGGCCTCATCTGTCGTGGCTAGACACTCAGCTTAACCTGTTTTGTTAGTAGGCAGTCTCAGGATATTACCACAGAGGAGGAACCTGCTGTCACAACACAGTCACTCCTTCTTGGAGATCATGCTGTGCTCATCTCCAGCAATCATTCTGCTGGGACCTGTTTTCAAGAAAGTCTGCTAACCTCAATGTCCAGGCTAGAGGGCAATCTTCCATTGTTTATGATACTATGTGGAGAATTGTCTGTAACAGTAGCAGTAGAAAAATGTTGATCCTTGCTGACCCCCTCTAAATGCACTTGCAGACAACTCTATTCTATTTCAGGGGAATATATTCTAATGTTGGCTAACAAGTTGGACTGGGATCATGTTCTCTTTATTTGGGTTCATCAATACTGCTTGAGTCCAGGTAAAGAAAAGCAATACAATAGTAACAGTTAAGTAGTACATAATTAAAATTAGTTTTACAGAAACACACACAGAGTATATTTATAGCTTTTTCAGAGTTAGAAACATACATTTTGTCAAGAAGAAATTATATATTAATTGTCATGACGAAATTGTTACAAGGATTAATTTCTGACAATGCAGGGTATCACACGAGTTACAATGGCTGGTTCATTAAATAGACACTTTGTGTATGTCTTGGAAACTATATTGTGTGTATTTTCATGAGAAACCAGTAAAAATGTTATGGGAAGTTCTTTTGTCATTTTTAGTCACTTGTCAGAATGTGGCAGCATACAAAATGTGGTGTTTACATTTGTTTCGTAACCACTAAATAATCGTTAACTTGCATATACTTGTGCCCCAGTACAAGACATCACTATAAACTGCCACACTGCAGACATCATAGCAATATGACAATATTGTTAAAGCTGCATTAAAATTCCAAATCACACACACATACTAAAGTATATGTATTTAAAATTAATTTAGTTATTCTTACTGTATAGTAATCTAATACATACTTAAGGACCTAGGGAAGTGTAGTAATCCTTAGATGCAGTTTCAGAATTTTGAATCATTTTCATATGAAATATTTGAGAAATCAGATTACTCAGGCATAAATACATTTTTTAAACTGCCTTCCTGGGTTACTATGTATGTTTAAAAATAACACAAGATGGATCACACCCACCCCTGCCCTTGCTTTTGTGATAAATATTCTTAAACTCGTTTATGTTACAGAGAAGCATTTTTCTTTTTACAGGGATGCCATTGAATTCTTAAGCAGTGAGGGACACATATATTCCACGATTGATGATGAACACTACAAGGCAACTGATAGTTGAAGGATTGAAGAAAATCAGAAAGAGTTCTGATTTCTTGGAGTGAAAAAGACTGATAGATCCAGTTATGCAACACCATGTATTTGTGTTGCTTCAGTTCAAAGACTTTGTTCAATGATTACTTAAAGGAATTCATCTTCTAATTCTTGTTAAGATACATGGGATTATTTTGAGTCATGGTTGATGCTGTTTAGCAGCTTCATAAGCTTGTCATACTGTCAAACCTTAAGACTGAAATCATGTAATAACATGGAGGAATCACAGTTACTGCTGTTGAACAGCTTTATCGACTTGTCCTACTGCCAACCTTAAGACTGAAATCATGTAATATCTTGAGGGAATCATTGATTGCTGTTACAACAGCTGAATAATAAAAAAAAGAAATATCTGGTCCTGTTGTCAAACTTAAATTCTGACATTCATTTACTTTCTGCAGTTCTCAAAGAAAAATGTTTTTTGACTAGCTTAGGGCTGATTACTGAAAAGATGATTACATGTTTGGGCTCGTATTCCACATGCCCTGACTCAAATTCCATGTGCCTTGAAGGGTCCTATTGTTTTTTTTTTACTATTATTTGTCACACAGGGTGGCAATTGATGTACTTTAAATATGAAAAGGAATAAACAAAATCATGTTAATTTGACTTGTGCATTTATTTAGATCCCAAATTTTTTTTCCACAAATGACTTTCTTATCTGGGTCCTGATGCCAACCATTGTCCAATTTCCAATTTCTGTCAAGCTCCTTGTTCTCACTGGATCAGTAATGTTCATAGTCATTAACATCTAAAACTTAACAGTTTCACTTTACACTTTTGATGCTGTTCAAAGATGCCACTCAGTATGTTTAACCAGTTTCATTATGTTAGTCTTTCATAGAAAATCATTTTTTCTATCAGTCTTTTCTTCCACCAAAGGACCTCATATTTTATCACATACTCAAAAAGCAATGATGAGTCATCTTTGATCCTTTTATTACCTGTAACAATTTTAAAAAATATCCTGCATTGGCCTAAACTCTCCAGATTACAACAAGAAGGTAATCAATAAACCAGATGTGTTCACATGGAAGCCTTAATTTGATTTCTTAGACATGTATCATTGCATCAATCATTGAGACTATTGTAACAGTTCCAGTCCACCATAGAGGCCCCGAGTGGCCGAATGGTCTAAAGTGCTTTCCGTTACGGATCACTGCCATCTCACCTCTGTCTGTGTGGGTTCGAGTCCAAGATTCAGCTAATGTAGTTATGTGAGAAAGCTTGCCAGTAGCTTCTTCTGGGTCGTGGTTCTTTTCAGAGCTTTTCCCGGGTTCTTCCTCTGCCAATAATACTGGCCACCATGTATAACCTATCGTGTGCTGAAAAATGGCGTTAAACTCTACAGCAACAACCAGTCCACAATATACTGATTTTCACTGGTATATGTAATGCTTGGATAGAATGCATCAAATACTTGGGGATTTGTTTTTTCAGTTTTGTGTATTTTTTTTTTAAATCTAAAATTTTAAAAGTGGTAAAATTCAACTATTAACAGTACATGTTAGATGGCCTTACCAATTGTATTTTGTCCTCGTGTTAAAACCAAGTGAGCTCTAATCATAGGTAATCCAGTCAATTTATTTCCCTTGTATAGGTCACAAGCTTCTCTTTTTTACAAAGTTTACAGCTTTCAATTGCTAAGGGGCATACATGAGGATAACTATCAATAGTTTAATGGTCTTTAAACAACTTGTAAATAAAATTCTGCAATTCATCAGTGTAATCAAAGATTTTTCAGACAAAGTAGATTTTCTTTTCAACAAGCCTGATGTGCACTTAGAACACAGGAGAGCCTTGATCTGAAATTAGAGGCTTCAAATTTTTAACACTGCTGTATAACTCCATTTTTTATTGATCATGTTACAGGCATTATACAGGGTCCGTAGGGAGCCTAAAAAACCTATTAAAAAAAAGCCTAAGATTTTATTTTAGCCTAAAAAAAACCTTTAAAAAAAAGCCTAAATTTTTATAAGAAACCTTATAAATTTAAAGAAAACCTTAAAATTCTTCAACACAAATTAAAGTTTCTGTAAGAAAAAGTTGGCACTGCACGATCGAGGAGAAAAAAAACGTAACCTGCACCAGAAATCAACTACAGCTGTCGTACATCCGGGTTGTCAGTAACTTGCACATCCGGTATATCCTGGCTTGCAGTAATGGCGAGCAAGATACGTTTCAAATGAGTTGGCTGTCGAATCCGCAGTACACTCCTTGGTTGGAAAAAGATGAAGATGTGTTTTCTGCTAAATGTAAATTATCGTTTAGTATTAAGAGATTGGGTGAAAGCGGCTTACGAATACACGCAAGAGGAATAAAACATCAAGCGAATGAAAAGAGTGCATCTTCCACATTCGACTTGAAGAAAATCTTGACTGTGAATATAACTATACATTATCTTTTTTTTCTCTGTCTGAACTATAACTTCAAAAATAATTTTTAATTTTGCAGAAATTACATTGAATTTGAAGATGGTCAGACTAAGTAGTTACAAGTGTTTTTAAAGGGAAACAACTGCATCATAACTAACAATAAGCTTACCTCCCCTAATTTCTAATTTTACAATTTATATATAATTAGTCAAGATGTTTACCTTTTATTACTTTTATATGGTGGGATCCATATAAATTAATAATGCATGAAAAAGCTAGAATTAAATTACAATAAATAATATTTAATATATTCTTAATGATACATAATTAATTTCTGTATTTTTTTCTTCTTCTTTTCTAGCGTCAACAGCCTGATTCAGGAAAAGTACTGTCACCACAAACTCCGAATTCTCAGCCATCCTTTTCATTGGTGTCTACTACCTCAGCATCTATGCATGATCATGTAGCAAAAGAAGACACATTGCAAGCAGAAATTATTTGGACATTGTATACAATAGATAGACACTGTTGCTTTTCATCAAATTCCCCCCCCCCCCAAAAAAAAATAAGCGTTAACTTATGATATAGAAACAATGAACAGTTTAGCTGATGACTATGCATTAAAAGCAGAACATAGAGGAACCATACTTTCATCGGCACATCAAATAGCTTAAGGACATCTCTGGAAAAAAAACTGGAAGATCAGTTGAAGCTGGACAAGCAGATTGATGATAAACTTGAAGCATTGAAATACAGTCCTACCCGTTTATATCGACATCGCTTATCTTGACAAGCCGCCTATGTCGACAAAAAAGCAAAGTCCCAGTCCCATGGTCTACTATTACTATCAAATTGTCATGCTTATATCGAAGTCGAGATAAAAGAAAAACGTACATGTCGACAGAAGCCCTTGGTCCCAGCTTGAACAAATCCTTTGTTTTCAAAACGTTTATGTCCACAAGCTGCCAATTAAAACGAATACTTTGCTCAACAATTAGTTGATCTTGCCGCCAGGCTTTTGCTGTCGCGGTCGGATAAAAAAAACATAGCACATTTTCTCACCACTCTGCAGCTAGTTAACTTTGATCTTGCCGCCTAGCTTGTGGGTCATGTTCTTCAGATGTACTCTTACAATGACAACATGTACAACTGTTGGTCTTTCAGCAACTGAATTTTCTGATTGTAAATATCACCACAGCTAAAATGAACAACTGATGAACACAATTTCCCAATCAACATGTAATCGAAGCAGGACTAGCAAGCCGTCCAGGAAATTGATGCGTACAGAGGACTCGTATATACGTGATTTTCTGAATCCCATATATAAAAATTGCGTGAAAATACGGATTACGCGTTTTCGAAACCTTTGAAAGTGATCGGTGATTAAAACAAGTTTTTTTTTTTGCTGTGAAAGTTTCATTTTTAGCTTTATTTACATTTACGATGGATACCGACAGCAGGGTAAAATGCATATTAAATTTACAGTCTTTGGAAACTAAATATCTGGCTGTTAAGGAAGTTAAGGGATGAACATCTCGCAAAGAGGTCTGTGAAATTTTTTCACTTAAAAATAACATGTTCAGGAAGGATGAAAGCTGCTGAGTCTATAAAGAAAGACTAAGTTGAAGGTAAATGCGCTCCCCAAAGGAAGAAGCAAGACTGCTACATTTGAAGACGTGGAGGAAGCATTAAAATGGTTCAATGAAGCATTATAGAAAAAACTTAGTGTGGAGAACTTCGCTGCAACAAGTGGTTGGTTCAGTCGCTTTAATGTTCGTCATAACATCGGATACAAAAGTATTTGTGGAGAATACATGTACTGTTGACAGTTTTTCTCTTCCCTGTGAATAGCCCCATCCCGTTGGCAGCCTCAATAAGATGGGTACAGACTGACCAAAATCGAGGCCAATTTAAGTACATGTTCATGAAGCATGTAACTGACAACTTCCCAGCCACGTGCTAATGCCGACGTTGAATATCGTAATGTTGTTCGTATCAGGATGTGATCAATGCAATATTTTAATTTGGATTTTATTACACAAAGGTAACCAAAATGTAATTTGTCAATATACAAGTGTATTTCACACTGATTCTGTCTTAATGAACTCAAAATTTCCGTTTTTTTGTTTCTGTCTTAAAGTGTAAATGCTATTTACTGACGATGGGTCTACCTTTGCTGACAAATTTTAAATTATTTTTTTCAACCCCCCCCCCCCCTCAACACTTATCTCGACATCCGCCTATGTCGACAATATTTCCTCGGGCCCGAGGATGTCGAGATAAACGGGTAGAAGCCGTGTTGGTGATGGCTACAGTGACGAGTTCAATGTCAATGTTGGTGTTCATCAAGGATCGGTATTGAGCCCGTTATTGTTTATCGTTCTAGAAACGCTGTCAATTCACTTTCGAACAAGCTGCCCATACGAGCTCCTGTATGCTGATGATCTAGCGGTCGTTGACTCCACACTCGAGGCTCTGGTTGAACGTGTGACAGAATGGAAGAAGGGCATGGAAGAAAAAGGTCTCAGGGTCAACATTGGTAAATCCAAGGTATTGATTTCTTGCCTGAATAGGGAAACACTGAAAAGCACAGGAAAGTACCCATGTGCCGTTTGCCTTAAAGACGCAGGTAGAAACTTAGTCTTTTGCATCAGCTGTTCACATTGGGTTCACAAGAAATGTAGTGGAATCAATGGACCTCTCAAACCTGATCCAAGCTACAAGTGTCCCTGGATGTAGTGGACTCGCTCGACCTATTGATGGAAGGCCTGTGACAGAAGTAACTGTAGGTGAAGAAAAGCTTGATGTCGTAGCCGACTTCTGTTATCTGGGAGACACCATATTGGCCGAAGGAGGATGTGAACTGGCATCAACAACGCGTTGCAGGTCTGCTTGGAATAAGTTTAGAGAGCTTCTCCCAATCCTGACGAATAGGCATTTGACGCACATTACAAGAGGTCGTCTTTACTCAACTTACATCAGACCTGTGCTGTTATACGGCTCAGAAACATGGGCTGTCACTGCTACAACTCTCAGGAAGATACATCGCAATGATAAAGCCATGATACGATGGATCTGCCATGTAAATCCTGAGGCGAATGTCCCATTTGAGTCTCTCCTCAACCAGCTCAACATCAGAAACATTTCTGACATTATCCAATCAAATAGGATGCGATGGCTGGGCCATGTTGAGCGTAGTAAAGGGTGGATATCCAAGGTCCGTTCCTTCAAAGTTACTGGAAGTCGAGCTCCAGGCAGACCTAAGCTAACATGGGAAGAGTTGACAAAAAGAGACAGAAAGACGTTGGGGCTGAGCGGAATCAATCCACAGGACCGTAGAGCCTGGAAAAAAGTTTTGAATACTCTCATGACGAAACAGACAGGTCTACCCTCGTTAGAGGATTAATAAAAGGCCTGGATAATCAAAATGGATGATGATGATGATGATGACTGTATATATGAATTTTGCATGACATTTTGTGCAGTGTACATTGCTCTACTTTTGTGAATATATGATTTAATCTTTCAATTCTTGTTCATTAAGTTCATTTTGATCTTACCTTGCTAAAGATGTGGAAAAGAAGTTCCAAGTTATATTATTAAAAATAATGTAAAATCGATGAGTATGCTATTATTTGTGTGCGTGAAAGCCTGAAAACTGCAATTGTTGAACCTAAAATGTTTTCACAAAGGCCTTAAAAAAACCTTTAAAAAAGCCTTAATTTTGTAGATCATGATTTGCTACTAACCCTGATTATAGATTTGCATGAATGGCAACAGTTTTTCATTTGCTTCCATTTCCTTAACCCCTCAAGTGCCTAAAGCTTTCTCAAATAAATCTGGGGATATAACGATTAAATGTCACACTTCAGTTCTTACTCAATAACTTTGAATCCATTTGTGAATAAGGAATGAAACTTATCATATTTAAATGTGCTTATTAGAAGACATGTCACATATCATATTGGTGGTCCTATATTTAAGGTCACATTACAGTTCAGTATTGTAAGTTTTCTGTCACTCTTTCGATTCTGCTTAAACAGCTTTAAAGTCATTTGAGATTAAATATTGAAATGATACATGTACCACATTGGGAATTCTATTCGTCAAAATCACAGCTCAGTATTTTATATTTTCCATCAAATTTTATATTGTATGTTATGACTTTAGCGCCATTTGAGATTAATGGATGAAATTTTATATACTTCTACATGGCATCATTGGTAGAATATGTGTAATGTGATACTTAGCTGCAAGCATCATGTGTATCTTTGTACTTCATTTAACTAAAAGAACGTACATCATTTTCGAAGGTTAAATCAATTTAAAATTTATGAAAATTACTTTAGCTTTCTTATGGAAATTGTGAAATTTGTTGAGCTGTTTATTAATTCAACCTCTTGAGACATCAAGGATGACGAGTATATTTACCATCACAAAATTTGCAAAATACATTGACCCATGGATTGTCTTATAATATCTCATTTTAGATTTTTTTTTTTCTTCAAAACTGTCAACTATTTTCCATTTCCACTTCTGAAACAGTGCAACATTTATCAAGTCTGCCATTATAAGCATCCCATTGTAACCAGTAACTTGGTGCTGTATAGTTTGCATACCAGTCTCTCTCTCTCTCTCTCTCTCTCTCTCTCTCTCTCTCTCTCTCTCTCTCTCTCTCCATGTGGATTTCAACCAGAAAGGACATGCTTCAACCTTAGCTGGAGATCATTTGAAGAGTTTGTCCCATGGCATCTGTATTCATCAATATTTATTTTAAGTTACTGGTGATGCAAATATTGTTGGTGACATCAAGATCACCATATAGACTTATCTGAACTGCTTGCAACATTTATCTAAATTGTTTGCAAAAGTCTAATTGACAGCAATTTGTTTAACTTTGCAATTCATACAGACTTGTGCAGTATGCTCCACATTATTCATTACAAAGGGTATCGGAAAATAATTACTTTTGAAAGCAGTTTTAATGTTTTTGGCCTCTAAGATAAATTATTGTGCCTGCTCACAATTGTCAAGAAGTAGCCATATTAGTTTGGGGCTTGTTAAATGGCTCCACCAACAAGTATACATGATTCAAAAAGTATTTCTCATCATTTTCTCACAACTGGGTTTTTTATATGACGGAAAATATATTTTAAAATTGAAATCAAATCACTGAGGTTTTCCTGAAAATTTTGACCTTGATAATATGGAAATTATTCATCAGTAGTACCAATGAGACCATGAAGTTTTGTTGACAGGATTTTGACATGTTTCAACAAAATCACCAACATGCCAGAAAAAAAAAAAGAATAAAACGCATGGCAGGAAAATAATTAATGGTGTTGAAATGAAAGAAAGAGTGGGAAAAATAGTTGAAATATGAATGTACAATCTAGTAAACTTTCAGTGTTATATGCTGTTACTTTCATACTGTATAATACTAATAAAGTTGTTACCAGTAAAGATGTGGAAGCCATAGTGGCTCAATGGTTAGCATGCCAGACTCTTGACTAAAAGGGTGTGGATTTACCATAGGACGAGCCTGGATTGACTACCACCATATTGTGTGTCCTTGGGCAAGACACTTTACTCCTATTGCCTCGGCACTAAATAGCCTATTTGTGTTGTTGTGCCATATAGCACCAAAACAAACCATATCAAACATGCCTTCATAGTCCAGATTGCTACTGCCACGGATTTCCAGATACTGAAGAGCACTGTCCCATCAAATGGCCTAGTGAGAAAGAACATGGCTGCCAAGAAAAAGTATGGTTCAAAGTTGTCGTGAATTGTACAATACAATTGGTCAGGAGTCGTATGGAACATCAGTTAGATCAGCTACAAATGCATAGACATCTGGCTATGATTCTGACATCAACCACATGGAGTCACAGCTGCAAATGCAGATACATTTGGCCATGATTTTAACATCAACCACATGGAGTCACAGCTTCAAATGCAGAGACATCTGGCTTTGATTCTGACATCAACCACATGGAGTCACAGCTGCAAATGCAGTCATCTGGCTTTGATCCTGATATTAACCACATGGAGTCACAGCTTCAAATGCATAGACATCTGACTATGATTCTGACATCAACCACATGGAGTCACAACTTCAAATACAGTCATCTGACTATGATTCTGACATCAACCACATGGAGTCACAGCTTCAAATACAGTCATCTGACTATGATTCTGACATCAACCACATGGAGTCACAGCTTCAAATGCAGAGACATCTGACTGATTCTGACATCAACCACATGGAGTCACAACTTCATTGCAACGTATCTTCCTTGTATGATGCATGCTGGTCAGTACTAAAATTAGAAAAAAGACTTGAAACATCTCATAATCTGCTCAGCAGATAATCATACATTCCAGGCATTACACTTTTGGCATAATCATTACACTTTTTTCACCATATTACATTCGATACTTGCATGTATCTGGATTATACAGCTTTTGGTTCATTAAAAAAAAATCTTAAAAAAATTAATGGAATAAAAAGGTGCTTATCACATTTTTTATCATCTCTTTAATTCCACGCATAAAATTTTTAGAATATTCTGAAAACGATTGCTAATGTGTAAGAATAGAATAAGAGTACTTGGCTTATTTGCTATTTATAGCAATTGTATATGACCCATTTCTAAGCAACAGATGGGTTTCTTCAAATATAAAATTTGCCTCATGCATTCATTATAATGAAAAGCTTGTTAGATGGCAGAACAGTTTATACTTTTTTTTAAATGTCGCCAGATTTTAAGCGAAACTCTACATTGTGACTTGTGGCTGTTATATAAAAGAAAATGTTGGCGCAAATGGATTTTTTTTAAAGCCTCTAAACATGTCAGATCAGAAAAATGGACAAATTAACACTACTTTACAAAACTTTAAAAGAATAATATGAGAGTAATGTAAAATGACAATTTGAACACATGATCTTGTACATTGGAGAATTACAGTTCACCATCATTTAGCAAGAGATACGTAGACTAGTCAAAGTGGGTGCTGAACAAAAGCACATTTTCAGTATATTTTGTGTTCACATTTTCTATCTAATCCATGTAGATTTTTCCGTTTGTAACACAAATTTTGACCAACTACAGAAACAGGTTAGTAGCAAAAATAAATGTATCTTTTTCATATGCTGTAATTCTGACATGTAATATATAGATTAAGTTTTTTTTTTTGTTGCCACTTATACAGGAAATAGTATGGGCTCTCAAAGTTATACAGATGATTATGATTTTCCATCAAATATAGCCCATCAACAAAAATGGCATCATATCTAAAACTACCAAACAGAATTTAGGAAAGTATTCGGCCAATGATTGGTTGTTAATTTCAAGTTAATGTTGCAAATTTATTATGGTTGTTATTAAAAGTAGAAACTTCCTGCATATAATATATTTTAAAAAATGCTTTACATACATAATTTGTAAAATTTTACACAAGTGTCCTAGCTCGGATACCATTCAAAATTTATACAGATGATGTTAATCAC
Source organism: Unio pictorum (assembly GCA_030141615.1). Taxonomy (NCBI): domain Eukaryota; kingdom Metazoa; phylum Mollusca; class Bivalvia; order Unionida; family Unionidae; genus Unio; species Unio pictorum. The sequence continues at coordinate 2,675,122 of JARLTB010000157.1, read as the reverse complement.
TATCGAATATGGTTACCATTGTAGACCGATATTTTCACATGTTTTTCAATTTCGGGCAATTATGCATATTGTCATCAAATATGGACAAAGGTAAGAAAACTAGAAGAAACCTAAGACAGTCGTTTTTATAACATGAATTCAACAGCATTAGAAGAAATTTCAACAGGAAGAATCCTCCTGGCCAAGAGTTCTTGGCCAAACGAGTTCCATTTGGCATTTAGACACAATCTAATTAAATTAACAATGTTAGATGTATGTGTGCCTCGTGTTTTGAATGCATGAATAATTTTGTGAGGTAAAAGGATATTTTGGATTGCTTGCATACATTTGCTACTTTTACTTTACTATTTTTAAATATTCATGATCCAAAACCCTTTTGCAAGAAACTAGTAGTCATTTTTGACATACATAGTTGGTAGATAGACACGTATATTTTTGAGTTACTTTTGTAGCATGCAGTCAAAACTCTATAGATGGGTACAGTTTCACAAAAAGGGTGTGGTGTGGTGAAAACTATGACGCTGAAAGAAGTATATGCCCCAGTGTAAACGTCAGCATCCATTTAGTACTTGTCACTTTTGCTCCAGTCTTGGCCTAAAGTTCTCCATTCTCTATCTCTGGATAGAGAATTGGCAGTTAATAATTTAGCATGAACTGTAGAAAGATTGAATCTCATCAAACGCATTCTAAAACATTGAATTCGGGGGGGGGGGGGGGGGGTAATTCTCCCAAGATTTATGTACTCATTAGTGATATTAATGGCTTATGGTAAGATTCAAGTTTGAATTTTGACCTAATTAAATAGCTGTGAAACATTAACGTATCCAAGTGATTGCAAGAGCTTGTTTTTCAGTTTGAGCGTATCATTTGCTAATTTGCTGTCATACATCGTGATGCAAATGGCTCGATCCAGTCTTAGAGTGCCCCCTTCTTTCTGCCTTAGCACAGTAGCTAATCAGAATGAAGATGCATCTGCAGATACAACTATTTCTCAGTTTAGATAATGTGCCAAAGCTAGGGGCGATATCATTTCTTGATTGATATTTGTTCAAGCTTGCTCTTAACCTGGACACCAAGGCATAATGTTTTACCTTTCGAAAGGTCATGTAACGATTTTGATTTTCTCATCAACTTTGCTCTAAATTTGCCATACCAAGAAAGCAATGTAGTTGTTACACATTTCGGAGTTTCCATTTCAGTTATGGCTTTGAATTTTCCAGGATCGGGTCAACAATGATTTGCCTCAACCTCATGCACGTGAAATCTAATGGATGATCTTTCACATTTCAGCATTCAAATGTGACGATAGCTTTTTCAATTTATTTCAACATGTTGCTTTTGTGTTTCTGCATAATCAGTTGATTTCATCATGTTGTGTTTGTGTTTCCCTATAATGAAGAATATCATCCATATGACAGTGTTTCCGTGTGCCACTCTAGAATATCTAACATCCTTTTTTGACAAAATTAGGTCCCAAAACAGACTTAGAATGATAGACGATTAAAATAAAATTGACCGAAGGGTTTATTCAAAGTTATAAGGTGGCGTAAATATTCTGACAGGTTTAGTGAAAATTTGTGCACCTGTTAGCTTTGCAAGGAACTGATGGTAACGGGCAATTCTGTTTTAATTGATTCATTCGGTTTAGTTAGATCCAAGCGCGTCTACGTTTAAATAACACCGAATGTTCTTTCAAAACTACTCTTGAACATATAGCTGTGTTGTGTCTTCACTAAAAGAATGTGATGTTTACTTGGTACTCAATGAAAATGTAGCTGATGTGACCTCCATCATGGCTGCCAAATCTCGTTATCACAGCTGCTCCTATATATGTGTGGTGTCTTCACTAAAAGAGGATGATGTTTACTTGGTACTCAATGAAACTGTAGCTGATGTGACCTCCGTCATGGCTGCCAAATCTCGTTATCACAGCTGCTCCTAAACAGATGGTCATATATGTGTGGTGTCTTCACTAAAAGAGGATGATGTTTACCTGGTACTCAATGAAACTGTAGCTGATGTGACCTCCGTCATGGCTGCCAAATCTCGTTATCACAGCTGCTCCTAAACAGATGGTCATATATGTGTGGTGTCTTCACTAAAAGAGGATGATGTTTACTTGGTACTCAATGAAAATTATAGTGATAACAACTTTAGCGACTTTATTTTCTTGTAGTAATGAGGGCGAGAGGTAACGGAACTTTTAACACTGGCTGTATCATACGAACCATTTCCAATTATAACAAATACATTACCGTTTTATAATTACAGCTCAAGTAATAATAATAATAATAATAATAATAATAATAATAATTAAAAAAAAAATAATAATGATGATGATGATCCAAACCGTCTTTTTTCTACATATAGCGGACATTTACATTAAGTAGTGTGATAGCCAATCTGATTAAAAATCACATCTCCGCTGTTGTACATGAAGGACAGAGGAGATCAGATTTTAATCAGATTGGCGTGTTAGCTGGTCAGCAAGTTTTACTGGTCAAATGACGGTCACGACTTTCAAGAGGTCAGCATTTTAGCACAGCCATTGTGAACCTGCTCATGCAACTCGGTTCTGATTCCTCGTGGATTTCGACCTGAAAGGACGTGCTTTCACTGTGTCAGTTCAAGATATTCAAGGTAAGGGTCATTGCCTGGACATAACACGATGCACTTGCATGCTAATCCATGCACGTACAAGTTATAATATATAAATATATGCCTGCAATTACTATGACTAATTAACAAAACATTTCCTGAATACAACATTTATTGACTTTTTTTTTAAAAAATGTGCTGCAAGTTATTAAAATTACAATACTTTTAATTTGACATCGAAGCCATTGATATGTTTTCGTCACGAAAAATGTGCATATCGAAGTAATTCATGTACATATACAAATTTGTGTTGTGTTTTAAGGTATGATTTTAAAAAATGCGAATCTATAATACTCACAAGTTTAAGTTGGCTATTTGTGGTTTTCGCTATCGCTTTTGAAAATCTCTTTCTTTGTTAAATTATACCCCCACCCCTAACACATTCTCTCCCAGCTAACTAGAAAACTCGGGGGGGGGGGGGGAGGGGTAGTGTTGTCGACACAAATTTGGACAATGCAAAGGGTTTGTGGCACCATAACGACATGAAATACCATCAAAACTTTAATAATTAAATTTATATATCGGTGAAATAAGACAACTAAAATGATACAGGGAATGAATGGAAAGGGCAGCGAGCATGAAAGACGACCGTCGGACAACAAGGGCCTGATACAAAGAAAATTAGATGTTTCCGTCAATGAATTGAAGTGGGAAGGGGGCTAACCTATAATGGTCACAGGGTATCGTTTCAACAACAACAAAAAATCAGGAGTATCCGTCAATGCACTTTTGATCTAATGGAATTTTGATCAATGATGGCTTATTGGAAGATAATTACCTGAAACCATTGTTTTTGTATTTAATTGCTATAAATTATATTTTTTTGTATCCCCACCTTTCCTTCGGCTTGAGCCGAGTCATTAAAGCGTCTGAAAGATCGAGACAATAAAATCATTATTTTTTTGACAAGCCAACATTAATTAATGTGTGCGAAACGAGAAACGCATGCTGGTGATAACCAAGAAAAATATATGCATGTACGAGACCCGCTGTAAAATGTTTCTAGAGCCTCAAAGATGGAAAAAGGCAAGTAGGATTTTAAAGCTCGATTACGAAAGGAAAATCCGGGTCTGTGGTTTGTGCCATTGTCAATTTTTTCTTCCAAATGATTAATTAGTTTACTTCATATAAAAGTTCTTGTGTACGTGATTGATGTAGATAAATCGTCAGCGACGTAAATGTTTATCATGGAAATTATTTCCTTTCCACCAATAATTTATGTTTAAGATCTTTAATGATTTAAAAATATTTTAACACTGAATCGCAGCAAAATTACAGTGCTTAAAGAATTCTGAAAGGCTTTCAGGCATGAGTATTTTTTTTCCTCACATTTTAATAGAAAATGATTATGGATCATTCACACGAATATTTCTTTCAAAATTCACTATAATTTAGATTGAACTGTTGCATATATTCCTTTTGGAGTCGATAAATAATATTGGGCTTTCATGAAAGAACTTAGAAGTTCTAATATATATATAAAATATGTGGAAACATATTCCCAAATTTAAACTTAAAAACCCCCCACAACAATAGTGTATTAACTTAAATAGATAGTTTGCATAATTTGAAAGTCTCCCGTCAAATTGCCTTTAAATGGTTGCCAGTAACTGGATTTATTTTTGTAAAAAGAAAACTAATTTTATAAATTGTAATAACTGGGCATTTCGGCATTTGTAGATCTGTCCACGTTATGACGATCGTCCGTTTAAAAAGCTATGCATTTTGTGCGAACAAGACAAAGCACATGACCTAATTTGTTGGTGGTAATGCATCCCAGGTTAAATATATCGATCAGTTCCTACGAAATTGTTGGATAAATAAGCCAAGTTAATTAGTGGTTATCGACGTGTAAATCGCCACACACGCACATACACCATGTTTTTGTTTTATCACCCGGAATGAACTGAGATCAGTTAAAAATATATGAAACTTTTTAGAGAGTTGGTAGCCGTTCATTTTATTGATGCAGCGTGTTTCATATAATTGTAACGCAATCACACGAACTAATTACTAACTTGAAGCTAGAGCTTTTACAGATTTTTATATGTAAAAACTGATTACTCCCTTTCCCACCATTGGCATGGAGTATGGTCGGCTGTCCTTAAGTATATTCAGTTCAATATCTTAATAGAGGTCTTAATGCGACAATAATAATTTATCCCGTATGGGTTTTGAAACCTAGAAACACTATTTGGAAACCTCTTCAAATAAATAAGAACGGTTTATAATTAGAGAGGTCTCTAATTGATTTAAAGATCTCTACGATTCATTTGTTTTTGTTGAACTAATAAGAAATTAAAGATGTCTCATATTCTAATAGAAATTCTGCAATTGAATTAAATCGATCTCTTTCTTATTCATTTGTTGAGGATCTCCAATTAAACTAGACCGCTCCGGTGGCCTAGTGGTTAGAGCGTCCGCCGCGGAAGCGGGAGGTCGTGGGTTCGATCCCCGGCCGAGTCATACCAAAGACAAAAATGGTACTAACAGCTGCCTCACTTGACGTTCAGCATTAAGAGGTTAGTGTTAGGACTGGTCGGCCTGGTGTCAGGATAATGTGACTGGGTGGGACATCATGCAACATGTCTGCGGCACGATGCCTCAGTGCTAGACATCACTATAAAATGCCTCACTGCAGACATCGTAGCGATATGACTGAAAAATTGTTAAAGCTACGTTAAAAATCCTAATCAAACAAACAAACCAATTAAACTAGAGAAGTCAATTATAAATGTCCATTATTATGAACTGAAGTCTCAAATTAAATTAAAGAGCTCTATAATTGATATTAAATCGTCGTCTGAAGACGGACGAAGCTCGCTTCCTTGATACAAATTCAAACTACGGCATAATGCTTTTTCCATGGCAAATGCGCCAATCAAATTGCGTTTAACAACCATGTCAAACCATGTAGTGTAGCTTTCATACTCGACCAGAGAAAACCAGATATAAATCAAAATAGAAACTTTGCATAAAAGTGGTCATTAAACGAAATGTAAATACTTTTTCATGTATGTGGAACATATTTGGGATATCTTTTGTATGCCAAACATGCTTGTAATGGTGCTACATTTTGTACAACAATCTCTGTACACAATGTATCTATCTGTATGTAGAATAGCTTTCGTAATACACTTTATAGATGTATTGGCTAGGATCGCAAATCTTGGCAACATGTAATAATTAATCTGTTCTGCTTGGGGCATGTAATTAATTTTAACGGGGACTCACTTGTTTTACGTTTCGAGCCAGACAAAAGTAGTTTTAGCACTAGGCCATAGCGGTAAACTGCCCAGATTGATATAAACCAGAGAAGATTTTACGAAATTGTGGTCCATTTGAAACAGTTGTCATTAAATTAGTTAGTAATAAAGGTTGACTAGACAATTTAAAAAAAAATAAATTTTATTGGACTGATAAGAATTTTAGCAGGTAAAGTAGTATTTCTGAATGGCTATGCTAAACGAGTGTGTGTGTGTGTGTGTGTGTGTTCTCAGACGGAATTCGGAGTTTGAATAATTTTTTGAATAGTTCCTCTCATGTAATTAAGCAGTCCGAGTTTGTCTGCAGAAAGGGATGTCTTGACTCGGGGAAACAAATTATTTCTTGTTAGATCGTCTTAAAGGATTCATGTCGGAAATTGAAGAACACGAAAATGGGAGGTTTCCATCTTGAAAAAGAGGTGCGAATCTCAGAAAAAGCACAAGGTTAGTCTCCATGACATACGATGGTTAAATTCATACTTCAATTTTCACAGAGTTAAAAAATAAGTGCATATTTATAAGAATGTCATATAATATTTAATTATATGAATGAGTTTGGGTTTAGAGGCTTGGTACGTAATGATAATCGTGTAGTACAAGATTTCATATTTTTTTCTGACGTAAGCTGTGTGAATATGTAAATTATTTGTCTTATGTGATTTGTATCAATTATGCCGAGGATTGATTTTTCTATATCTGGAAGTGAACCGCACCGGTGGCCTTCTGGTAAGAACTTCCGCCGCGGAAGCGAGAGGTCGTGGGTTCGATCCCCGGCCGAGTCATACCAAAGACTTACAAAAAATGGTACTAAGAGCTGCCTCGCTTGGCGCTCAGCATGAAGAGGTTAGTGTTAGGAATGGTCGGCCGGGCGTCAGGATAATGTGATTGGGTGGGACATGAAGACACAAGTCTGCGGCATGATGCCCCGGTGCTAGGCATCACTTTAATCTGCCTCACTGCAGACATCGTAGCGATATGACTGGAAAATTGTTAAAGCTACGTTATAAATCCAAATCACACACATTTCTGGAAGTGCACTACAGATAATCGATAATCATCAAAGTAACGTAGCTCGGACAATCAGCGAATGCCATTAGTTCGTGTGCAAGTTGTGAATTTTTTCCAACTGAAACGATAGTGTAGCATTAAGAACATGGGTCGACCGATAGGCCAGCTGGTCAAGTTATGGCCGCAGCGGGAGAATGATTGAATCAGAGAGAACTAAGTGTTGTACTTAGTTAAGAATGCAGTCGCCGCCTACATGACATATTTTTGTATTAAGTGCAAATTACCATTGCTAGTTATGTTGAGTTTCGATAGACGATATCTAACGGAAAAGTGTGGGAATATTTATGCATCTCAGAAGGAAAATCCTGACACGTATTTAGGTTGGATACTATTTTTTATATATAAACAAAACCCGAAATGGTTCAGCATCTGACTGCACAGCGCGAAAGAGAGCCAAGTCCGGAACTAAGATTTGATGACCCCAAGAGGATAAAGAGAGGGGGAGAGAAGGGAAAAGACGAAAACGTTGACCGATAACTAGCAGTGATTTGGTAAAGACCAGAAGCACCAAGTGATGCTGTCATGCCACTCGATCACATGATGAAATTTGTTCTATCAGTAATAGAACAGCTAAATTGAATTTAGCTTAATTTAGTATATCTTTATAAGATAAGCCGTAATCTGCTATTTAAATCAAATGGATTTGGATATTCCATTCTCAAAAACGGAGGTCGCGGCTTTCGTTCAACACTTTCTTGAGTTTGCATGATTAGAATCATGAGAAGTCTTGATAAGCTTTGATAACTCGTATATTGACTACCATATCGAAAACAGACACAATAAAAAAGTGTAAAAAGTTGGCTGATTTAGTGATGAAGATGTAGACAACAAACTGGTAGATTTAGAGGCTGAGAAGGTCTGTAACTTGGGTCACACAGTTGACTGACTTGACGGTGAGTGACTCCACACAAGATATTAAATTTAAAAGCATACAAAAATTTAAGTGAATAATAATTTCACTACTATAAGGTAAGATGCTCGTAAACCTATCTATAGATATCGTAAACCTATCTATAGATATCAGATAAAAACCAAAATGGTATAATTGTTAATATGTATGTTGAATGTAACATACGATACAGTGCAACATTTTATCAAAGGCAGACCTATCTGCATTGAGGCATTAATGTCAATACGTATTATATTCATAGCACATTCCGCTGAGTAGATTGGGAACATGTATATGGCAACCTACACCGTAACAGAACTATGAGCTAAAGGGTAAACATATCTGGAAAGCCTTTGAAATTATGTCAATAGTAAGAAATGTCAGAATATTGTGAGGAGAAAACTAATGTAATATAAAGGTTGGCAACATATTTTGGCGGGGATGGAGTTGAATAACAATTCGTAAATTTTTATCAATAGTTTTACCTAATATACTTTGCCTAAAAGAAGGCATGCCAATCCTGCATTCGCCATGGATGCACGACTGTAATGACGTCTGTTGCAAAGGAATCAAGATCAGATTGTAATGAATCGAACCATTTCCAATGTCAAGGTCGCATGTCATATGCTGCAGCATGGTCCCTTAGTATTTGAGCTCTGTGGGTTTTTTTGTTGAGGGGGGGGGGCATGATAAACTGTTTTGTCGTACTTTATCTTCAAATCTATATTGTTAATGACGAAAACAAAATTAAAACTAATTTGTTTTGATGTATTGCTGTAAAATCGGTCATATGCAAATAGCAGGTGGAGACTATTTCGTAGCATAAGGCACGCAAACTTTATAGGAATATTTTCACATTGAGTTATCTTTGGATAAGATGTAGGCTAATGTTTAGAGCCAGGTTGGAAAATTTTCACCTGCCCCAAGACCTATTTTTTTCATCAGTGTTTCTATTCCCAGTGTTGTTAACTTAACTGGTGCACTGCAGACGGAATCGTAACACATGGTAGTCTTTATGCGAGACATTAATCTGAAAACTTATTGTGGAAAATGCATGATAATAGATGTCACGGGAACTAGTTCATTAGATTCAAACGGTATACAATTAACCAAGGTGCATTCACTTGCACTAACATATGCACAAACATACATACAGGCGAACGCGCAGAAGCTGAAGTTGTGTATTGCTCTACAAGGAAAAACTGCATCGGATTAGTGACACTAAGACAGTTAGTATATATAATAACAGTATTTTTTTTTTTTTTAAAAACAGTGTTTTGGTTGGAATATCCAGCATTGTAGCTTTTGGTTAATAAAAAAAAGTATTGCTTTATTAAAACGCAGAAGAGGCATGTAAATTTATAAGCATGAAAATGAATGAATCGAAATAAATGGTTTTGAACGATTTCTAAAATACCGGAGAAGAGCTTTAGATAAAGAAAGATTAAGGCAAACATCATTGTAGTTGTAATTTTCGAGATACAATGAATCTTATATTAGTTGTTTTTTTCTTCAGACAATGTCTTTGCCTGCCATCAAGATACTTGTCTGTGGAGGAGGCAATGGCGCCCATACCTTGGCGGGAATCGCGGCAGCAATTCCGAACGTGGAGGTTCGAGTTATTACTCTTTTCGCAGACGAATCTGAGAAATGGTCCAAAATATTAGAATCAAATGATTTGGTGGTATCTATCACGTATAATAATGGCACAACTGCCGAGATTCGATCTAAACCAAAATTAGTCACGAAAGATCCGGCAATTGCAGTGCCTGGCACCGATATCATTTTCTTCACAGTTCCTGCCTTCGCTCATCAGCAGTATTTTCATGCAATTTTACCCTTTTTAGAACCGAACGTGATCATTGCCGGACTTCCTGGGCAGGCTGGGTTTGAATTTCAGGCTATAAGTACACTGAAGAACGTTGTCGATAAATGTGCCATCCTTAGTTGCGAGTCTCTGCCGTGGGCATGCCGCCTGTTAGAGTTCGGCAAAAAAGTACAGATCCAAGGTTTCAAAGAAAGTCTCAGCACGTCTCTGATCATGGGTCACGGGAAGTACAAGTTACCTCCGTTGGAGCTCATTCAGAAAATACTAGGCGAGCGTCCGAAACTAGTTCAAGCCAAGAACTACCTTGCTGTCAATCTTATGGCTAAATCCATCGTTCATCCACCTATTATGTATGGAAAATGGTGTTTGGATTGGGATGGGGAGCCACTTAAGCTTGGCGCACCATTATTTTATCAAGGGGTGGATGATGTCCAGGCAGACCTATTGTCAAAGGTCAGTGATGAAATAGTAAACACCTCGAATAAAATCCAACAAATTCGACCAGAGTTTGATATGTCTGAAGTCATCCATATCTTCGATTGGTACACCATCAATTACCGAGATCAAATAAGTGATGCTAGTAATCTCAAGATGGCTATGAGAACAAACAAAGCTTACAACGGCCTCCTTCATCCAACGAGGAAAGAAAATGGCGATTTGGTCCCAGACTTCAGTTATCGATACATAACTGAGGACGTTCCGTTCGGACTAGTAGTTTTAAAAGGCATCGCTGAAATTGTCGGTGTTGAAACCCCAACAATGGACAAAATCATCAAATGGGCCCAGGACATATTGGGAAAGGAGTTTCTTGTTGGATCAGAACTGAAGGGAAAAGACTTGAAATGCACAAGATCACCCCAGGCGTTTGGGTTCAAAACACTCGAGGAACTACTGAACGTTTGACTTTGTCACTATCATATGGTATTTATGTAATACAATATATTATGCCTTGAATGCTGTCACACAATACATAAATATGACGTTTACATTCAGATTTTAAGGCCTGGTCACGCATTTGAAAACTTTCTTCGATTGAAAATGTTGAGAATGTATGTTTCCATATATATGTATCATAACCATGTATTTATCAAACCAATCTCTCAGAAGTATGTTAGCAAATTCATTTAAAATGATTTGTGAAAAAGTATTAAAACATACAATCCGAAAGCATCAGAATTTCGTCTTCCTTCTTTTTTACATTTTGGACATGAAAGGAACCTCTTGTTATTGTTCTTCTTTCTGAACGAATGGTCATATCAACATTGGTTTAACACTAACAGGCTATATGACGTCTGGCATCGACTAAGCGAATTTGGTAAATATATTCTTATGATGTATAGTTGGTCCTATATGAAAATGATGCTGCTCGAACACCCAATATGGCCGTCACCGTGGCCATCTTGAAAATCGTTTATCACTATTCCAGAAATGATGGTCATATCAGCATGGGGTTTTCAATGAAGATTTCTTATGTCTAAAGAGCCAACGGAGTCTCGATTCGCTTGTAAGACTTCTATTTACTTAAAGGCTTATTATGATGTCTACTTAGTCCTATATGAAAATGGTATCGCTTTGACATCCAATGTATCTGCCACCGTGGCCATCTTCAAAATCTTGTCACTTTTCTTGAAGGAATTGCCATATCAGTTTCGGGACTTCACTGAAAGACCTTTTACAATTTCAGCTTGGTTCTAAATCTAAACGGTGCCAATCAGACCTATAAAATGGCTCTCGCATTTACCATATTGGAAATATTGTTATCGATATTTTTCCTAGATGACTGGTCATATCGACATTGTACCTTCATATGATGTCTAGCTGGTCCTAAATCGAAATGCTGACAATCTGATATATGCAGAATCAACCATCCTGAAGATCTTGTCATCGTTATTCCAACAAGACTAATGTGGATGGGTGTGGGTGGTTATTGTTATCTAGAGGATGTTCGATGTCGATATAATTGACTGGATAGAGGGGATATAAAAATATAAATTAATGGATGGAATTAATGGAGATCTGAGGAAAGATATATAATAGAACAACACGAGTCCCATAACATGACAATCATTAAGATAAAAAAAAAAATCGTACAAGATACTTGAAGGATACTGTAATAAATTTGAAGTATGTGTATTTGACAGCATCCCGTTTTTAATTTGTGCGAGTATTTGGTCTTCGGTGCCATGGAAACATTACTAGCCCGAAATAGTTAGCCAGTTAGTAGGAGCAAACATCACAGAGCCGAGTGTTAGTGAATTTGAACCATGCTGGGGTCGTTAGTAGTGAATTTAGGCACAAGCCGAATGACTGTCCCTTTCTGTAACATAGTCCATATTAAAATTCCGCGGTGTATATAAGTGTTGTGATTGAAATGGCAGTATTTAGGGGGGGGGGGGATATAATGGAATCAATAAGTTGGAACTTGGTAGGTACCGTTTATGTGTCCATAGTGGAAAATGGGCGTATGTATATGAGCGTGATACGCCGGAAATTCTGTGGATAGACTGGCCTAGGGGCGCGCAGTTAAATATTTCCCAGTTAGTAAGGGAATACTAGTGGAATTTCTATGGCATGACGGGCTTGCGGTACGGAAATAGGATGATAATGAGGAAAAACCATGCTAAAGTGCGGTTAATGGACTCTTGGACAAGTTGTCTCCTCTGGGTCGCCCATTGATTACAGCAACGATTAATAATTATAGCAGACACGGCTTTCTTTCCATTTTACAACTCAAGTTGTATGGAAGTCTTTGGAAATTTGGGGAAAACATATGACTTCCAGCGTGACTCGCGCCAGGGTTTTGACACCGCTCGGTCAAGTGAATACCCCTGTGCGTGTAACAATACATTCTACCAAAATAATCACTCAAAAGTTTTTTTAAAAACTCGTATAGTCTGCGCATAAATGACAAACTTCACCATAAAATCGGGTGAGCGTTGATCTTTATTGTCCAGCATGACATAATAAACTGATATTTTGGTTGCGGGTCTATCTAGATTAACGTTGGTATTAGGTTAGGGTCGATTAATTCTTCTGGCTTCTCTTGTGCTACTGCATACAACGAATTCTCTCTTACTTCCAGCCTATTAGGACCATTAACCATACTATCGTATTTTTATACGTACCAGTTGGAACTATTTCTCTTTTAAACGGATAAATATGCAACCTAAAGAACCTCTACTGTAAATACCATGCTTATACGCGGATTTGTAACTTAAGAAAATTCACATCTTAGTTACTAACAATTCATCGGCATAACATCATACAGACCACAAAAATATACATTCCTAGAATACATGTTTCGTATAACATAAAAACGAATCGATGCAATTATCTCAAGAATCGAATCGGGGCCCCGAGTGGCCGAGTGGTATGGATCACTGCCATCTCGCCTGTCTGCGTGGGTTTGCGTCTCGGATTCGGCCAATGTGGTTATATGAGAAAGCTTGCCAGTAGCTTCTCGTAGGTCGGTGGTTCTTTTTTGGAGATTTCCCGGGTTCTTCCTCCACAAAAAATACTGGCCGTCATGTATAGCCTGTCGTATACTGAAAAATGGCGTTAAACACTACAATAACAAGAATCGTATCAGAAAATATCAGAAATTCGTTGAAAACATGAGTCATATTGCATTCAAGACAATTATTTTCAAACAATTATCATGAAATAAAAGTTGAATGAAAATAAGATACATAAATTCACTCTCAAATCCTCAGACTCGTATTAAAGAAAATTGTCTAAATCTAGGATAAATCTCAAAGAAAATTATTTAAAAATAATCTGCGGTACCATGTTCTCTTTCCCCCATTTTATAGAATCGTCTCTGAAGATTTCCAATGCATGCCTCTTGGACAACCGCTACGAGTACGCCATGCCCCTGGAGCCTAAAGGCATCTCCTCACGCAAAACATAGACTGTATAATTTTACGGCGTAATACATTTACAAACAAAAAACAAAACACAAACCCCTAATTTTTCTTAGACAAACAGATATTAGTTTTGTTTAACAGCCACATAACCGACACACGTCCACCAAAGTAAAAAAAACAAACTTCCATTTACATCGCACTTTCTTTAATAAACTAATATGTACAAAGTTTCAACTTATGAAAAACAATTCAGGAAGTACAGACGCAGTTTCTGCAACATTTCAACCCTAGGCAGTTTTCGATAATTGAACCAAATTCACCTCGTTTTGACCAAGTCGCCTTGAACAATAATCGGACAGACCTCATTTAAAACCCATCATATATCTGTTAGACACATTAAATTACCATATATTTGCACCCCACCGCCATCGCACTGGATTTTGTTCTGTGTCAATTATGTACATCAGCTTAAAACGGCTGTGTCAGGCTGACAGCTGCCACGTTCTTTCCATTGTGTTCCCAGAACACCTTATTAATTCACTATTTTGCGAAGACAAAACGTCATATAAATATGGCGTTTTCACCAGATCACTTGTTATAATGTATTGTTTGTCCAAAATAAAAATGGTGCTGATCGGACGTCCAATATGACTAGCATGTTGGCCATTTTTTAATTCTCGTTGTTACTTACTCCTGAAAGTGTAGCTGTAGACTCCGTATCCTCCATAAAAAAATATGCTATTGGATGTAGGTAAATTCTGAATGAGTTCTATTATGTATAAATTATGTATTTCCTTAAGACAATTCTTACATCCCATGCGTGGAGCTTTATCTTGACGCTCTACTGATCAAGAATTCATTTAACTTTTGTCATCGGTTGCCCGGCTTGACAATCATGGTTGTGTTCGCCTTATATTGTTGTTGTAACCAAAATGCAATCAAGGGTTAACTCCATTCTGACTGAAGTAAGATGTCACAGGAGCAATCATATTTAGTTGTAGTGTGCGAACTTTAGTAAAATACGAACAGAACTGTGTCATGTTTGATCGTATTGTATCCATTTTCGCGCTTGAAGAGGACTATGGTTTCTTATTAGTAGCGCACCTTTGGTCTCAGGATAAATAATGCGCCGTAGCTCATCCAACATTGGTCTGCATTTTACCATTGAGTACAAAGACACATGGGACTTAAGTCTTAGTTCATACTGGATACTGGTTGTTTTAGCGCTATGACTCATTGCGCATGCTTTATATGCACACAATTATTCCTCACGATCATGCATGTTAAATTATGGCGAAATGTATACTAAATTTATTTTTTAGTGGACTAGGCCGCCTCGAATGATCCACTGAAAGACAACCACAATTCGTTGATTGTGTGACTGAAAGGACAAAACATCGTTGATTGTGGATCGAGGTTTGACGGCGCTCTCATCAGGAACCTCTTCAATTCAGTCAATGAAATGCGGAAACTTGGGTTGTGATTTGTGATGTCATTGTTGTAAGCAAAGTGTAACCGAAGGGTACTATCAGTTCGACGAGTAGAGAGGGTGGATACGAGCGGGGGGGGGGGGGGGGGGGGGGGTCATGTGTCATAGTATGTGAAATCATATGGTATTCAAAAGTTCGAAATTTTGGCAGTTATCCTCGAAGGTGTTTAACCTGAAACATACGACATACGTGCCAGAAAATGAAATGTTGTGAAAAGTGGATCATGGACTGATGCAAGGTGGCAAACTGGAGACTAGGAACTACTCTTCTCATTTTCAATTGTAAACAAGACCATATTTCTCATCTTCGCTAGCCAAGGTTCTGATATGATGACCCTATGATATCGGATTATTGGCTAGCGAAGATGCGTATTTATAAAACGTGGGTTTTGTATGTTCTTGCGAAACTGTTGTCCGCTCCGGTCCTGAATTAATCGACATAAACACAAGATTGCTCACAAAAAAAACCGGTTAAATAGAAACAAAGATTGAGATCTCCTGCCGCCATTTATTTCATTTATTTATATTACGACAAAACATGGCAACGCTGTGTGTATTTTGTCTTAATATACATCCTGTTTTCATACATACAGTGTGAGAGGATTTTGCTTTTCTTTCTATATTTGTGTCAGTTTGTAGTATAACTTTTGTTGTAGAGCTTGTATTTCTAAATACTAATTAAGTGGGTGATTTTGCTGTTAAATACCAATTGCGTAGGCAGTGAGTTCCCTTTAAGCGCGAGTACTTTCTTTGGAAATTGAAGTGAGTTCCCTTTAAGCGCAAGTACTTTCCTTGGATATCGATTTTTTTTAAAACGGCACTTTCAACATATTATTTTGTATACCAAGCCAGGTAAACTACAGCTAAGGCCTTTCTCAAGACCACACCAATGCAGCTAATCCTGGATACTCAGGCGGATATCGAAGCAGCGATGCTTGAACTTTGACCCAATGTATTTTGGGGATGAGCGCATGGCTGAGTGGGTGAGGGATCTTGTTGCACCTATTCTTGAATATGAGAACCGAGATTCCTCAGTTGCTAGCTGCTGGGACGTCATTTCAATTTGTTTCAGAGGCAGGGGGTGGGTGAGTGTCGGTGGAAAACTTGTATAGGCTACATCAATTATAGAGCACAATCAAATTCAGCAGCAATTGTACAGTACATGCAAATTCGAGTGGAGGGGATTTAAGGGGAAAATCATGTTTTTTTTCTGTGAAAATATATCAAAGAACATTATGGACTGCGCAATCCTTTTTTATTATTATTTTTTTTTTATAAACTTTAAACTTGGAGGGTGATTTACATTATATTTTGAGCATAAGCGAATGAGGACGGTTATACAATTAAGAACAGATATAGGACACTGAACTTGATAAAACTGGGAAGGAGCTTGACTTTTGTTGCTATGATTCCTTGATAAAATTGTTTACTATATCTGCTATATTATTTGACAAAACTAAATTATTATGAGGTTAAAAAATAAGGCTCGAAAGAAATCCCAGCTAGCCCCCAACCCCGAAAATAAAATGGTTGATACCATACATCACATCCTCATTAATATAGTGTGGTAAAATTAATGTGAAGTGTCGATTTTTTTTAATAAGCATTGAACCCTGAAGTTGATTGCAGTGAGCATTAAACTTTTATCACATTTATACCAGGGGTGTCTTGTGAAGGGTCACGTCGACATGTATTCTTCATTTCTCTCATGTTAGTGTTTAAACTTCAAAGGGACCAGCGTTCCGACGCGTTAAATTGACCAGATATCTTAGCACAGTTTTGAGAGAGAGAGAGAGAGAGAGAGAGAGAGAGAGAGAGAGAGAGAGAGAGAGAGAGAGAGAGAGAGAGAGAGAGAGAGAGATGAACTTCCTAATCGTGTCAAATAGTCATTCTTCAATGGGGAAGTTATATAATATAGTTCAGATATCCTGACTGACGAAACAAATGATTGTCTTAGGAAAATGGTTTGCTTTTGTTTAAATTTAGTTTTAGAAACTACTGCTTATGATTGGTCAGAGTAAAATTAAGGCGTACACCTTGTAAGTTGTAAGTGCATTTTAAGTGACAACCTTGATCGAAATTCTTTAGTCCGAAAGTTCGGGGGGGGGGGGGTAGTTTGGCTCCAAGGAAGCCTAGAAAAAGAATAGTGCTTTCTTCGTTAAACAAGAAATGAACCATGTGTCTGTCTTGGGGAAAAGACATGAGCTCAGCGCTGGATGCACAAGATCTAAGGTTAACAGCAGTAAGTTACGCAATTTTAATTTCACGTAATATTCTTTTCTTATTGGTTGTTTTATGCAGATATGTTTGATATGAATAGGTTCCATATTACGTATCATCTATTCAATTTCATGGAAATGTGTTAGAGTTGTTATGCAATTTATCTTATTCAATTTCATAGAAATGTGTTGATGCTAGAGATGCTATGCAATTTATCTTTTTAATTTTACAATTATTAGTTCATTGGTAGAATCGATTGCATGCGATCCCAATTTTCGTATGTAGGATTTAATATGAAATAAATGTGAAATAATTTCCATTGTCTGTTAGGACGAAACTAATTATCGTGCGTTAACGATACGTACCTATTATGTTTGCTTTTATAATGTTTAAATAGTAAACGAACATGCAGTAGCATACGGTAAATATTTAATAAAGAACTCGCGTGGTAATGTATGACCTGTCGCTGTGAAACGAGGGTAAAGACTACCTTAGCAAGTCAGGTTTACGCAGTGCATAGTTTGCTTGTGTGTTTTGAGTAACATGAGCGAAAGAGTTTTATGTACCTCTAGAAAGTGGTACATGTTGCGATTTAGGGATAATTGTGCCCTTTAAGGAAACAACTTTCAGAGAGAGAGAGAGAGAGAGAGAGAGAGAGAGAGAGAGAGAGAGAGAGCACAGTCGAATTTCCGAAGAAAAAAAAGAGACGAGACAAGTAAAATCCTGCAAAAAGAAGCGACGAATGAAGTCCAAAAAAAGGGAATGTGCCGAGTTCAGAGTAAAGGATTAGGACGTCCAAGAAGAATGAAGAAATTCGGAATAGTAAGACTCGAGTAAATAGGAAACGTTGGATTACGGTGGAGAGGAAGGTAAAGCAATCAGTCGTGAACATTGCGATCTTTTGCCGACTCATTATGCTGATGACAAAAATCCATATTAAACACTGCTATAAGTTGAATTGAAATTGCCACTATTAGTGTGTTTGATTAAATTTGTGGGGTTTTTTTTTCCTTGTCTAAGGGAGCTCGTATTGCATTATTTCTTCCCAATAATCTTCCCTAGTTTTTAGTTGGGCATGAACCACTTTTTAGATGGTATTCCATCTTTTCACTCACACCGGTTCATAATAGATAACGTAGCTAAATCCAATTGACTACTCCTTTTACATAGAGGGTGACGTTACAAATAATAATAATAATAATAATAATAATAATAATAATAATAATAATAATAATAAATTTGAGGAGGGTAACACGGTTGTAAAAATCTCATCGCGGCCCTCAAAACAGAAGATAGAAGATTTTATATATATATATATATATATATATATATATATATATATATATATATATATATATATATATATATATATATATATATATATATATATACTCACACTTCACATAAGTTGATGGGCGGCTCCGGTGACCTAATGATTAGAGCGTCCGCCTCGGATGTGTGAGGTCGTGGGTTCGAACCCAGCCGAATCATGCCATCGTCATCATAATCAGTCTCTTGATCTAGTGTGGTCGCTGTGGCACTGTCCTGATGAACATCTGACCAGTTCCCTCCACTTGTCTCGATTAATGTTTGATCCATGTTGTACTTATTCATTGTGACCCAAATTGTTTCATGTCACACTCTGTCAAAAGCCATTTTGAAATTTATGGACACGTGATAGATGTATTGTTGATGTTGGGAGTACTTCCCCCATTTCTGGGTCTCCTGTGGACGGATGGTTTTAGAGTTCTTTGCAATACTCAGTCCATCTTTCTGCAATGTTTTGCTTCAGTGAGGCATTTTCCATTTTCACCTTGATATGTACTGACTCTTGGCTGCTTCTGTCTGGTGGGGTCTTTCACAATTTGGAATGACTTTTTACTGTTATTCTTCATCAGACTGCTTTATATTTGTTTGCACTTTATGTCCAATCCATTCTACTTTTTACTGTTATTCTTCATCAGACTGCTTTATATTTGTTTGCACTTTATGTCCAATCCATTCTTCTTTTGCTTTCTTCAAGTTTTTTTCTGATATTCTTGTTTATTTCTCAGTACTCCATTGCCCCTGTTGTGTGTCTGGTGTTTTGGAGGTCTCTTCGGGCATCACACAGATTTAGAATCTCTTCTGTAACCCAGGGATTTTTCTTTGGGCGATGGGGGCCTTGTTGACCTGGGCGACGACCGATCCGGTATGGACACTTTCGATTTGTCCAGCATTATTACTGTGTCTTGGGCAGAAGTAGTCTGGCGGGTTTATTCCCTTAGCCTTTCGCTAACCAAAGCCGACCTGCAAGGCAGCAGGAGACTCGTTTATAGGCTGGTGCGTCCATTTGCCGAGCAGATAAAGCATCGGGACTGTTCAGCGGAGTTATACACAAGACTTATAAAATGATAATAACAGCTGCCTCGCTAGGCTCTTAGCATTAAGAGGCTAGTGTGATGATAATGTTACTGGATGGGACATCATCTTTCATATCTGCTACGTGATAACCCAGTGTTTGACATGATTGTAAATTCTGTGTGTGTGTGTGTGTGTGTGTGTGTGTGTGTGTGTGTGTGAGTGTGTGTCTAGGGCCGACCGTGACAGCGCGGGGCCAGAGTATCGGTATCTCGATTGGTATGCTACTGCAAACACTGAAGCACGGGGTCCCATCAAGAGCGAGTTTTGGGCGGTTACCCCACTTGCCACTCCCAAACGCCGTTCATGCGTTCATGTAGTCACATTATCCTGATACCAGGCTGACAAGTCCTAACACTAACCTCTTAATGTTGAGCGCCTAATAAAGCAGCTGCTAGTATCATTTTCATTAGTGTTTTGTATATATCTCTGTTGGGGTTCGAACCTGCGACCTCCCGTATCCCAGGCGCACGCTCTAACCACCAGGGCACCAGGGTGGTCAACTGTAAACTGAAACACTGCAGACACCGTAGCCATATGACTAAAACCTTGTTAAAGATAAGTTAAAAATTCAATTCACACACACACACACACACACTTCTTGATGTACCCCCTACCCCTTCTCATTCACATACAGAAAACATACACGCACGCGCACATCACACACACACACACACACAACACACACACACACTTTTTGATGTAGGGGCCCCGAGTGGCCGAGTGGTCTAAAGCGCTGTCCGTTAAGGACCACTGTCATCTCACCTCTGTCTGCGTGTGTTCGAGTCTAAGATTCGGCAAATGTAGTTGTGCGAGAAAGCTTGCCAGTAGCTTCTCGTGGGTCGGTGGTTCTTTCCGGGGTTTGTCTGGTTTCTTCCTCCACCATTAATACTGGCCGCCTTGTATAGCCTATATTGTGCTGAAAAATGGCGTTAAACCATAAAAAACAAAAAACAAACTTCTTGATGTACTACCTCTTCTCGTTCACACACACACACACACACACACACACACACACACACACACATATATATATATATATATATATATATATATATATATATATATATATATATATATATATATATATATATATATATATATAAACTTCAAATGGATTGCTGTTCAACAAGGTACTTTTGCAACAATTCTTGCACTCGCTATTATTGTTTTGAATTTAAATTAACCGATAGTTAACACTGAAAACTAAAGATTATTTCCAGTGCTTTTAAATAACACGAAGTAGATTCAGTAATCATTGTAAAGTTTTTAATACGTATTTGGGAGGCATGCAATAAATATATTAGAACACAAATGAGTTTGCAGAAAGAATATGTATTTTTGACAGTGAGCCAGTTAAGTCTTTAAACAGGTGCGGCGATGTTGTGCGAATATTGGCATGTATTCCTCATTGTGACCCCAAAGAATGTGAGATGTGTCATGTACATATATGGGGTTGAGCTGGATTGGAACGAGGCTCCGTAATGTTGGTGTCGACTCTTCCATATCCACAAGGATCACTAGAAACTAACGTAAAGTCTATTATACAGTAATGTTATATGCTGGATATTGGATATTTTTCATCTAGGGAGAAACTCCATAAGGTAGATATATTTATGCACTGTTTTTCTCCATATAGATTGTATTGACAAGTGTCAGCTTTGTTGGCTGGTACACTTATGCACGTCATTAAGTACGACTGGCGTATTAACTTATTTAAATTAATTATCGTTAATATCATAACAACCATTGCTAATATTTCGTACATCATCATTAATAATGATCATGTTCAAGTTGATAATAACTGTAATGATGATTCTTTATTCAGAAGTTCGTGATGGATGGCGTGTAATCTACTTCGTGTTTTTGAATATTTAAATAACGCTTGTTTACGTGTGGACATTTCAGCTGATGCCCAAGTTCAAGACAGTTGAAAGTCGAATTAATTCATATTTCACTGAGAATAAGAGAAGAGAAAAATGACAAAACCAATATAATATATTGAAATAAATACAAACGTAAATAAAACGAGGCGAAAAACGATTTTTTTTAAAAAATCTCAATTTAAAAGGATGCTCTCTTGCAAACTCGTATGATTTTAGCTATGTAAATCCGTGATTTGTTTTATACCAGGTTAAATTGAAATGAAATAGAAACAAGGAAATTGTTATGTGCAGTAATCGTGAATGAAGTGCAATTTTTTGTGTGGTATCGCAATAAATATATGGATCCAAAAATGAACCTCAATTCTACTCAATAATGAAGGACGGCCTTTTTCTAACATAACCCTTTCAAGATCCTGCGATTAAAAAGCTTGTAAAGAATAATGGGGGAAGGAAAAGGTCATGAACATAAGGTGGACGAGACATGTCAGACCAAGTTCAGGCCAGCAATTGCAAACGATCCCATCAACATATCGCAGAAAAATATAAAACAATACGGATCCCTAAAGCAGACACAAAACTAAATGATGAGAGATAATATTACCAACAAGTGGATACATTGGTCACGTATGTAGTCACATTTTCCGGACGATTGTATTCGTTGATGACCATGTTTGTCACGACATCGTTTGAAGATAATTTTGGAACCACGTGCTCACCAGATTGTAACGTCGCGCAACATTAGTTTCATTTGTGAGTTATAGATGGGTTTATCTGGTACTGAGCCAATTTCCATGGGCACTGCCATTCTATATCACGTGGTTCATCAGCCATCCGCGAATTCGTCTGTCGCATTATTAGTTGCTTTGTGTTTACACTTACGTGTTTTATCGATCGAAGATGCCTTGATGGTTTAATGATTGATGTAATTGCAAAGTATAAAACAGGTAGTGGAACTTCCTGTGCAGTCAACGGATTACAAACAACTCATGAAAAACAAATATATGGAAAGAATCCTTATATAAAACACAAAACAAACCCACAAAGAATACACTTTTTTAGTTCCTTACAAATTATACACGATTTCACTTTTGATGAGACTTTAAGTGTTTGCTGTAAGACCAGATCTTATAGGAGATTCAGAAGATATTTAATAATGCAGTTCATGTATGTGTTGATGTATGAAGTGTCAGTGTTCACTTAAGGGTTGTTAATTACCCACGTGAATTGTTTATTGCTTTAGTGTCTGGTCAGCTCTTCTTAAGCAATGAATTGTTTGAGGTCAGTTAACCCGACTTTTTCCATTTTACAGACTTATAGAATCTCCTACAGACTGGTTAAAAAAAGGCAGATGATACTATCGTTCATCAACTGGATGTCAAGATGTAAAATTCCAAATATTTTGTTCTACTACGCATTCTAGGACATCACCCAGTTTTACTTGCACTGCAGCTTGTTAATTATTACCCTATGTGTACCAAATCTTAATCACAAACCTGTCGACTGTTTTAGTGTGGTGGGCTGATTAGTATCGGCATTCACAGGGTCCTGGTCCAGCCGATTTTAGAATGTAAACATTTGGGGTCATCTTGAGGAGAGTGTACATTGTTAATTAAAGTATATACTACACATCTGAAACTTTTTGTATGTCTTCTGTGTGTATATATATATATATATATATATATATATATATATATATATATATATATATATATATATATGCATAAATAACTTACATAAAAACGTGTAGTACAGAGGCGTAGCTAGAGTGTTTGGAGCCCGGGGACAAGATTCATTTTTAAATACCCACCCCCCTCAACTCTGCAGCAAAAAGTCCACATACAACCTGGGGACATCTACGTCTCTGGTGCAGCCTGAATATTCCATATAAGATCCAACACGTTTAAGCATCATACATATGTTGAACACATCAGAATTAAACAAACATGGAATATTTTTGTTTCTCAGTACACATTTAATATAAATGAAGTGTCGTGCAAAAGTACAGCTGAAGTTACTAATCCCAATTAAAGGTTCATGAATTTTTGAATGCTTTTGGATCAGGCAACGACCTAGGGGGTAAGGTCAGGCAATTGCCAATGCGATTTTTTTTTCTCACAAAGTGATCATTATATTGAAGATCTACAAACTTGTGGTCGTCTTCATTATGCCAGATAAAAAAGTTTACACTTTCTTAACCCTGTGCAAAATATAGTTAATCGAACTTGTAAATAAAATCATCTGTCTCCTTTAACTTTAATAAATTTCCATTTTCACACTTTACAAAATTTACCGCTAGCAATGAGTTACTCTAAAACTGTTCATTTAGAATTAGGAAATTGACTTTCAATTTCTAGCAAAGTAAATCCTTTAAAATCGCATCAGTACTTGCACAATAACCTTTTCTCCTCCGCTGTCACTTACATTATAACCATTTAAATATAAAAATTACTTTGCTTTAACCTCACTGTACTGCGCATGTTTTGTAAATTTATTGGAAATAAATTTAGAATGTAAATGATCCCTAATGAAAATGATGCAATCAGTAGGGATAATAGGCCAAATGTTAAATTTCATCTCAGGTCAATAAATATGGCATTTTTTAGAAGGTCAGAGCATTAGAAATAAACAAATTAGCAAATAAAATATAATCCTTTTCATGGCTTTTGCTCAAAACAAGTGCAAATAACATTTTATAACCTGCAAAAAAAAAATCAAAAAGTGAGCATTTTTATATATTGAATACAAATCCAGTAATGGAATTCTTTATTGGGTTAAATAATTATATAGTCATTAGATAATATATAATAAAAGGTTATTTTGGGGTAAATTTGCCTAGGCTAATACAGAATTTGCAGCTTAATTACTCCGAATTTACAATGATAAGTGTATTTTCAATTTACCGCAACAAAGCACAGACATAACTGCACGAGTGCCCCCCCCCCCCCCCCCCCCCCGATACATGTCCACCACCCATTTTCAACAACCCCCTCCATGGTACAAATAAAGTAAGCTTCGTTTACTTTATTTGCTGACTGTGGCGAACGTATTTCTCCTTTCGTGACAATGTTTTGCTCCGAGTTCGATGTATTGTGTACAATGTTTAACATATTTCCACTCTGGAAGTAGATATAACTTTGTAAGCTTTTAAAGTTCTTTTATTTTCTAGCTACTGAGATAATCTTCGATGAGATTAAATAGTTGTAAATGTCGCCGTACAAGACATTCGGCCACTCTCTCATGTCGTCAGTCCATTCACGTACATTGCACAAATACATCAGACATTAAACATCTCGCTTCTGACATGACACTTTTTTATGGAATGTGTAAGTTTCAATTTATTTACGGCGCTTTGCAGTAATGTAATGGCAGACGCAGCAGTGGTGCTCCAAGCGGACTCAATAGATTCAGAGGCGTAGCTAGAGTCTTTGGAGCCCGGTAACAATATACATTTTTACGCCCCCTCAACTCTGAAATCCATTATTTTCATCAATAAAATCACCATCACCCCATGTAACGCCAACGGCTATTAAAGAGAAGAAAAAACTAGTGCATCGTTGCATATTTGCAGCAAAAATTCCACATACAACCTATTTCAAAGCCCATTTTGGCGCCCACACTAGTCTAGCGCCTGGGGACATCTGGGACAGGGGGACCATCCCTCCCTCCCCGTTACGCCTCTGAATAGATGCAAAGGGTTATAATTGAAAAGAACTGTTTTAGACTACAAGGTTTTGGAATGTTATCGATCGACATAACGGAGCATAACGGTCCTCCTTTGGTTTTGATCATGGCATCGTGAGAGCAGCTGAAATAGATACTGGTAATTAATAACAGCCACGTAGCGCTGGTACAGCTTGCTGTAGGGGTCATGTTTCCCCCACACAAAGAATGCCAATATTTAAATGTTTCTTTGCTCACACAATCGCACACTGATCTGGAGGTAACTGAGTAATGTGTGTGTGTGTGTGATTTGGATCTTAACGGAGCTTTAACAATTTTGCAGTCATATCGATGCGATGTTTCTGTCAGAATTTA
The DNA here is from genome assembly GCA_030141615.1 of Unio pictorum. Classification (NCBI taxonomy): domain Eukaryota; kingdom Metazoa; phylum Mollusca; class Bivalvia; order Unionida; family Unionidae; genus Unio; species Unio pictorum. The sequence continues at coordinate 2,649,517 of JARLTB010000157.1, read as the reverse complement.
TTTATAGTGATGTCTAGCACTGGGGCATCGTGACGCAGACATGTAGCACCATGTTGTACTGAGTCGTATTATCCGGACACCATGTCTGCAGACACGCCAGTCCTACCAATAGCCTCTTAATGCGCTGCTAGCGCCATTTGTTATGTCTTTGGCATAACTCGGCATGGGTTCGAACACGAGGTAACCGAATAGAGAATGCCGAGAAAATAAGAATGAAGAGATTATTTTCAACAGTCCTTTTTTGTAAATCAGCACTTACTGCGGCCCTACATGACTCAGTACATATTATAGAGCTAGGTAATACGAAAAATGGACATAACGCGACAAGTACCATGGTACAGGGTCGCGGACAGGATTTTGGGGCTTTAGGAATAATTATCCAATTGGTCCCTAAGAATTAAAAATTGTGACTGCGGTGGGCTCCCGAAATTTTGCCCTCGTTCTACCATGTCCGCTTCCCTGCCATGGTTTACCGCAATTCTATTAGGGAACAACAATGTAATGTTCTGGGACAGGAGACTGACACTTTTCTAAACTTTACATCTGTCAGTAGCTGCAAAAATATTTTGATTAATAGCAAAATAATATCATATTAAAATCATATATTATCTAGGGGATAAAATATACATCTTGAGATAAAGAAATTAAGATCTCAGCTCAAACGAAAATCGTATCCCCACCCGCCGAAAGGTACATGGTCAGTATCTTTCAGTAGCTGAATTTGTTATGCATGTATTAATTATTGTATATGTTGTGTAACTTTAAAGTGGGAGGATTCAGCTTGTGAATACACCGTGTTTACATTAGAGAGCTTGTTAATAAAAACAGAAGTGCTGATACTGTAGCCTACAATTTACTACCTAGCCTTTTTGTATAATTGCCATGGAAACATGAGTTGTTGTTGTTGTAGGTTTAACGCCATTTTTCATCACATGATAGGCTTTACATGGCGGCCAGTATTAATGGTGGAGGAAGAAGCCGGGGAAAACCCCCGGAAAGAACCACCGACCCGCGAGAAGCTACTGGCAAGCTTTCTTACATACCCACATTGGCATAATCTGAGACTCGAACCCATGCAGACAGAGGTGAGATGGTAGTGATCCGTAACGGATAGCGCTTTAGACCACTCGACCACTCGCCCCCCCCCCCACAATGGTAAAGATATTTATCAGAAAGGGCATACAGTATGTCCCCGGGCGCCATACTAGTGGGGGCGCCAAAATGGGCTTTGAAATAGGTTGTAACGGGTAATGGTGATTTTATTGATGAAAATAATGGGTTTCAGAGTTGAGGGAGGGGAATGAATATTGTCCCCGGGCGCCAAACACTGTAGCTACGCTTCTGCGCCTTTGCAGATCACTACTATCGCACATGTGTTCGCGTGGCTTCGATTTTCGAGCTCGGTCAGTGTGGTTATATGGGAAAGCATGCAAGTAGTCTCCTATGGATCGGTGGTTCCTATCGGTTTTTCCCCGCGGATTCTATGGTTCATCTAGCACTTTACCGACAACTAGGCAGATGTTTATCTTTCTCATCTTTTTCCGTGTAATATTAGAGCAAGAAAAAAACTCATATAAAACCTAGTTGATCTTACACACACACACACACACACACACACACACACACACACACACATATATATATATATATATATATATATATATATATATATATATATTCAACGTTTCAAACGTGAACATCTCTAACACGAGTTAAATTTTGTAACAGAATTAGTATCTAATTTATCATTGCAGTGTTTGCAGTTCACCTTATCAGAATAGATCTTTTTATTGCATGAAGATTGTGTTGTATTAGAAAGGAGAGTTGTGTCTCCACAGCGCATAGTCCCTCTTTAGAATGTTCATTTTCACGAGTTACAACATATGCATGCTTCTATGCTGTCTTTGATAGATAATTTACTTTCTTCCCCTCACCACGAGAATAGTATAGTGGCCTTGAAAGCCTTAATTTGCATCACTATTTGTCCTTCATCGACCTCTACAAGTAGGAAATCATCATATGCTCTATTTTTAGCATCATGGAGAGAACGAGTGTCTCGTAAACAGTGATATTTATACACCGTTTGTTTCCTGGCCATGATTTATTCTACCACATACCATTTGTCTTACAAATGGGCTACTGATTTCAACACACACACACACACACACACATATAAGCGGTGTGTGCAAGAGAGAGAGAGAGAGAGAGAGAGAGAGAGAGAGAGAGAGATTTGTAATGTAGCATATCGCTACGATGACGACGACAGTTGGATTATAGTGTTGTTCGTACACTAGGGACATGTAGAACTGTTTTATGCCAGCACAGCTGGCTATTTAATTACTCATGGGGGAAGGAAAGAGTGTGACATCACCCATGTATTTTATGCACTCACAGAGTCGTCAGGTCGGGGTTACTATTTATCGACCTGAATGTAAGACTATGGGTGAGTGGGAATAGACCCAACACACACCAACCCTATCAACCAATCAGGTAGCAAGTGGTGTGCAATAGCACAAAATAATGGCGGGTAAAAAGTGTTTCACATTCCGCCATGTTGAGCGATCCGAGTGGTGGCAAAGAAGGAAAGATACTCAGCAAGCCAGCCCATGGATGTTGTAACCTTGAAACACCGGGAACGTACTTATTTCAAATATAGTCTAGTTATACTAATGGACGGAAAAATATAAATAATGTGTAAGCCACCTGTGCGATTAAATCAAATCCATAAAGTTGTCGAAATTTTCATCTTTCCTAACAATACCAATGTTTCTAGTACAAAGTGTACATATTGTAAGAATCTAACAAGTTTAAATGCTAAAATGTCTATGCAACATAAAAAGTGTAGTCACTGTTAGGTAAAATAGCTTGTTAATTTTGAGCGTGATCGAAAATTACCAAGTCAGGTTTCGCTAAAATAGCTTGTTCGAAAAGGGTTCTCGTACCAAATGAGAACCCTGTTAACCAGGCAATGAAAACAAATGTTTCCTTTTCTGTTTTGCTTCCTTCAGACCGAGTCCGGGGTCGTAAGGTACTCTGGTTTATGCTGGCTTCCATATTCGTCTTTCTGGTGTCTAATTAGCCTCCCATTAGCCGGCAATGGCGCCCATCATTTCGTCATTGCCGCTTGTTTTCTTTTTCATAGTAGCCTTCAAGTCCGAGGTTCCAGCAGGCCGGTGCATGTGGAAACTCGAAAACCACGTGGCGGCCGCCATCTTTCTTTGTCCCTGGGTCTGTAGAACTTTTTCTTCTCTGGAGTTACTTTCAGCGCCGGTACGCTAATTCAGCAGGATATTCCTTAGCTTTATTTGCCCAGGATATTGTAGTAGTACATTGGCTGCAGGTTTGGTCTGCAGTCCTAGTTAAGTACCCATTGTATGTAGACATGTAGCACGATGTTACAGTATCATGTCACCAGGCCAACCAGTCATAACACTAACCTCTTAATGCTGAGCGTCAAGAGAGGCAGCTGTTAGTACCATTTTTGCAAGTCTTTGGCATGACGCGGCGGACGATCTGGCATAACTGGTGGCCGAACAGTCATGTCAGTAAAAAAAAAACAATAAAAAAAACAATAAAAAAAAAACCAGGAGCACAACAAATTGTTCTAACATGTACCGATTATAAATATATTAGATACAATTCTGAAAATAAAAAGCAAAGAAATAAAAAAATGAATTTGACTTATACAAATTCATGATTTTAAACAGGTTAAATTCATCGAAAAAAAATCTACATAGTGTAAAAGCAATTCATTTGCATGCGAATAATTACCTTGATTCGTTGTGAAACATTTCTAGGATGTCGCCCAATATTGTTACTATTGGCGTATTCTTGTGTTTAAATTTTGAGAAGTATTCATTTAGTATCATAATGTATATCGTTCTTTACACGCATCTGAAGCTCTGTACTTTTCTTCTAGCATTGAACAATTTCATATATTATTTCCTGCTCAGCAATTTTTTTTAAAACTTCGCTATGACGTAATCACCCTGACACCACCACCACAACCACCACACTGTGCGAACTTGGTAAATAACTCCTAACAAGGCATCTGAAACCAGCAGTTTAAAAAAAAATATTTCTATATAACTGTTCACAGGAAAAACACGTGCAGGACAGTAAAGACGCTGTGTGTCAATTCTCCATAACAATATGCACAGACATTCAGCAGACACACGCGCTTCAAATAAGTTTCGATTGCTCATATTATATATATATATATATATTTATATATATATATATATATATATATATATATATATATATATATATATCCAGTTATACAGTGTAGAAGTACTTCATTTGCATGCGAAGAATCACCCTTGATTCGTTGCGAAACATTTCCAAGATGTCGCCCAATATTGTTACTATTCGCGTATTCTTGTGTTTAAATTTTGAGAAGCATTCATTGAGATATATATATATATATATATATATATATATATATATATATATATATATATATACCGCACACAAGCACAAAAAGCACACGAAATACGTGACATTTTTATGCCGTCATGCTTCGCTCACTACTATATTCTGCCTCTTTAAACTCTTTAAACTCCCTATCCCACCCAACTCGCACGAGGATAGAATAACTGAAATGTGAAAAATGATCTTTATCTTTGTTTTAGATATCATGTCGAACACTTCACCATTGAGGGTTTGCGTGTGTGGAGGAGGAAATGGAGCTCACATGATGGCAGTTCTTGCTGCTGCCAGACCAGATACAGAAGTGAAGGTCCTTACATTATTCCAGGACGAGGCTGAGCGCTGGAATAAGGCATTGGAAAAGGGGGAGATGACAATTAACTATTCCAAAGAAGAAGGCAAAAATCAGCCTGACGACCATGCCAAGCCGGCGGCAGTTTCAAAAGTAGCATCTGAAGTAGTGCCAGGTAGCGATATAGTGCTTTTTGTTGTCCCAGCATTTGCTCATGAGGAGTATTTAAAAGCCATTGCTCCCCACATTAATAAAAAGACAGTCATTGTGGGTCTACCCGGTCAACCGGGATTTGAGTTTCAGTGTAAAAATATTAATGGTCACGACATGATTGAAGAATGTACCATAATGTCGTTTGAAACCTTACCATGGGCATGTAGGATTAAAGAATTCGGTCAGACGGTAGATTGTCTTGGCGTCAAGAAATACCTTGCTGGCTCAATACTACGAGGGAAATCAGTTCCTAGAAAACCGCCTTTGATGAGCCTTCAAGCACTCCTTGGCCCCGCGCCTGAAATAAAACAAGTAAAACATTTCTTAGAAATTCTGTTCATGTCTTATTCCTTTGTTCATCCGGCTATATTGTATGGCAAGTGGAAGGATTGGGATGGTAAGCCAGTCAACTCGGAGCCTTTGTTCTACCAGGGTATTGATGAATTCACGGCAAATTTGTTGGCTGAATGCAGCAAGGAGTTCCTTGATGTAGTCCATGCCATTATGGCGCAGCGGCCTAACGTTGATCTAAACGCAGTACAAGACATCTATGAGTGGTATATCACTTATTATAAGGATGACATAGAAGACCCTTCCTCACTTCTGCAAGCCATTCGTACAAACAAGTCATATAAAGGGATAGTTCATCCAATGAAGAAAGTGTCAAATAAATTCGAGCCTAACTTCCATAGCAGGTATATTACAGAAGATATACCTATGGGACTTGTAGTCTTCAAAGGAGTGGCTCAAATCGTTGGCCACGAGACACCAAAGAATGACTTACTTCTAGAGTGGGGTCAAAAAAAGATTGGAAAAGTATATATAGTGAACGGGAAACTGGACGGAAAGGATGTCGCAGAAACACGTTGTCCACAACGGTATGGGATAGAGACACTTGACGATTTGCTAAACGGAAAGAAACTCCCTCCACCAATCCCCGTCCTTGAAATAACAGGCACCGAAATTAGCGATTCTGCATGATAAGTCATTTACTAAGGAGAATTGTTCCAGTCTATGGTGTTGATTGTCAGTTTGCTACTAACACTTATGTTTTATAGCTTTATACATTTATATAATTGTGAAAATTGACATGATAAAGGATAATTTCTATTTTCTATTTTTAAAGAAATCGTGGTTTTGACTAAATTCTCTGATTTGTTCACGTGATTTTAAAACATCATCGGAAATCAACTCAGAAACAACACACACGTACATATACACACAAATACACACACACACACGCACACACACACACACACACACACACAACTAGTTATTTTTACTTCTCTTTGTAATTAACATTTATGAAGGAAAGAACATTATTATTATTATTATTATTATTATTATTATTATTATTATTATTATTATAACAGCTGCAGTAATAGTAGTTCTTAACCAAATCGCATGCTATAAAGGTATAATAAGGAAATACGAAATTTTATTAAGTTTTACATCTATTTCTCGTCGTAAAATTTTAAAATATATTTTAACATCTCTGTTAAGTTCCAAGTTTATCACGTTGATTCGGAAAAAACACATTTACAAGAGAATAACAGTCTATATGCAAAGAAACCAAGAACGGCATCTTGCAAGGACATACTAGGGACATAATAACATAATATTACTGGAATATTTCTATTTTAGAACATTCCAGTCTAAAGCAAAGGGTGTACAAAACATCTAAGTGAACAATAATAACTGGATTTGATTACTTTAGCGCATGATTTTTATAATGAAGAAATGGACTTAAGTGTTTAAGGTTTACTTACCACGTGCATAGTTTTATAAAACCCGTGCATGTATATTAGAGGGTGCGTGCTATAACGGGGCTGAGGATTACAATGAAGACGCCCAACACAACGATTTTTGCTGACTGCTTAAATTGTATTTCTTTCTCTCTTGTTACAAGTATCCAATGTTCTCAGGCGAAGCCAAGAATTCTTAACTTTGGCGGTGTGTACGCCCTTTATAAATACAACAGAATGATGAAACATCGCCACAATATTTGTATTGTTGCCATACGCGTGTTCGATTCCTCGAGCCTGTTCTTTACCAGTTAAACAATGTTGGGTTAGAATCTATCACCACATACAATTGGTGGATTTATTGTCACATTAGTGCAAAACTTATCACATGTGAAATATGTTGGATTGCATGTTAGAAATATGTTCCGACACAAACTGAATTAAAGGTTTGTGTTAAGTTTTCTTTCAGCATAAATTACACATTGCCTAAATTAATCCATCGGACTCTCCAAGTCAAAAGATACGCTAATTAATGCCGACTACTCTCTGAAAAATGTTTTAAGAAGCACATGTACTTTTTATTGCATCAAGTGCCGATTAAGATGTTTTCTTTATTTATTTATGTGCACCCCCACCCTTACATTTTAAGATTAAAATATGTAATTTCTTTCAGCAGCACTACGTAAAGGATAATTTGATATAAAGATTGTTATGCTTGTGTTGCAATTTACCATTACGGTATGCTCAAAATGTTTGCCGATATACCTCTGTTGTCGCTTATTATTTTCCTAAACTTAATAAACATTTTTAAAAACAAGTCATTTTAGTTTTTGCCTAGGGAATATAGCTAAGTACAACATAGATAGACTGAGGTTCTGTTTGTCTGTATGTCTTTGTCACTTTCTAGCTGTCTGTATCTCTGTTACAGGTTCTTATGAGCATAAGGACCTACCAATCTATTCATATTTGCGTGCATTCAAAAGTTCGACCATTTCCAATGTAATTCGTATGACTGATTAAAATAATTGTGCATTCAACAGATTAATGTTAATTTAAAAAGATAGTTATAACATTTGAAAGAAGAAAAAAACACAACAAATGAACACGAAACAGTGGAGCAAAAGAGAAGTAACAAATAGGGACGATTGCGATTTCAAATAAGATAACTTTAATATATATCGAAAATACTAAGTTACGAGTGAAATAGAAATACCTATAAAAAAAAAAAGAACACCGCCAATAAAATATAACTTGCACCAGGCCCGCACTCTGTCAGCTGCCTGGGGCCCAGAATTTCCTAGGTGCGGGCCTGCTTGCACGCATACTATTTTACGTATAATACACATATATCTATCATTTTTCTCATAAGGTACAACTTTGCAAACTCCCAAAGATGAAATGGAAGAATAATGTTTAGCTTTACTGGCCATAGACAACAAGAGCTTATAGGGATATCTTGTTGACCGTCCACCTGTTACAACAATTGTAGTATCGTTTACTCCCTCTAAACTACTTGGATGATTGACATGAAACCTAACACACATTCATCACAAGGTCTAGTTAGTTCAAAATGATAATGATGCCACTCTAGGATCGCCGTTATGGTGTTCATCTTGACAATCGTGTTAGCTCTAGTCCTCGTGGATGGATTTTTTTGGCTTGTTTGATTAGGATTTTTAACGTAGCTTTAAAAACAATTCAGTTATATCGCTACGATGTCTGCAGTGAGGCCGTTTATAGCGATGTCTAGCACTGGGGTATCATGCCGCAGACATGTAGCATGATGTCCCATCCAGTCACCAGGTCGACCAGTCCTAACACTAACCTCTTAATGCTGGTCACCAGAGTGGTCTCCTGGATGGAAGTTCATCTTGAATATCTCGTCATCTCTACTTTTCAACGTCAAGTAGTAAATTCCACATGTGGCCAGCGTACTTCAGGACGATTTTACCAGATTAAGCACAAGATGGCTGTTAAAATTTGTAAAAAATAAATTATTTATTTATGTTCATATGCTGATTCTATTTGGCATCAAAACTATGAAAAAATTTAATTCCTTGGCAACAACATAACATAATAATATAATTTGAATAGATGAAAAGTGTATAATGTAACTGTCCAAGGACTAAATTGGTTTGGTCCACTAAGCATTATTTGACAATGACGTGATATATTTTCGATGGTTTATTTATTTATTTATGGGGGGGGGGGCGAGAAATGAGAGCGACATATTTTAATATTAATATTATTAAAGTCAAAACGAATCTAAGTTGTGGGTCTTCCAACTTCGTATTTCAGGTGGTCCAGCTCTTTTATGTCCTTACTAGACCGCCACAAATATCCAGTTTGCTCTAGGACATGCGTTTCCATTGTTTAATTAGTTCCTCTGCCTCAGTCGTTCGGATGGGTCTCAAGGCAACCACGGATGTTTTCTTGGTCAATTTCGACTATATAGGGCCTAGGGATTATCCTGTGTTAAAAAATGTACAAAGATAATGGGGTTTAAGGGAAAATTACCACTTGGCCGCCATTGATGTGTGGTGTGAAATCTTAACATTGTAATATGATAGACCCGTTTGGCTCATTACTTTAAACTTATGATGTTCTGCGGATTATATGGACAATGCGATGTAAAATTAGGTTTCCATTACAGAAATGGCACTTTGAGAAATTAACATTATACATCCATTTCCATTTTTATGAATATGGCGATAAGGGTCAACCAGTTTTAAATAGGGTTTAAAAATCACTAACAGAATATCAACATTAAGCTACCATATAACAGCTTTGGTAGCCTAGTGGTTAGAGCGTCCACCTCGGATGCTGGAGGTGCAGCTTCGAACCCCGGCCGAATCATACTAAAATACGTATAAAATGGCTCTAACAGCTGCCTCGCGTTGCGCTCGCATTAAGAGGTTAGTGTTATGACTGGTCGACCTGGTGTCAGGATAATGTGACTAGATGGGGGACATCATGTTACATGTTTGTGGCATGATGCCCCAGTGCACACTGCAGACATCGTAGTTATATGACTGAAAAATTGCAAAAGCGACGTTAAAAAACCAAATCACACGCACAATTACGCTACCATACTGAAATGTTGGGGGGGGGGGGTGTATTGACTAAAATTTGGTTAATAACTATTGGTAACAATGTAAGATACTTGGTTGTGTTGGTGGGAAATGAGAAGTAAAGATTCTCATTGACACACTTGTTCCGTATGTGACAATTAGTTTGCAAAATGGTCGCTCGTATTTAAATGTATTTCTTCATTGTAGATGCCAATGTTTTGGCTTCATTACTTACTGTTAGTCCCAGATAGTGCTGCTCCCAAAATATCTCATAGGGTCATCACATCGGAAGATTTGTTTAGCGAAGATTTTTTTTTCTCCAGCATTACACAGAAGTGGAGGTCAAGTATTATTTCCCACTGTCCCCCAAGTGCCATTTCTATAATGGTGGCCCAATTTTAATTCCCATTTTCCATATAATTCTCATACTCTCGTAGGATTTCAGTGTGAGACCAAATAAACCCATCATGTTATAATGGTACAATTTATCACCAAAAAAATAAATAAATGAGTGTGCAATATCAATTTCCCGTTATACCTTATAACCTTTTGACCTTTTTTTTTACAACACAGAATGATCCTAGACCGTGTTGCTATAAATAACATAAGATTGTTAAAAACCGAAATACATCACACTACACATATTTTTAAACCAAAATACTCACAAAAAATAATGTATTTTGATTTGTACATGTTTGAATAGCAATTAAAAACATAATCAACTTTAAATGATTTTGATACGAATTTGACAAAATAAAAACGTTTCTTAGCATTTAATTTTTGTTGTAAATCTTTCCAATTAGTTGACAGTAGGTAAGCATTTATTATACACTGCGTTTGATAATTATAAAGCAGACTGTAATTTGCAAATTCAGTATTAAACAATAATCTAATGAATTAATTATTTGCATTATTTACTCTTTGCACCACCACAGAAAAGATGTAGGTGCGGCACTTTGCAGAAATCTCAACAGCCACTAAATGAATACATTAGAGAAAAAATACTAATATACTATTATTCAAAGAAACAAGACAGAAACGGATACAAAGTGAACTGATATCAGACGTCATAGATAAACAAGTAAGACGAACTAGCACGGGAAAAAATGTCGGCAAGGAGAACCATGTTACATCTACAGAAGTACTTCAAAACAAGGCGAATTGAATTAAATGGTGGAGAATATATAGAATGCAGCTACAAGCATGGGACACATGAAATTTTATTCCCAGACTTGAGCGGAGCAGGAAGGCCAAGTGCAACATCAATACTAGTACATCTAAAGATACACGATGAGAGTTTATTGGCAAATGTATACTCCATCAACTATGCAAAAAATGGCTATCACATACGCTATAGAGAAGAAACACCTATATTACCACACGGAGATACTATAATTTGTGGACATAGAGCCATTATTAAGAGTCCGGATCCAATCTTGAGGAGAATTAAAAAGCAAACAGCAGAACTTCACATAACAGGTACACCGATAGAAATACCAACAGAGATTGTTGTACAACGTGTTGAAGAGAAATATGGAATAAAAGTGGAAAAATCAAGGATGGGACAAATACCAGGTTTTAACGTTTTCAATGAAACTAGGATTCTGGAAATAGAAAGAACAAAACTACCTTTAATCAAAAGAACCTGTTTCATACATGGTTTCCTAGTAACAACCTGGTATAAAGGATGTATATATAACAGGAAATGTAATAAATGTGGAGAAACGGGTCATACACCAAAGAAATGTATTATGGGGACACCAGTAATACCAGAGACACTGGTTATGCAAATAACAACGACAAATTCAAGACAAGATAACACCAGCCAACAATTGGCAGAACATTTGACATCAGAACTGCAAGTTAGGAAACAAACAAATTATCTAGATCACAATAAAGAAAACCAAACAACCACAAGAGTTACGAAGACAAAAAAACACAACAACAACAACAACAACAACAACTAACAGAACATCAGAGGGAACTTCAGGAAACTCAGAAACAATAAAAAAAGAAACATAAAGTGGATAAAAGGATTGATAGTCAAAACCCAAAAGAAATAGAAAAAGATAGGGCAGAAAACAAAACTACCTCAGAACAAACAATAAGAATATCGGCCACAGATGAAGAACTTAAAGCTAAGACGAGCAGCACAATTTGCAGGGTTGAAGTGGGACCAATAATTAAGAAACCCAATGCGGATACCATGAGAGAAAGTCAGAACAAACAAGAACAAAAATCAGAACAACAAGCTAAGAGAATAAAGACAATACACATCTTAAAAGAGAACAGTGCAATAAATGAAATGGAAAACCTAGAACAAGACCTAACAGCCGAACAGATACTGGAAATGGGGAGAAAAGAGAGAAGAAAAGAAAAAAGGAGAAGACGAAGGGACGCAGACCTGTTAATGATGGAAGCATTATGCCATGATGAAGAGCTAGAATAATAATAATAAAAAAAAATTATATATTAAGAGGGGATTAGGTAAGGATAATCCCCCTTTGATTTATCTCAAAAATATACCATATTACACAATCCAGCTATAGCATAACATCCTACTAAGATCAAAGGAGAGCCCTTACCTTAAAAATGGTCTGCAAAGATCAGGGTAAGGAGTCCTCTCCAAAAAAATTTATTTACTCTTTGTAAGTAGAACATGATAACTGATGGCAAATGTACCTGAACTATTAGTATGCCAGGCAATTACTGTTGATCTAATTCAATCGATGGCATCCTCACCTGAGCTATGTATTTGGCAAGTGTCAGACAAACCAAGCCTGTATAAGGCTAGCTCTTGTTTACATTAGTTTAATGCTTAACGTTATTAATATTCAAGTTCTAATAGAAATTATACATTCAAGATATTCTGCTGTTGTTTTTACATAGCATATATTAATATTTGTCACTAAATTGAATGACATGGTGAAATATAAATAAAGAACCAATAAAACAATAATACTGTGACAAAATAAATCTACATGCTTATGTCTACATGTTAATATTATTAAATAATTTATTTAATGATTATATCTTATTATATTATCATTATTATTAATATTTTTTATTGCACTGATGCTCTGATTCTTATGTTGTCCGTTTTCGGCGACTGAAATTGTTTGTGAATGCCTGCAAGCCTCAATTCTCCATTACATAATTTACCACTCCTTGGATTTAAAAAAATATAATTCTATTATTATGAGTTATACAAATTATGTGAGTGTTTTTGTCTTCCAGTCAACTGTCTGTTTAAGAATGTGGCTCAGAGACTCGCAATTATTATTTTCCCACATGATGTTGCTATGGTAACCTTAAGGGTTATTAACCAATATCTCTGATATTTATCTTTAGTCTTTTCCAAAAGTAATTAAGACATTTTTCGGAAATTCCAGCACAACGATTTTTGACAGATTTATGTGCATCACGAAAGCAACTACTGTCATCAGCTTCAATTAGTCCAATCCCCCCCCCCTTTTTTTTATTAAAAAAATATATGTTTGCAGTCAGTCATGGCAACTGTGTCCTCTCTTAATATGTGTCATAGCGTTCTGTTGTGAATGATGTGTGCACAGAACATATTGCTTTCGGCACAACGGCCATAATACCTTTTCATCACAGCTTCCAAATATAAGGCTGTTAAAATTCTAATCCATGAATTCTACTTTCAAATGATGGAAAAAATTTCTGGAAATAAAGAAATCGCTATGGTCGTGAATGTTCAGTGGTCCAACAATAATGGTTGTTTGCATGTTCTGACTCGTTTCACAACAAGCTGCTTGTAATATGTTGTCACAAGCATTTTGCACAGCATACAAGTTTTTAGCATGATTAGGACAGTCTGCCTGGAGTAACTCGGATTTTTAATGCATGTTATATGTTCGTCTGTGTACAAAAATACATACGAGGATTTCCTGCAGGTCCTCATAAACGATGATACAAAAACGAAATTTAAAGTAACCAAACTTTCGAGGTGTCTGATTTGGTCAGAAATTTTATTGTAGTGTCATAGAGCTTTTCTATCCTTTGACATTTTATATTTTTGATTGTCATAAATTTGTTGATGTCCTGCTGGACAGTTCACTACATGTTAAGTCCTGTTGGTTGGGACAGTTCACAATATTCGGAAATCCTGTCATCTTTGCTAGCCAAGGTTCTGATGTGATAACCCTATCGACACCTTGGTGGATAGACATATATACTGGTGCTATGTCCCAGCGACATATATTGGATTTCATAAGCTGACTCCTTAATATGTAATGCCAACTAATAGCGTGGTGCATTGCACATCGGCCGAAATGGTGGGTAAAATTGACCTTAAAAGGATACTTTGGAAATTTAACATAGAAAGTATGAGTATATACCAGAGTGAATCCGTTAAAGGTGTATTTGAGTCAAAAGTATTTGTCAAATACGGACCAGCACTGGAAACTTGCTTATTATAAGTAAATTCAAGTTGTGTGCTCCCTTGTCTCGATCATGTAGGAATATATGCTGCAATTTTAACAACTTAATCTTGATTAGTTGCGGTGGCTTGCCTCCGCATCCAATTAAATTCACAGACCCGAAGCACAGACATATCTGCTCGATATGCCAAGGTGTAGAGAGGGCTATTACATTGGAACCTTGAATAGTGAAGATGAAGTCATATTGGTTAGAACAGTTCACTACGTTTTAAAGTCCTTTTGGTTGGAGCAGTTAACTATATTTTGAAGTCCATAATGTAATAAAAAAAATATGGTCAGGTGTCTGTAAATTGTCTCCTGTCGTTAGATTCCATGCGGCATTAAACCTGGGAATTTGCCAACATATTCAACCAGTGACATATTACTTGCCAGACTGTGAAGTATCGAATTCTGAATAAGCAGTAAACCTTAAAGTTGAATGCACCGAGCATTACGATTTCATCACATTTAGACCAGGAGAGTGTTTGGGAAAAGTCATTTGACATTTATTCTTAATTTCTCTCATATCAATATTAACACTTCAATGGGGCCAGTGTTCAGATTCAACGAAATCGACCGGTCATCTTAAAATGGGTTTGAGAAAGAGACAGCTGAACTTCCGATTCTTGTAAAATAGTAATTATTCAAAGGGAAAAGTTATATAACGTAGTTCAGTGATTCTAACTGACGAAACAAATGATTGTCTTAGGATTTTTTTAAAAAAAGAAACCACTGCTTATATTTGACAGAGTGAAATTAAAGCGTACACTTTGGAAGTAATGGGAATTTAAAGTGACAACCGTGATCAAAATTCTTTAGTACGAAATATCTTTTTGAGAGAAGGTTGGCTCCGATGAAGCCTACAAAAGAATAGTGCTTTTCTCGTTAAACAAGAAAGGGACCAGGTGTCTGTCTTGTGAGAAAGACAGGGTTTAGTGCTGGATGCACAACTTCTAAAATTAGCAGCATTAAGGTACGCAATTTTAATTTCACGTAATATTCTTGTTTGTTGTTGTTTTGTTGTTGTATGCAACTTGATATGACTAGGTTCCATATTATGTATCGTTTATTCCATTTCATGGAAATGTGCTGATGCTAGAGTTGCTATGCAATTTATATTTTAATTTTACAGTTCATTAACAGAATTGATAGCATGCTATCCGAATGTTCATATGTGCATAATTGATAGGGTTATATGAATAAATATGAAATAATTTCGATTGTTAAGACGATACCGCGAATTAACGATAACTACCTATTATATTTGCTTTTGAAATGTTAATTAATCTGGAAGTGGGTGAGGATCTGTGAATTTATGCAATAGTAATCGAACATGTATCAGCATACGATAAATTTTCGATAGAGATGTCACGTGGTGATTTATGGCAAGTTACTAGCGTCGATAGGCTTTACGCAGTCTCAGAATGGCTAGTGTGCTCTGAGTAACGTAAGTGAAGGAATTTTATAAACATAAAGAATGTGGTACATATTGCGATTCAGGGATAATTTTGTCCTTTAAGGAAACAAGTTTCCAAAGGAGAGGGGACTCGACAGTTTGAAGACGGAGTCCGAAAAAAAGAAGTGACGAGTGAAGTCCTAAAAGGGAGAAGTGACGAGTTAAGTCTGAAAGGGGGGGGGGGGTGAGTGAGTACAGAGTAAAATCTAGGAAGTCCAAGAAGGACGAGGCAGTGGGGAAAAGACTCTAGGGGGCAGGGTCCAGTTTTTATGTACAAATTTAATGTCGCATGCACCTGCCTATTATAAAAATTCATTAAAAATATAATACGCGAGTGAGATCAAAAAGGTACATATTTCTGGATAGGTATTATGTAGTGCAACATAATCATATCACACACAGGACCTGACAAGTCTAATGAAGTTCTTAGGATAAAATATTTATGTACCCCAACCCTTATTATATACATGCATTTTTCACATCCGAAGGCCATTTTTGACAGCATGTGGTGCTCACAGTGCAAACGCAAGGCCTTTTCATAGATGAAAAGTTTGAAAAACATTGTCTACTAAATAGCTTGATGCAATTCATAATAGTTGTCATCCATGCCGTTTTTGAGATATTCTACTTGCCTTGAACCCACGTGTCTACTGCTATGGGAGGCTAGCTCTTCTTCCTAGCCGACTATTGGTATTTCACAATCAACATACTGCAGAGTAACTATGGAAAGTGTACATGTCTGACATCAATTTCAAGAACAACACAAGCCTGAAACACCTAGTTCACAAATTTATCCATATCTTTAATTATTACACAATAGTAGCTCAAAAACTCACACCATACCCTTAAGTTAAGAAATTTGCCAGGGGCCAATTTACGAAATTGGACCCTGCCACCTTAAGCATTTTGCAAAAAATAATTTCTGTCAAAATTTTGTACATATCACTTACCTAGACATTATCTAACAAAATGGTATCAAGGAAATTATTTTGTATGCTAAAGTAAAAATGTTATTACTCTTTTAGAAAAGTGACTACATTGCGGCAAAATGCATTGCATTGTAATACTTTGTGCTAGGGTTGCTGTCTTGAAAAGAATTAAACTTGTGTGCAATGGAATATTTCCTGTCCTTTTTGCCATCGTATAGTCAGGAAGATACCAGAATTACATGATGATGTTGACTGAATGCTAAGAATGGATTTTATAGTTGCAAATAGTAACTGAATATGAGATACACTCTTTGTTATTAGCGATAGAAATTCTCTATTGTTCAAGCAATTATTTGTTGAAATTTTTCTTTTAAAAAGTGCCACTTAAGAAAAATGTTACCAGACATTTACATTTATAATGTACTTTAATAATAATTATAGCTTGAGACATACACATCAACATTCCTGACCTGGTATTGTTCTAGTGATGCTAACATAAACAGCATTGGGGGGGTGGGGGGTGAATACACCTATGTCTAGCTAATTGGGACAGATATAAAGAAACAAATATTATTCTATGTTGGGACATTGATGTGAGGAACCTTGCTGAACTTATATCAACATATCAGATAAATTCAGTGACAACAGGCCTTTGAAATGAACCATTCTCAAGCCCAAAATAAATACACAGTCCATACAGTTAACCCAAATATTCTCAGAATCCTATCCACTCACAGCTGTAACTTTAGCAATTGCAAGGATATAGAGAATGAGAGGAAATAGAAAGAAAAGCTACAAGAAAATTATTAACAAGAAGAAAATTCAGTACAAAAAGGGACATGTTGTAACTTCTATTACTTTAAATAAGGACCTACCAGAAAATACAAGTCATGATGAAGCCAAGTCAGTCTTTCATAATCAATCTTTAGTGCGTTTGGATCATAATGAATACATGCTTCAAACTTAAATGCTTATACCAATATGACTGAGACAACAGATCCTAACATCATTCCATGCAAATTGAGACCTACAAAAAGGAAAACAACTGACATTATTACTCATTCTGTACTCAGTACAAAAGTGGCTACCAGTATGCCAGAAGAAAACTGTGTTGTCAACATCAATAAACTTTCAGAACTAATCAGGGTATTTCTGCCACATCAATGTAAGAATGCTTTTCCAGTTGTTACGGTACACAAAAGACAGGGTTTGTGCATTACTGTTTGTGTGCAATGCAATAACTGTAAGTTTAAATCCAATATGGTGGAACTGTTCACAAAAGTACTAAAACTTTAATTCTTTTTCCTCGAAACATTGTCCGCAATATGCCATATCCATCACTATTTGCAACACCGTTCCATTGATGACATTCACCATTTATAACAGTATGTCTACTTATGATTTCTTGAAAGTGCATTTGCTCTTGTGGAGTGAAATGACTTAGAAGAATGTGTGATGTCATGTCATGTAATGTTTTTGTGTGTCTGCAATGAAATATGAATAACTTTCATTAAAATAGGAGTACAGAGCTTGTTACCTACATGAAAATCAAGTAAACACATTTTAAACCCCCATTTTCTCTCAAAGCAATTTAGTTAAGCTCAAAATATGCTAACTTGTCCTGATATCAATAGGTATAATTTATAGGTGCAAAAAGAAATTACCTCCCTTGAATGTCCCATAGAGCTGAGAGATTCAAAATAAGGAGACAAATAGAGGTACTATGATAAGGCTAATGTATAAGAATTAATTGCATATGAATAAAGAACAAGAAAATAAGACAAAATGTGGTTCATTGCACAATTTTTTTTATAGCATTTTTCCCTTAAGGGGGCAGGGTCCAGTTTTTATGTACAAATTTAATGTCGCATGCACCTGCCTAATATAAAAATTCATTAAAAATATAATACGCGAGTGAGATCAAAAAGGTACATATTTCTGGATAGGTATTATGTAGTGCAACATAATCATATCACACACAGGACCTGACAAGTCTAATGAAGTTCTTAGAATAAAATATTTATGTACCCCAACCCTTATTTTATACATGCATTTTTCACATCTGAAGGCCATTTTTGACAGCATGTGGTGCTCACAGTGCAAACGCAAGGCCTTTTCACAGATGAAAATTTTGAAAAACATTGTCTACTAAATAGCTTGATGCAATTCATAATAGTTGTCATCCATGCCGTTTTTGAGATATTCTACTTGCCTTGAACCCACGTGTCTACTGCTATGGGAGGCTAGCTCTTCTTCCTAGCCGACTATTGGTATTTCACAATCAACATACTGCAGGGTAACTATGGAAAGTGTACATGTCTGACATCAATTTCAAGAACAACACAAGCCTGAAACACCTAGTTCACAAATTTATCCATATCTTTAATTATTACACAATAGTAGCTCAAAAACTCACACCATACCCTTAAGTTAAGAAATTTGCCAGGGGCCAATTTACGAAACTGGACCCTGCCACCTTAAGCATTTTGCAAAACATAATTTCTGTCAAAATTTTGTACATATCACTTACCTAGACATTATCTAACAAAATGGTATCAAGGAAATTATTTTGTATGCTAAAGTAAAAATGTTATTACTCTTTTAGAAAAGTGACTACATTGCGGCAAAATGCATTGCATTGTAATACTTTGTGCTAGGGTTGCTGTCTTGAAAAGAATTAAACTTGTGTGCAATGGAATATTTCCTGTCCTTTTTGCCATCGTATAGTCAGGAAGATACCAGAATTACATGATGATGTTGACTGAATGCTAAGAATGGATTTTATAGTTGCAAATAGTAACTGAATATGAGATACACTCTTTGTTATTAGCGATAGAAATTCTCTATTGTTCAAGCAATTATTTGTTGAAATTTTTCTTTTAAAAAGTGCCACTTAAGAAAAATGTTACCAGACATTTACATTTATAATGTACTTTAATAATAATTATAGCTTGAGACATACACATCAACATTCCTGACCTGGTATTGTTCTAGTGATGCTAACATAAACAGCATTGGGGGGGTGGGGGGTGAATACACCTATGTCTAGCTAATTGGGACAGATATAAAGAAACAAATATTATTCTATGTTGGGACATTGATGTGAGGAACCTTGCTGAACTTATATCAACATATCAGATAAATTCAGTGACAACAGGCCTTTGAAATGAACCATTCTCAAGCCCAAAATAAATACACAGTCCATACAGTTAACCCAAATATTCTCAGAATCCTATCCACTCACAGCTGACTTTAGCAATTGCAAGGATATAGAGAATGAGAGGAAATAGAAAGAAAAGCTACAAGAAAATTATTAACAAGAAGAAAATTCAGTACAAAAAGGGACATGTTGTAACTTCTATTACTTTAAATAAGGACCTACCAGAAAATACAAGTCATGATGAAGCCAAGTCAGTCTTTCATAATCAATCTTTAGTGCGTTTGGATCATAATGAATACATGCTTCAAACTTAAATGCTTATACCAATATGACTGAGACAACAGATCCTAACATCATTCCATGCAAATTGAGACCTACAAAAAGGAAAACAACTGACATTATTACTCATTCTGTACTCAGTACAAAAGTGGCTACCAGTATGCCAGAAGAAAACTGTGTTGTCAACATCAATAAACTTTCAGAACTAATCAGGGTATTTCTGCCACATCAATGTAAGAATGCTTTTCCAGTTGTTACGGTACACAAAAGACAGGGTTTGTGCATTACTGTTTGTGTGCAATGCAATAACTGTAAGTTTAAATCCAATATGGTGGAACTGTTCACAAAAGTACTAAAACTTTAATTCTTTTTCCTCGAAACATTGTCCGCAATATGCCATATCCATCACTATTTGCAACACCGTTCCATTGATGACATTCACCATTTATAACAGTATGTCTACTTATGATTTCTTGAAAGTGCATTTGCTCTTGTGGAGTGAAATGACTTAGAAGAATGTGTGATGTCATGTCATGTAATGTTTTTGTGTGTCTGCAATGAAATATGAATAACTTTCATTAAAATAGGAGTACAGAGCTTGTTACCTACATGAAAATCAAGTAAACACATTTTAAACCCCCATTTTCTCTCAAAGCAATTTAGTTAAGCTCAAAATATGCTAACTTGTCCTGATATCAATAGGTATAATTTATAGGTGCAAAAAGAAATTACCTCCCTTGAATGTCCCATAGAGCTGAGAGATTCAAAATAAGGAGACAAATAGAGGTACTATGATAAGGCTAATGTATAAGAATTAATTGCATATGAATAAAGAACAAGAAAATAAGACAAAATGTGGTTCATTGCACAATTTTTTATATAGCATTTTTCCCTTAAGGGGGCAGGGTCCAGTTTTTATGTACAAATTTAATGTCGCATGCACCTGCCTAATATAAAAATTCATTAAAAATATAATACGCGAGTGAGATCAAAAAGGTACATATTTCTGGATAGGTATTATGTAGTGCAACATAATCATATCACACACAGGACCTGACAAGTCTAATGAAGTTCTTAGAATAAAATATTTATGTACCCCAACCCTTATTTTATACATGCATTTTTCACATCCGAAGGCCATTTTTGACAGCATGTGGTGCTCACAGTGCAAACGCAAGGCCTTTTCATAGATGAAAATTTTGAAAAACATTGTCTACTAAATAGCTTGATGCAATTCATAATAGTTGTCATCCATGCCGTTTTTGAGATATTCTACTTGCCTTGAACCCACGTGTCTACTGCTATGGGAGGCTAGCTCTTCTTCCTAGCCGACTATTGGTATTTCACAATCAACATACTGCAGAGTAACTATGGAAAGTGTACATGTCTGACATCAATTTCAAGAACAACACAAGCCTGAAACACCTAGTTCACAAAATTATCCATATCTTTAATTATTACACAATAGTAGCTCAAAAACTCACACCATACCCTTAAGTTAAGAAATTTGCCAGGGGCCAATTTACGAAACTGGACCCTGCCACCTTAAGCATTTTGCAAAACATAATTTCTGTCAAAATTTTGTACATATCACTTACCTAGACATTATCTAACAAAATGGTATCAAGGAAATTATTTTGTATGCTAAAGTAAAAATGTTATTACTCTTTTAGAAAAGTGACTACATTGCGGCAAAATGCATTGCATTGTAATACTTTGTGCTAGGGTTGCTGTCTTGAAAAGAATTAAACTTGTGTGCAATGGAATATTTCCTGTCCTTTTTGCCATCGTATAGTCAGGAAGATACCAGAATTACATGATGATGTTGACTGAATGCTAAGAATGGATTTTATAGTTGCAAATAGTAACTGAATATGAGATACACTCTTTGTTATTAGCGATAGAAATTCTCTATTGTTCAAGCAATTATTTGTTGAAATTTTTCTTTTAAAAAGTGCCACTTAAGAAAAATGTTACCAGACATTTACATTTATAATGTACTTTAATAATAATTATAGCTTGAGACATACACATCAACATTCCTGACCTGGTATTGTTCTAGTGATGCTAACATAAACAGCATTGGGGGGGTGGGGGGTGAATACACCTATGTCTAGCTAATTGGGACAGATATAAAGAAACAAATATTATTCTATGTTGGGACATTGATGTGAGGAACCTTGCTGAACTTATATCAACATATCAGATAAATTCAGTGACAACAGGCCTTTGAAATGAACCATTCTCAAGCCCAAAATAAATACACAGTCCATACAGTTAACCCAAATATTCTCAGAATCCTATCCACTCACAGCTGACTTTAGCAATTGCAAGGATATAGAGAATGAGAGGAAACAGAAAGAAAAGCTACAAGAAAATTATTAACAAGAAGAAAATTCAGTACAAAAAGGGACATGTTGTAACTTCTATTACTTTAAATAAGGACCTACCAGAAAATACAAGTCATGATGAAGCCAAGTCAGTCTTTCATAATCAATCTTTAGTGCGTTTGGATCATAATGAATACATGCTTCAAACTTAAATGCTTATACCAATATGACTGAGACAACAGATCCTAACATCATTCCATGCAAATTGAGACCTACAAAAAGGAAAACAACTGACATTATTACTCATTCTGTACTCAGTACAAAAGTGGCTACCAGTATGCCAGAAGAAAACTGTGTTGTCAACATCAATAAACTTTCAGAACTAATCAGGGTATTTCTGCCACATCAATGTAAGAATGCTTTTCCAGTTGTTACGGTACACAAAAGACAGGGTTTGTGCATTACTGTTTGTGTGCAATGCAATAACTGTAAGTTTAAATCCAATATGGTGGAACTGTTCACAAAAGTACTAAAACTTTAATTCTTTTTCCTCGAAACATTGTCCGCAATATGCCATATCCATCACTATTTGCAACACCGTTCCATTGATGACATTCACCATTTATAACAGTATGTCTACTTATGATTTCTTGAAAGTGCATTTGCTCTTGTGGAGTGAAATGACTTAGAAGAATGTGTGATGTCATGTCATGTAATGTTTTTGTGTGTCTGCAATGAAATATGAATAACTTTCATTAAAATAGGAGTACAGAGCTTGTTACCTACATGAAAATCAAGTAAACACATTTTAAACCCCCATTTTCTCTCAAAGCAATTTAGTTAAGCTCAAAATATGCTAACTTGTCCTGATATCAATAGGTATAATTTATAGGTGCAAAAAGAAATTACCTCCCTTGAATGTCCCATAGAGCTGAGAGATTCAAAATAAGGAGACAAATAGAGGTACTATGATAAGGCTAATGTATAAGAATTAATTGCATATGAATAAAGAACAAGAAAATAAGACAAAATGTGGTTCATTGCACAATTTTTTTTGTAGCATTTTTCCCTTAAGGGGGCAGGGTCCAGTTTTTATGTACAAATTTAATGTCGCATGCACCTGCCTAATATAAAAATTCATTAAAAATATAATACGCGAGTGAGATCAAAAAGGTACATATTTCTGGATAGGTATTATGTAGTGCAACATAATCATATCACACACAGGACCTGACAAGTCTAATGAAGTTCTTAGAATAAAATATTTATGTACCCCAACCCTTATTTTATACATGCATTTTTCACATCCGAAGGCCATTTTTGACAGCATGTGGTGCTCACAGTGCAAACGCAAGGCCTTTTCATAGATGAAAATTTTGAAAAACATTGTCTACTAAATAGCTTGATGCAATTCATAATAGTTGTCATCCATGCCGTTTTTGAGATATTCTACTTGCCTTGAACCCACGTGTCTACTGCTATGGGAGGCTAGCTCTTCTTCCTAGCCGACTATTGGTATTTCACAATCAACATACTGCAGAGTAACTATGGAAAGTGTACATGTCTGACATCAATTTCAAGAACAACACAAGCCTGAAACACTTAGTTCACAAATTTATCCATATCTTTAATTATTACACAATAGTAGCTCAAAAACTCACACCATACCCTTAAGTTAAGAAATTTGCCAGGGGCCAATTTACGAAACTGGACCCTGCCACCTCTAGGAAATAGGTAAGGTTAAAACACGGTCAAGAGGAAGCTAATGCAATCAGTCGTGGACATTGCGCTCTTTTCACCACTAGTCATGATGATGAAATAAATCCAAATTAAACACTGCTAGTAAATCTTGTTGATATCGTTTAAGTTGAATGGAAATTATCACTAATAATTTATTTGATTACATTTGTTATTTTTCTTGTCTAAGGGGGCTCATATTGCATTATTTCTTCCCAATAATCTTGCCTAGTTCTCTGTTGATATTCCTTTTTTCACTCACACCAGGTCATAATATCATGGGAGGTAATTTCTTTGATAGCGTAGCTAAATCCAATTAACTATCCAACTTACTAAAAGGGAGATGTTACATTGATCCCTCCCCCTTAGCCATATAACTCTTTATGTGTATATTGTCCTTTTTCAACTGAGTATAGTATTTGTGGATTAGAAAGATCGATCTTTGTCCGATTACAAATCCAAAAGGTTTATTCAGTTTTCTGCTGGAGTTGTTTTCCCATTTTCTAAAAAATTAACTAGCCGATCATGCTCCAATCGTCTTTATTCGACTGCAAACAGTATAATTTAGAGGATACACCAGTCATCTGAAAAATAACTTTTTCCATTATTCTCTCTCTTCTTAAGGTTTTTCTCGTTGACAATGATTTTAACAATAGTTCCACAACTTTTCCTTTTACTTTGTTCTCATTTGCCTTCCACTGGATGTTTATATGTAACATTTCCATCTTTTACTTTGTTTTGTGTCAATTGCATTTACACCCGTAAGCAATAATACAAAATCGCCAGTCGGGATGCTGGAGTCGCTACTAGGACGTCACATCACGAGAGTAACCGAATAGGTGCGGAAATTTTGCATACAAGGTCACGGAAATTCAGCTCGTTGAACATATGCCAATATTTAAATACTGGGATTGTGGTCGCATATAATAATTCAGAATAAGTTTTGTTCATTAGTGTTGTTCTTATTATTCTATATTTCCATTGGTTTCTGGTCTCCTTTAAATGCGTGTGTATTCCTCTCAAACAATGATTTCATCTGCCATATCTGGAATAACTGAAAAAGCACACTTTGAATCATCTACTGAAGACTAGATTTTACATTTTACATAATGCCAATCTGCTTCGTATTTTTCATACAACAGTGGAACAAAATGATTCGGTACAAACTCACTGTTTTTCTGGGGCAGTCATTTGTGTCCATATTATGCATGCCGCAAAAGAATCTGATTTGTTTACTGCCTTCCAACAACCTTATGACAAAAAGAATCTGGTTTGTTTACTGCCTTCCAACAACCTTATGATCACGTATTTTTATGTCTTTTATGATTTTTCACCAAGTTTATTTTGGTTCAGTGTTCACTCTTTTCCACGTGAATTTAAGTGCTGACTGACGCCCAGCTGGAAGTGCAGCCCAACTATCAAATGAATGGACCTCTTCACGACGTAAAAAGAATATATAAACTTGATAAGCTTTCTGTTAAAACCTTTTATTTTATTTAGTTTTATTTTGTTAAATAAATACGTATTGGAGTTTCATACAAATTGCCCGTACTAAATCACCAGTGCAAAAATTCTCAAGATTCTTTTTTTATTTGAAAAAGATAATTGTTACATGTTACTATTTCTATTAGCTTTTCAGCACTGGTTCATATATGATGACATATATACCTTCAATGTAGCTAGCATGACCTTTTAGGAATGAACTTGTTTAGGTGTTTGTAAAGATAAATAAACGGACACAAAGTGATGAATACAATAACCCAAGTAGCGCTCAAGTGAGTACTACATAGGACACAATGATTATTATATTTGTCCACTCTTAACATACAGCCATTTGTAAAACCTGTCTTGACTGGCAACCCATTTGTAAAACCTGTCTTTACACCCATTTGTAAAACCTGTCTTGACTGGCAATCCATTTGTAAAACCTGTCTTGACTGGCAACCCATTTGTAAAACCTGTCTTTACATCCATTTGTAAAACCTGTCTTAACAGTAAATCCATTCTGATAAAAAAGCTCTCTGTCAAGACAGGTGGTCTCTCATAACAAGACCGTGCAAAATGACCAGTTTTCAATTTCAAAATTCAATTATGGAAAAATATCATAGTTTAGCTATGATAACACTTACTCATCCTGTTTAAGATCTGGACAGTAATATTTTTTATCAGGCTTTGGGCAAATATATATGTACCAATTAATGAAATAAAACAAAAATAAAAAAAATATATCGAGAGACAAAAGCCAAGGGTTTAATTCACTGACTACATAAAGAGATGAACTTGATAAACAAAGAGGGTAACCAGCAGTGAACAAATGATGACTTGGTATATGTGTTTTAATAAATGTAGCATAAAAAAGCAATAAATAATAAAAAATTTTAAAAATGTCAATAAAATTCAAAAAATGATGGTCGCTTTATAAAGACAAAGACCTCATTCTCCTCAAGATATTTGGGGACTTGCTTGAAAAACAAAGCACTGAACCGCTACAGTGATGCCAGATAAAAGTACTAAGCCATTACAATGATGCCATTTAAGAAGTTTTCTCATCAGGACATTATTCATATTGTGTGGTTCTTGCCAAAGATAAAGAAACAATACAAACCATTGAATTGACTAACGTGCTTGACTTCTCCTTTTGACTTCGCAATTACAATGTTGTTTAGTCTGGTTTATGATCTGTAGCATAGAATACTACCCACATAACCTGTAGATATAAGAAAACTGGCAGACACATCTTTCCTTGTTTAAAGCAAACCCTGTTATACAGTAATCTTTACAAATATTAAATAAAGGTCAGTGGTGTTCATTCTATTTTTGCATTACTGGTCATTCAAAGCAGTGTTGCTTTGAACAATCAGCACTTGGACTGCAGACTCTCCAGTTGTAGTTACAAGTGATTATATAACCTTCATCTTTGGGGTTCATCATTGCTTTTGAGGTGCTAGTTGGTCCCAGCATTGTTATTTTTCAACAATGTGCATTTTGTCCGCAGACCATCCTAAGCAGTCATGGTTACAACAGATTACATGGAGGAAAGTGGTGTATATCTGTTTTTTTTAGATCCATATGTACATAGCAGTCTTATAATGCTAATTTTGTCTGAAAGTTGCTGGTCATGTTTTGCATGTAATTACTCATGATGGTATAAAATAACTATCCATGTGTGATGACTGATTATAAATGACATAAGATATATGTCTATGTTTCTTTAAGCATATTAGGAGACCTGTATAGTTTAGTAGTTGGATTGTTCTCTTTGCAACTCAATACTACCCGGTTTGTTCTTCAGTGTCAGTATATACAACACGTTATTAGTTGTCCATCCATATGAAGCTTTGTTTTTCATTAGAATTATTGGTTTCAATCATCCCAATGATCAAATAAGATGCTTTGTTTTTCATTAGAATTATTGGTTTCAATCATCCCAATGATCACATAAGATGCTTTGTTTTTCATTAGAATTATTTGTTTCAATCATCCCAATGATCAAATAAGAAGCTTTGTTTTTCATTAGAATTATTGGTTTCAATCATCCCAATGATCACATAAGATGCTTTGTTTTTCATTAGAATTATTGGTTTCAATCATCCCAATGATCACATAAGATGCTTTGTTTTTCATTAGAATTATTCGTTTCAATCATCCCAATGATCACATAAGATGCTTTGTTTTTCATTAGAATTATTCGTTTCAATCATCCCAATGATCACATAAGATGCTTTGTTTTTCATTAGAATTATTCGTTTCAATCATCCCAATGATCACATAAGATGCTTTGTTTTTCATTAGAATTATTCGTTTCAATCATCCCAATGATCACATAAGATGTTTTGTTTTTCATTAGAATTATTCGTTTCAATCATCCCAATGATCACATAAGATGCTTTGTTTTTCATTAGAATTATTGGTTTCAATCATCCCAATGATCACATAAGATGCTTTGTTTTTCATTAGAATTATTGGTTTCAATCATCCCAATGATCACATAAGATGCTTTGTTTTTCATTAGAATTATTGGTTTCAATCATCCCAATGATCACATAAGATGCTTTGTTTTTCATTAGAATTATTTGTTTCAATCATCCCAATGATCAAATAAGAAGCTTTGTTTTTCATTAGAATTATTGGTTTCAATCATCCCAATGATCACATAAGATGCTTTGTTTTTCATTAGAATTATTCGTTTCAATCATCCCAATGATCACATAAGATGCTTTGTTTTTCATTAGAATTATTGGTTTCAATCATCCCAATGATCACATAAGAAACTTTGTTTTTCATCAGAATTATTGGTTTCAATCATCCCAATGATCACATAAGATGCTTTGTTTTTCATTAGAATTATTGGTTTCAATCATCCCAATGATCACATAAGATGCTTTGTTTTTCATTAGAATTATTGGTTTCAATCATCCCAATGATCACATAAGATGATGATATGTGGAAATCTTTAGATATAGCAATATAATGACTGTGCAAACAATGGAAATAACTGGCCCTTCTGTTGCAGGCTACAAATAAAAAACTGTTCACATGCACAATATTTCTGTATACTATATATACTCGCTTAGGAGTCCATCTGCAAACTGTATAGACCCAGATCTGCCATTACATAATGTACATGCAGATCTGGGTCTTGTGCAGTTTGTTAGGAGTTATTGGTAGAAAAAATAGCACAAACCCTGATCAGCAGGTGCATTATGCTATGGCAGATAAGGATCTACATTTCCAGCACTTGGACTCGACTTAAAAGCATGTATACATAGGGTAATTTAGTAAGACATCAAAATTGTTAAAGTTTTGTTTATGTTAATATCAACAGTATTCAAAACTGTTTGAATATCCATTGAAAAATTAGTAAGAGAAATTATTCTGTCAATATAAAAAAAAATCATAAAAATGTTATGGTGATAAAATATTTCAATCCACAGTTGTAGTGATGGAAAAATTGCTTAAAAATCAAGATTTTTTTAAACAAAACTATTTTTAATTAAAATTTTTTAAAAGAGTACAATGAAAAGAGCTGTTCTGTGTTTGTAAAACATACTTGATATGCACCCAGTGCAGACCAAATTAAAAAAGTCCCAAAAGTTAAAACAGACATATATTTCATTTTACCTCATGTAATTTTACCTTGAAGTGCTAACAATATTGATTAAATAAGCATATGTCTTTGCTTAATTAACAAGGATCATGTAAGAAAAATTAAATTTATTGTGTAAATTTTTAACAAAAAATGGTACAAATGACCAAAATATATAATCAATGATCTACATAACAATAAAAAGTTACCTTTGTCTACCTCAAGTGTTGTTTTCTTAATTGTGCAAGTGTTTCTGTAAAACAAAGTCTATATATTTTAAAATATTAAAAAAAATAAAATTGTTAAAAGGCTTTAAAATTGAAATATGCCATGTACATATGAATACCAATGTACCTATTAAAATTTAATTTGTCTGACTCAAGTTTTTTTAAAAAAATTATGCAAAGAATTTTTGCTTAAAAAAAGGTAAGAAGAGTCCAAAAGTTATAGAAATGTGTGAAAAAATGAACACCGCAACTCACTAAAAATGAAGACACATCATCCAAAAATGGCCATGATAAATTGTTTAAAATTTCATGTCTATATGTTCAATAGTTGTTGTGCCATTGCACTAAAATAGATTCAGTACCAATATACAGACATATGAATAAACAGGCAGAAAAACAATATGGCCCCCTCTGCTATTAACAGTGGGGATATAAAAATGACACTTGTTGACGATAGATGTATTTTTTAATGAATTTTATTTAGATAGGTAATTGCAACAAAAATAATACCAATTATCGTCTCAATCTTAGAAAGAAGGCATGCTTGCACTCCCTAGAGTCCAGAGGATAATATTTGTCATAGAAATCTATGATAAATTCCTCAGGCTTGAAGCCAAACTTTTGGTACAGCATCATGGCTGGATTTGTAGCTGATACATGTAAGGTTACATCTTTACCCATACAGGTCTGCAAAAACAAAGAATTAAAAATGTGTGTACAGTTTTGCTCATTAAAAATTTTAATTTGAAAAGCAATATTTATTCTGTTAATGAGGGCAATAATTATTAAAACTATGTTTTATTCACTCTGAAAAAATATTTTTAATGACTTTATTGATATCAATAATAAAAGACCTTCTTCAGCCCTCAAACCTTAAAGGGGAAGGGGGCTGTGGTAGGAAATACAATAGTGAAACACAAAGGGGGTTGTCGGTAGGAAATGCAATAGTGAAACTGGGGCGCCGAATGGTCTAAAGCGCTGTCCGTTATGGATCACTGCCATCTCACCTCTGTCTGTGTGGGTTCGAGTCTAAGATTTGGCAAATGTAGTTAAGTGAGAAAGCTTGCCTCTCGCGGGTCGGTGGTTCTTTCCTGGGGTTTTCCAGTTTCTTCCTCCACCATTAATACTGGCTGCCATGTATAGCCTATATTGTGCTGTAAAATGGCGTTAAACCATTAAAAAATAAATAAATTAAACTTTTTATAAAAAATAAAAAAAACAAAACAAACAACAGTGAAACACAAAGGGGACTGTGGGTAGGAAATGCAATAGTGAAGCACATTCTCTGCACCTCTGCTGTTCTATCTTAGCTCCTTGGTTCAAAAATATGCTAGATGTATTCACCAGTCCATCAATGCAAGGGTCAGCCATGAATATAGTCTAGGAACTATTCAATTCTAAACAATATGTTCACTATATTCTAATATTATATCCCTTGTTTCTAGAACTAGGTGAAATCAGATGTAAAATGCCATGGCTGTACTATGCAGAGGTGTAGCGATGATATTTTGCGCCCGGGGACGAACTATAAAACTGGCGCCCCAGCAATCTTGTGACCGATTTATTACCCTTGTTTACTTATTATAATGTAACGTTGCAAGCCTCATTTTGGCGCCCCTGTACCTTGGCACCTGGGGACATATGTACCCCCTGCCCCCCCCTTAGCTACGCCTCTGGTACTATGATTCAGTGTAGTGCTGTGAACTTTAGGTGAAATCAGATGTAAAATGGCATGACTGTACTATGATGCAGTGACATTTAGGTGAGATCAGATGTAAAATGGTATGACTGTACTATGATGCAGTGACATTTAGGTGAGATCAGATGTAAAATGGCATGACTGTACTATGATGCAGTGACATTTAGGTGAGATCAGATGTAAAATGGCATGGCTGTACTATGATTCAGTGTAGTGCTGTAAAGTTTAGGTGAAATCAGATGTAAAATGGCATGGCTGTATTCTAATTTAATTCAAATCAGATGTAAAACAGTATGGCTATGATGCAGTGATGTGCAGTGAACCTTAACTGAAATCAGATGTAAAATGGCATGGCTGTACTATGATTCAGTGTAGTGCTGTAAACTTTAGGTGAAATCAGATGTAAAATGGCATGACTGTACTATGATGCAGTGTAGTGCAGTGAACCTTAATTGAGATCAGATGTAAAATGGCATGGCTGTACATTAATTCAGTGTAGTGCTGTGAACTTTAGGTGAAATTTGATGTAAAATGGCATGGCTGTACTATGATGCAGTGTAGTGCTGTACACTTTAATTGAGATCAGATGTAAAATGACATGGCTGTACTATGATTCAGTGTAGTGCTGTAAACTTTAATTGAGATCAGATGTAAAATGGCATGGCTGTCCTATGTATGATTCAGTGTAGTGCTGTAAACTTTAGGTGAAATCGCATGTAAAATGGCATGGCTGTACTATGTATGATTTATAGTGGATAAGAGGCTTCATGACTGAAAAAAATCAGCCCACCAACAGACTTTTTAATATAAGATGTAGGCAGCTGTACAATCAAATTATAATGAGTAAAATTTGAATTTTAACCCAAAAATTATGATCATCAAGACAACATGTTTAATTTCTCAAAGAGGACTGTACATAAAAGCATTTGACAGAGCTTACCTGTATGAGATGGTACACCATGAATGTTGCTAATCCTGCCCTTCTCCAGTCAGGGTGGCTAAATATGAATGAAATGTATGCCTCATTGTACTTGACATCTGGCACCATGAAGGCAAAACCAATTACTATTTTCCTTGGAAAAAAACACAAAACAAAAAAGTTATGTTACATAATATTCCACTAAAAACTTCTTAAACTTAATGAAAGTTTTCTCGTTTTACTTGCCACTAGGTATTTTGAAAGTCTAGATTACAAATTTATGCATGACAGGAGACTATTGCTTGGTCATGTATAAAATTCAAATGATATTGTTTTTTGGCTTCTATGTGTGATTAAGTAAATTACAAACTATAAGAACTGGAAAAACATGCAACAATTTAGTAAATCTTTGTTCCCTGTCCACCATGGTTATTGTAGGGTTTAATGCCATTTTTCAGCACACGTTAGGCAATACATAGCGGCCAGTATTAATGGTGGAGGAACAACCCGGGTAATTCCCTGGAAAGAACCACCAACCCACGAGAAGCTACTGGCAATCTTTCTCACGTACCCATGTTAGCCGAATCCGAGACTCGAACCCATGCAGACTGAGGTGAGATGGCAGTGATCCGTAATGGACAGCGCTTTAAACCACTCGGCCACTCAGGGCCCCTGTCTACCATGGTAAGGTCACAAAAGTTAACAATAATGAAATCTGTCACCTTTAAAAAAATGTTGTAAAATTACTAAGCAGAAATGGAAAGTAACCAAGTTTCATTGTGGTTTGGAATCTGGTCTATCCCTG
Organism: Unio pictorum; assembly: GCA_030141615.1. Taxonomy (NCBI): domain Eukaryota; kingdom Metazoa; phylum Mollusca; class Bivalvia; order Unionida; family Unionidae; genus Unio; species Unio pictorum. The sequence goes on along the minus strand of JARLTB010000157.1, from coordinate 2,616,696 downwards.
AATCTGTAATACTTCTCTTTGATCCCGTCGTCATGTTCAGTTACTAATTACACATATTAATGTACAGGAGACATTCCAAATTAGTTCCCCATGTTTGATTCTAGTACTTTGCATACCTTTTAATGGCCACTTTTGCATGAAACTTATCTTTTGTTTTTAATCTATCTAGATCGAGGTTTTGATGCAACACTTCTGATGCATCATGCCTTTTCACCCCTAATGTGAAGTTATATACTTTAATCTCATACAGATCAAAAGTTTCCAACCCATCATTTTCAAATGACTTTACAATGATTGTGCATAAGGGCAAGTGTGATTTAACACTTAAAATACTGAGGCATGACCTTGACCTTGAAGATATAAACCCCCAATGTGTTACATGACACACCATCTAGTGATGATGTACCAATGTGCCATGTTACATTCATTAATCTCAAAGAACTTAAAACTAAACAGCAGAAGGGAAAGTGTAACGTAAAATAGCAAACCATGACCTTGACCTTGAAAATATCATCCCCAATGTAGTACATGACACACACTGTAATGATGATATACAAGTATACCAAGTTTTATTCTATAATCACAAATGGCTCTAAAGTTTCATGGCAGAAACAGATGATGGGTGATGGACAGCCAGAAGAATAGATAATGTTTACTTTGCTTTCTTCAGAATGGCAGGAAACTAAAATAAATGACCAAACCTTTTGACCCAAAATAGACTTTTTTCTCAAAACAAGTGTAAGCCATCCAAAAGTTTGGAAAAAGTATATGATGTAAAACTATTGTTACTATGCACATACCATTCTTTTTTGTCACAATGACTTTTGCCTTTGAACTTTTGAACCCCTAATTGCTAAGTATATATATACACACACACACACACACACACACACACTAAAGTGCTACCCATGCACAAAATATGGTCAGGGTATGTAATGTTGAACTAATGTAATTGTGTGGAAACCATCTGTATTATTTCAATCACAGAGACTCTTGACCTTTGACCTTCTAAACCAAATATTGAAATCATTCATCTTTATGCCAAGTACAAGCCAAGCACATAATTGGCACCATTTGTGATGTAGAACTGCATTAATTGTGCAGAACTATTAAATTTGAACTTTTAACCTCTAAATCAACATTTATCTTCATTATCATATTAACAAAGTTTGGAAATTATCAATGAAATCATTTTTTTTTCTTTATGTCAGTTACCATGACCAATGACCTGACCCTTTGAGTTGATTTGATCAACAGGGTTCTTTCTTACATTAAGTACAAGGCACCCACAATATTTGATAACTATAGATGATGGAAAATTCATGTAATTGTGCTGGAAATAATTGCTAACATATATATGGACATCATAAAAATGCATTCCACCAAAAGCAAGTGCACAAACTCAAAACAGAACACTAATTCCAGTTTCAGAATGCAGAACGATTCACAACTTCTAAGTAATGTGAGAGCATATGCAGCAATATTTCACAAATCTGAGATCAAAACATAGTCATCACTTAATTTGGTTTACATAGAAATCTGAGATCAAAACATAGTCATCACTTAATTTGGTTCACATAGAAATCTGAGATCAAAACATAGTCATCACTTAATTTGGTTTACATAGAAATCTGAGATCAAAACATAGTCATCACTTAATTTGGTTTACATAGAAATCTGAGACCAAAACATTGAATTTTGAGAGTTTCATGATGTTGATTCAAATTTCCAGGTACTAACCACCATTTTCAACAATAAAATATGCAACCTATCAAGATTTCATTTAGCAATTTCAATTACAATTTTCTATTTATTTATTTAAAAGGAGCCAATATTTGGGGTATTTTTCTGTACAAAATGAGATCCATGCCCAAACCCATGTTATAACAGGTTCACAAGTCATTTAGGTGTGAATTATTAAGGGAGCTATGAATTGCTAAAAAAATATGGTTGGGAATGAATAGTTGTTTTAAATATTTTAAATTTTTAAACTAACCTCCTTTTTTCTCATTGCAAAGACTTATATCTGCTTTCACTTGAAGTGACAAAATTTCTAAGTGTTCAAATATCAACTTGTACAGCATCCCAGCTTGCATTTTAATGCAGGTATTTATGAATACCAGTTGTATGCTACATTGTACTTTTGTTTTGTCAGATCCTGGAAAGGGTTCAGTCTGCATAAGGTTCCAAAGAAGAAAATTACAAGTTAATTAGAGTGTCTTGACTGAAATGGCTGTAATAATCACCACAAAAAAAGAATCCATTTGATACGTTTAAGTAATATTTAATGAACCATCATTCAGCACTGCATTACAAAGATTACCCATAACGTAAAAATTAGCCAACTTTATTTACCTAAAGAGCACAACACAGCTGAAATCTGGATACTGCAAGCACTCTGACACTGCAAGAAAATGGAAACATTTTTTAAATACAAGAACATTACTCAGACACAACTGTAAGAAATGAGAACTTTCACCTAATCTATGTGGTTAAATTTAACAATATTGTTTAAAAGTCTAATCAACAGTGATTATAATAAGATCATGGAGTGTATATGACTTTTATCTTTCTCTACATTTAAAAGAAAAATAAATTTAAAATTTAGATTAATTTTTAAAAAAACTGTGCATTTCCATGTCTATTATCGTGTCTATTTTTAACTGTTGCCTCTTTCAAAACTTCAACCATCATGCAACACCAGGAAGTGACCAAGACATAACAGATCCTAGTCTAGAATGCTCTGTTTAAATACACAATTTTGGCTCACAATTTTGATGGCTGTATTGTCAGAGCACTGTGTAAACTGCTCCAAATTGCAAAAAGCAGGACCACTCCCTACATGCCTCTGGCCTCAAAATTGTCAGAAGAAAACCAATAAGCTGAGAACAAACAAGGTTCAAAATGTCATAGTCTATATCATAGTTTCAGCCGATAGATCAGTCAAAGGAACTGAGATCCCCATGGCAAAACCCATTTTCTGTGGTAAAGGTCTTGTCACCGGTATTTTAAAAAATTTAGCATGGAGTTGGAAAGTGGATATGTGATGCATTATGACTGACAGGCAAGGATTTACAAATATAAATAAAATAGCTGGTTCACTCCCTGCTTAACAACGATGTACAGATTCAAGACAATGGCAGTCCAGATCTTATAATGTTGACTGTTGTGGAGGTCTGGGCATTGATGCAAAATTGGATGACTGGGTGAATGACTACCAGATACAGATAGAAAATCAGGGGATACCATTCAGTACTAATACCTGTAGTTATCTCACAGACAATGATGACTGAAGTGGGGTGGGGGGTTTTGGATGCAGAATTGGATGGGATTGATGCAGTGGTGGACAACCTGAGACAGGAAGTAAATAAGAATATATATTTCTCTAGGGCAATGACAAGATGAATCTCACAAAGCTAGAACTAATACTGATGACTGAAAATGCCAATTGAAACCACAAGGATGACTTGAAGAATGGTGGCCTCAAAGGGACTGGTTGGTTACAAAAGATCCTCAAATATGTGGTTTTTCTGTCATTTTGAAATAATTATCTACTTTAGAATCTTGTCTTTATGTTGTGTCTATGTTAAGTTGGTCCTTCCCCATCCCATGTAACCTAGATGGCTTAATTACTTAAGTCCACCCATGTAACTTAGATGGCTTAATTACTTAAGTAGAGGGATATAACTTATATGGCTTAATTACTTTAGTCCACCCATGTAACTTAGTTTAATTACTTCACCCATGTAACTTAGATGGCTTAATTACTTAATTCCACCCATGTCACTTAGATGGCTTAATTACTTAAGTAGAGGGATATAACTTAGATGGCTTAATAACTTAAGTCCATCCATGTAACTTACATGGCATAATTACTTAAGTCTGCCCATGTAACTCAGATAACTTAATTACTTCACCCATGTGACTTAGGTGGCTTAATTACTCAAGTCTACACATGTAACTTAGACGGCTTAAATACTTAAGTGGACAGATATTACTTAGATGGTTTAATTACTTAAGTCTACCCATGTAACTTAGATGACTTAATTACTTAAGCAGAGGGATATTACTTAGATGGCTTAATTACTTAATTCCACCCATGTCACTTAGATAGCTTAATTACTTAATTGAGGGATATAACTTAGATGGCTTAATTACTTAATTCCACCCATGTCACTTAGATAGCTTAATTACTTAATAGAGGGATATAACTTAGATGGCTTAATTAATTAATTCCACTCGTGTCATTTAGATGATTTAATTACTTAAGTAGAGGGATATAACTTAGATGGCTTAATTACTTAAGTCTGCCCATGTAACTCAGAAAACTTAATTACTTCACCCATGTGACTTAGATGGCTTAATTACTTAAGTCCACTCATGTAACTTTCTCAAGTCTACACATGTAACTTAGATGGCTTAAGTACTTAAGTCTACCCATGTAACTGAGATGGCTGAATTAATTAAGTCCAGGGAGACAAAGATTATTTTCCATATTGATCTGTGTTAGTCCTTTGTGGCTTATTTAACAGGTTAAAAAGTGAAAGCTATAGCTCATTTCTTACATATATCTTCCTATTCATTGTTACTAGGGTATACTAAAAATTTCTAGATTTGTTATACAGGCCCCCATGAATGGTGAATACTACCTACTCTGCTCAAAATTGCCAAATACCAATTGCCTATTTAATTTTATGGCATTGGGCATCAACATTTGTATTGATAAATTACATGTGGCTGTAAAGACTCAGAGCAATGGCTGTCTAAAAAGTTGTTGTTGATGTAGGGTTTAACACCATTTTTCAGCATAAGATAGGCTATACATGGCAGCCAGTATAAATGGTTTAGAAAGAACCCCAGAAACCCCAGAAAGAACCACTGACCCACGAGAAGCTACAGTCAAGCTTTTTCACTTACATTAGCTGAGCCTGAGACTCAAACCCTTACAGACAGGTGAGATGGCAGTGATCTGTAATGGTGAGCGCTTTAGACCACTCAGCCACTCAGGACCCTGTTCAAAAAGTAAAATTGGAAAGAGAACAGTAACATAAGTAATAATGCACTGTAGTCGGCAAAAATCATGATCAGGGGCAGCGCTGGAAAAATTATCACAAGGTGTGGTCACCTATAGAATTTGCCATGAAACTGCATGTCTGAAAAATCCAAGCCCATTTTCCAGAGGTAGGTCCTAAATAGACCCTATATTTAGAAAAGATTTTCTATTTTTTGTCGGTACCAGTTATCATTGATTTTGTGGTCGCTACCATTCAAAACTGAAGAGCCTAGCAAACAAAAATTCTCTGTGGAAACCATAAAAGCCATTCATAAGTCCACAAATTTAAGTACCGATAAAACTACAAAATTTCCACAAAACCATAAAAATATATCTTCATGAAAATAAATGAATTCACAATATTTGTTGTCAAAGATGCATATATCTTTTGGGTCTTTTTTATTTTGTACTTAACAATATTGTAGTTTATAAATAAAACACCTAAAAGTCATGTATCATTCAAAATACATAAAACTTGAATGTAATTATTCGCAACAATCTCTGTACATCATTCTTTAACTTTTTAGACTCATAAAACATAACCAGTGTAACAAAGAAAAATATGACGAATATTTCGGAATCAAGTCGTTTTGCATTCGAAGAGTGGTGGTGGGGAGTAATAAGTAATTAAATATGGGAACAACTTGTGTTAATAACTGGAAGAAAATTACTGTCGAAGATATTGCTTTCAATGAATTTAGATGCAAAATCAGGATGCATCGTGTGACCTGAAAGTGACGAGATAAGACTGACACTGATGATGTAGATTCAACTTTTTGTCTGTACTAGTATTAAATAATATGAGATTAAAGCAGTAATGCACACATACAATCAATGCCTGGCCAGAAGAACTCTCTACAGAGGGCATTGACAGATGGTATATGTTGTGGACGAACATAGCAATAGTCTATGGGGGGAGGGTCAGGTGACTTCCAATCCTTGTCATTCCTGAAATAAAATCAGAAACCAATGAGGAGATGATTGCTTTTTTAATAACGAATTCATGTAGTCTACTGTTTCAAAATAAATGTTAATGAAAATCACAACTGTCCAAATTTACATTTCAGCACATCATGTTGATACTATACTTTCTATGTAAATAATTGTCAACATTTTTTTAACATAAAGTCTGTCAGGAATAGCTGTGAACTGAAATTACAAAATAATTCTTTTTCTTTTACAATTACAAAATATTTATTTTACAATCACATGATCACACAATATATATACACACACACACACACACACACACACACACACACACACACATACACACACACACACACACATACACACACACACACACAAGGCTCGAAATTAGCGGTAGTCCACTAGCCCGAGGCTAGAAGATTTCCTGTCGGACTAGGAACTATCATAATGTTATTGGTCCGAATGGCTAGTAAGTTCTGTTTATCAACAGTCAGCGTTTGTTTACTCAATACCCTAATAAAGACAGCATATATATATATATATATATATATATATATATATATATATATATATATATATATATATATATATATATATATATATATGATGATGATTGTGCCCTACATCACAATTAATATTTAAGTATTTCTGGTTGCCAGGATTCCTAATGGAAAGATAACAATGATCCAATTAGAAGTGCCAAGAACTTAACAAAGGAATTCAGATGATTAAAAATAAGTAGGTGATGACATTTAAATATACCATTTTAAAAAGTTCTAAGAAATAAAAAGCAAATTAAATAGCAGTTAAATATACAAAGTCACGGAAATCAAGCAATTAGTTCATACAGAGTAATCAATAGTAAGGTAGGTAGACACCCATTACCTATGTGGATAAGCCTGAATTTCCTGTAGGAGCTGCATTCTTGGAGGTCGTGACTCATAGTCCCTTCTGATGAATGGCTTCAAAATCCTAGAAACAGAGGACATAATTTAGTTAAGCAAGAAGCTGACACATGCTTGAGCAATTAGAGAGTCTGATTAGATAATTCAGTTGAATCTACATAAGATAAGACATCCAAATGGGCCTGAAATTGCCAACCTGGGCAACAGAATTATGATAGCTGGTCAATGCCAACTCACACATGCACTGAAAGCAAATATTTCAGTAACATATGTTTAATGTAGAATACCTACCTAATCACATTAATTTTAGGAATATAAGGACTACTGCCTTTTGAATCCAGATGTCACCAAACGAGAAAATGTCATCTCCTATATCAAACAAAGGCCAATAACTCTTGCACATTACATCCCCTTACCATTGCCAGGTGGCATTAGTTTAAATTGTATGGTGAGTGAACAAGATGCTCACAATTGTTGGGAGGATATTAAAGTAATACTGTAAGTATTCTGGGAGAAACAAACTTTTTTGAAAACTTTGCCTTCTCTGTCTAAACCAATCCCAGAACACATTAACATAGGGAAAATATGAGGAAGTACCATAATGTCAAACATCTTATGTATTCCCCTTGGGAAGAACCAGAAACATTCCCTATCTGAAGTAGAACCCATTCTCCTAACTTGCAAGTAGCACAATTAGAGGCAACATGGTTTGAGTCTGTGAACAAGAAATGAATGAAACCTTACCAAATAGAATATCTGGGTGAATCCAGCAAAATCTACAATGAGTGCCCTTTTTATGAGTCTATGCTCTTAAAAAAGGTAAAAGAAAACAGTGAAAAGTAACAAGTTTTGTAAAAGTCAACAAATAATATAGTTCCCAAGAGTATAGGTGAAAATGAGAAAAAGAACTTATCATATTGCGACACAAGTCCTAAAAATTTAAAGTCCTGAATAAAATTCAGTAGAATTCCAGAATAAACAAGAAACTGAAGGCGATGATGTATCTGGTAGCTTATAGAGTGTTGAGGTGTCAACAGTCTTTTGTTGAATCACAGTAATAAAATTCCATGTTTGAATTCACTATAAATTCCAGTGAATATCTCTGTCCATGAATTTTATCAGAGCACTTTTGCATTTCCAGAGAAATTAATCACTTGATTTTGAAGAAATAAATTTTCCAGCCCTAAAATGAAATAATGGACACCACATATAAAGCAGCTTGAAAGAATTAGATCTTGAAGCACAAATGAAAAATCCTCTCTGTTACAAAATTATATAGTTTTCTACTTAACCTCAGGTTACATTTAGCATTTTCTATATGTAAAAAAATTACCAAATGGAAAATAACCTTCTAGAATGATCCTGATGTTTAAAAAATAGTCAAATACACTATGGAAATTCCAAAACCTAGACCTAGATTCAAAGAAACATATTACTTCTATTAATAATAATACTGATTTTAAACCCACACATAGAGAAGAATTTAGCTATGCTTTAGTTGTTTATACAGAATAAATAAGTTAATTTGGGTCAAGCAGAAATTAGCTCAAATTTGGTCAAGATCAAGTCCAATATACAAATGTTACATCACAATAGCATATAATGAAATAAAAATGCAATGAAATAAAAAAACTAATTTAAAAACCCCACTAACTAACAAACAATGTAAATTAAATATACATAACATCCTATTCAGAGAATATGCTGCTGTTGAGTCTGGTAATAATAATAATAATGAGGACTTTGTATAGCACCTAATCTTTAGAAGCTCTAATCGCTCTACAACAAATAAAATTATATGCCTACAAAAAACAAAAAACAAAACACCATGAAATTAAAAACACATAAAATACAAAAAATTACTGAAAATATTTAAGATAGGAAACATTATTAGGTCTTTAAGTTTGTTCTTGCAGTCGAAAAAGGTGAGTTTTAAGAGCACTCTTGAAAGAGATCATCACTGTGTCTCTGTGTCTAAATTCAATGGGCAATTCATACCATGTTGCTGGGCCCTGGTATGCAAAATAACATTGTCCCTATATCTTTGTTTTCATAGTGGGAATAATGAGTATACGATTTTGTCATAAGAGAAGTGTAAGTATCTTGCTGGTATGTACACATTGATGAGGCCAGATAGGTATGTTGGACTGGATGGAGTCTGTCATAGAAACATAGCACAGTGAACAAATTTTGTGTTTGATTCTGGATTGAATGGATGCCAGTGCAGAGTACAGAGTAGCATGGAGGTGTGCTCTGATCGAGGTAGTCAAAGGATGATCCAAGCAGCTGTGCTTATAACTTTCTGAAGTTTCAGGAGTAAATATTGAGATGATCCAGACACAGTTGAGTTAAAATAGTTCAGTCTTGAAAGTAGTAATGAACACACAAGTGTTCTAGTGGCATCATCTGAAAGATATTTGCGAACTGAGCTGATGCGTCTCGGCTCAAGATATGCAGCCTTGCATATGTTCATGACATGTTGGTGCAATGTGAAAGTACTGTCCAAAGTAACACCTAGGTTTTGTACTGACTGCATGAATTTAATGTTGGTGTCGCTGATATTTATTGTTTGAGGAAAAGGATGTGAATGAGAAAGTGTTTGTGTTGTGATCAGAATGGCCTCAGTTTTATCATCATTCATCTGCACCTTGTTACATGTCATCCATGATTTCACATAAACAATGCACCTCTACTCCTTGGATGATATCATCAATATCAGCTGGGTGGCTAGATTTGTAAATTTGGGTGTCATCAGCATACATTTGGTGAGACACTGGATGATGATCTATGACACTTGAGAGCGGCTGAGTGTATATAATGAAGAGAACAGGTCCAAGAACAGACCTCTGTGGAACACCACAACATAGATCAACTGGGCTGAAGTGTATTCCATTTGTAGATACAATTTCTGTCCTGTTCACTAGGTAGGAATTGAACAACAATAAGGCTGTATTGTGAATGCCAAATACATGCTGGAGACAGTGAAGTAATATATCATGGTCTATTGTGTCAAATGCTGCAGATAAATCAAGGAAGGTGAGGACTGTAATCTTTCCGCTATCCAGCTCTATTCGCAAATATCTTTCAATTGATCCCGATAAAACACTTGTGTGTTCATTAGTACTTTCATTATTGGACTATTGTAACTCAATACTATCTCGTTCGTCTCAATATCTACTCCAGAAACTTAAGAAGCAGTTTGGATCATCCTTAGAGTATGATAGGAGCACACCTCTCTGCTGCTCTGTACCCTTCACTGGCTACTCATTCAAGCCTGAATCAAACACAAAATTTGTTATCTGAGCATCATTTCACTGATGGACTCCAGTCCAACATACCTATCTGACCTCACCCATGTGTACACACCAGCAAGATAATTACGCTCCTATTCTGGCAATCAATTAATCATTGATGAAAACAAAGTCAAATGGACATTCCTTTGCATACCAGGGCCCAGCAATGTGGGACAAATTGCCCACTTAATTAAGATACAAAGACACAGTGATCCCATTCAAGAGTGCTCTTAAAAGTCATATATTTCGACTGCAAGACCAATCTTACAGACCTGATAATGTTTCCTACCTTAAATATTTTCTGCATGATTTTTTAAGTTTTCTAATTTCATGATGTTTATTTCTGTAATCATATCATTATAGATTTTATATATTATAGATGTTGTCTAATGTTGTAAAGTGTTTAGAGCATCTAAAGATTATACAAAGTCCTCATTATTTCTATTCTGAATTGTTTTCTTTCTTGGACAATGAATATTATTGTATGTTTTGGGACAGGAAAAAGTTAACTATTTTTGTGCTATTCGAAAGCATGCAGAAAGTATCAGATACATGTTTTTGGCATTAAAAGGTCATGCTTATGCAACCAATAGTAACTTGCCCCTTGTCTCTCTCAGACCCCGGGAACTAGGTCCCTGTTTAAAGCTATGACACTTTTCATATATATGATGGTGATGGTGATGTGTTATTTTGCTTTAGTAATTCAATCTGGAATTGATGCAGGAGAAAAGCCGATTGGGTTATTTTTGTTGTTGTTTGCAATAAAAGCTAAAAATACAATTTAAAAATTAAAATAATTGATGTCTAATGGTATTCATAATGCCTATAGCTCTGAAGTCATACAAATATTTCATGCACCTTGACATGGTTTAAGATGGTAATAATATTTTAAGGTGTTGAGTGATGGGAGATGAAAGTCAAGTGTCTTACAACAAAAATTATTGATGTGCATCTGTCATCCATGTTTCTCGTTTGGAAGAGACATGCTCATATTCTGGTTTGGTAGAGACATGCCCATATTCTGGTTTGGTAGAGACATGCCCATATTCTGGTTTGGTAGAGACATGCTCATATTCTGGTTTGGTAGAGACATGCCCATATTCTGGTTTGGTAGAGACATGCTCATATTCTGGTTTGGTAGAGACATGCCCATATTCTGGTTTGGTAGAGACATGCTCATATTCTGGTTCATGCCCATATTCTGGTTTGGTAGAGACATGCTCATATTCTGGTTTGGTAGAGACATGCCCACATTAAGATATTTTGCCAAGTGATTATATGCTTAGGTTTTGATAGGCCATGACAGTACATGTAAAAACACGGTAACCTATCTAACTTAGCATGGGAATTGAATCCAGTACATCATGCTAACCACTGAGCTACCAGTCTTTAACAGAATATAAGAAATTCATTCACAAGACACATACATGCCATTGTTTTCCAAACTCATTTTGTCCATAATTTGTTTATTTATTATTTAACATATAATTCTCAGCAGTTTTCATCATAAGTTACTTCCCTGCTTTAATAAACTAGCTGGTAAGTTCAGAATGTTTTTATTCAAGTTTGACCAAATTTTGTTCAATGGCTTTGGAAAAGTCATCCAAAAGGTTTAAGTATGTTAACCGCTCCGGTGGCCTAGTGGTTAGAGCATCCGCAACAGAATGCCATCGATCCTTGGCCATGTCATACCAAAGACTTACAAAAAATGGTACTAACAGCTGCCTTGCTTGGTGCTCAGCATTAAGACGTTAGCGTTAGGACTGGTTGGCCTGGTGTTAGGATAATGTGACTGGGTGGGACATCATGCTACATGTCTGTGGCAGGATGTCCCGGTGCTAGACATCACTAAAAACTGCCTCAGTGCAGACATTGTAGCAATATATTTGAAAAATTGTTAAAGCTACGTTAAAAATCCTAATCAAACAAACAAACAAAACAAATTAACTATGTTTAGCAATGGCAGCCATCTTTAAAGGCAGTTCCGCATCATTGGGTAAAGGTCTTCTTGCCACGCTACTATGTGTCAAATATTACCAAACTATGTCTTCATCCTAAGATCTATCTGTCACATTTGACCACTCTGTATTCATGCCTAGATACTATCTTTCAAATATGACCACACGCTGTCTTCATGCAAAGCTACTATCTGTCAAATATAACTGAACTCTATTCAATCCGTTTGAAGAAGTCTGGACTCGACATAGTAAAGTCACTGCCTTCAAAGATGACCTCCATTTAAAAACTTTTCTATTAATTTAACTATAGATAAGCATCATTTGAACAATGTTGAACACCCTCTACACCAGATACATAATTCTGTTCAGAAGTTTTAAGAGGTCATTTAAAGGACTTTTTTAAAATTTAGTAACAGTCAAAATCAATATTTGATGTCCAGTCATTATAATATATGCATAATTCTAATAGATCTTCATGCTAGGATGCTATCTGTCAATAGTTTGGTTAAGTTTTCTGCCATTTTGGAATAGAGGTCATTTAAAGGTGTATCCACGTTAAGTACAGTATGCATATTTGTATCCATGTTAAGTAACAGTATGCATATCACTTTTGTATAAATCTGAAAGGATATTTTCTGACAAATCTAATCAAATTCTGTTATCAGTTTTTTGAAGAATTAATTTAAAGATTTTTCTATAGTCACCACCATAATATCTGCTGCCAAGATTGATATCATTTGAATTTTTTTTAAAGCTCTTCTTACTAGGAATACTTTTGCTTGAGTTGGGTCAAATTATATTCAGTGGTTTTGGAGACGATGCTAAAGGGTTTTTGTTTTTAGCAACAATTTAAAGGAAGACTCGAATCACTAAAAGATTTTTAGACCAGGATTCTATTTCTTTGTTTATATTCTGCTAAATTTTTTGTGCCATTGAAATGGTTTATACTATTTTTATTTGCAATTCTGGTCATATTTAATATTTTTATTTAATGGTGAATTCTGCAACATGTAAAACCTTAAAAACTCTTTAAATTGCTCCATGAGGTTTATGACATCAAACATTCTTAAACGACAAATATTTATAAGCAGCAGAAAGACAAGAACTCTGAAAACTATCACAAACAACAGAAAAACAACTGAAATTTTCAATGCAAATGGAGGAATTTAATCTTGGACTTCAGCCTACTGCTTTTACTATGGCACTTCCATGACCAAAAACATAAACAGAAACATCTTAACAGGTCAAACACTCAATGGACCTTGGAAATCAGTTCATGAATTCAATATTTTGAGTGAACAAGATTCAAATATAAAGCTACTGGTAAGTTTTAAAAACTAGTTCTACATTACCTTGCTGTATAAGGACTACATATACTCTGAAGTTGGTCATCTTCTGTCCCGACCAGACGATTCAAGAAAGAAGGATGTTTTTGAAGGTAAGCTGTCACTGTGTGTGAGACAGTCTGAAGTAGATAAACATTAAAAAATTGCCACTTGGGTTTTAGGACTGGATTATTTGGTAAACATTTATTAGTTGATAATTTCAAACATTTGAATGGGCTACAATTAACAAAAACAAATTTACAAAACAACCTTGAAATAGCATATTTTTAAGTAAATTGTGTTTTTTTAATACCAGGAACACTTATCCAATCACACTAACATTATGAGATAAGCCTGCTACCTTGCAAATCCAGCTGTACTAAATGACAAAAATCATCTTTATCTGCATGCCAGCCAACAGCTTCTACTAGTCTCAGATCAAAATGCTATGTCTGAATGCAAAGCTTGCAGACATGGCTCTCATGAGCAGTAATTTTCATGAGGCAACTTCAATCTTGTGATACCTTAGCGTATGCCAATTGTATAACTCATTTCAGCCATAAAGCCTTCAATCTTGTGAGACCTTAGAGTATGCCAAGTGTATAATTCATTTCAGCCATAAAGTAAAGGATTGCGGGTTGATATCCTATTTCCCAGCTTTCAATGGAAGAAAGAGGCACTTGTATATATGTTTCAAGCAGTGCTTGAGAACATGAACAGGATCTTGTATGGCAGCTGCTCTCAACCTGTCTATGGAAGGAAGTGAGTAAATGAGGACTCTTTGATTGCTGATGGACAGTAACCTATTTTTGGCTACAAAGCCCAGTTGTGTCAAAAGGACCACTGACCAATCCAATCTGAACTATAAAGATAATTTGATTGCTGATGGAAGTAACCTATTTTTAGACAATGAGGCCCAGTTGTGTCAAAAGGACCACCAACCCATCCAATCTTAACTAAAGACAGTCTAAGTCAAAGAAATGGACATATAACTTGCTTACTCTGCATGCTGAAGTTAAAGCTATCAGAAAACATGTTTTGTATGATAGTAACTTTAGCAAAGTGTGGACCAAAGGCTCAAATTTATTTGAATCAGCCATGTAAAGGCCCAGGACAGATTCCATTTTGTAAACTGAAAGATTTTTGTCAAATTTCATCAAAATTGGCTAAAAGATCCAATAGATCTTTATCATCCCCAAAATCATGTCTACCATGATGCCAGAATGTGTCTGAATTTATGGAGTGGTAACCCTTTTATAGTAAATGAGGCCAGCTATTTCTCTACAGTGAGTCAGAGAAAAAATTCAGCCAGTTGATGGATTGTGGCACACAGAGAGTCGATGTTATTCATATGGCACCAGTCCCTGAAAACATGACACTCTCCCTGTAAGTCTTTATGCTCTCAAGATTCTCTCCACAATCAAAACTTTAAACGGTTTGTCTCACAAGGACAAGAGCCTAGCATAAAGCTGACAGTCTAGACAGGGATGGAATGCCCATGACCATGGTTGCTTGAGAAGATTCACGATGGCTGGAATCTTCCGAGGCAGATGTATCCAGTCCAACATAACTATCTGGCCTCACCCATGTGTACACATCAGCAAGATACTGATGCTCCTCTTCTGACAATCATATACTCATTGTTCCCACTATGAAAACAAACTCAATTGGACAACATTTTTTTGCATACCAGGGCCCAGCAACGTGGAATGAATTGCCCATTCAAATTAGACATAAAGACACAGTGATCCCTTTTAAGAGTGCTCTTAAAACTCACCTTTTTCGACTGTAAGAACAAACTTAATGACCTAATAATGTTTTCTACCTTAAATATTTTCAGCATTTATCATGTTTTCTAATTTCATGTTTTTTTGTGGTCATATCATTATATATGTTGTAAAGTGCTTAGAGCTTCTAAAGATTAGGCGCTACACAAAGTCATCATTATTATTATTTATTATTACTGGCATCAATACATACCCTTATTTCTGCTTCCAGTTTCTAAAGTGGGATCCACATGGTAAGCCAACCTGGGCTGCAGCACTGATGCAAGAATGATTGTCATTGAGGTATGATTATGACTGTTTGATCATGGGGACTTGAAAAGGGTTGCCATTTTGCTAAAATGTTGTTAATATGGGTAGACTAAAAATACAGCTGAGTGGGATGTTGATGCATTGAACAATGCAAGAACTGTCTCACTGAAATCCAATCCTGCTAGAAATGTGGACCCTTATCAAGACAAATGGCATACTCATCCTGTCATCTGTATAGATGGATTGGTCTCTCCATCTCCATATTGAATTTCAGTGGCAAAATGTATTAAATTGATGATTGGCCTCAACTTACCATTTGCCTTCTGAAAAAGAAAGTCTGAAATAAAACCCCAGCAACTGTGGTTTCTACACAATCTCCACCACCTGTATTTCGATGAGTGACCATATCTCCTGTTGTAGAAAGCATCTTTCTCATGATATGATGGTATGTCCATGAAGAGAGGAAGGAACAAAGAGGAGGGGGTTAGATAAATTAATTAAAAAGCCCCTCCCAAATGACCTGGTTCACCTGGTCATTCTTAAGGAACTGGGTGATACAGTGAGCTGAAATTGTTGGAGATTACCTGCCTAAAGCTACGCTGTTTGTGGGCAGTGGGTAAGGTAGATCAAGGTCTAGAGTTACAAGGCTTGAAGGCAGAGGAATTAGGTTGCATCAGTTTTGTTAGACTGTTGGCATTGGGCTGGAATCTATATTACACATTTTAATGAAAAAGATCTCTTGTTCCAAGTCCACTTATTTTCCGTCTGCAGTGGTGGGGGCTGATTGTTTTTAAATGCTGAGTGGGTTAAGTGGTAAATTTGGAGAGCCAGTTTATGAACTGCCTGCATCCGAATTTCTTCAGTTTTTCCTTCAAAGAGTAGCAGTGACCCAAACTAGAACATCCATTAAGCCAAGGAATGATGAGACTTGAGTGATGTGGACCAAAGACATGTATGATATCAGGTCTAAGTTGGCAAAAGTAGTTAATGCCTTGGTCATGAAATGTTGAGCTGCCCGGTTAATGTACTCTAGCAAGCATGGACATTGCTGGGTTTCTCTGTGATTCAGAAAACTGCCAATGAGGCCAAATCTTACAGAAAAGAACAGCTATTTTCTGGACCAGCTACGAAGTGGCATGGAATAACATTTTGTCCACTTTATTAAACTGGTGCAGACTTATCAACTGACGCTAGATATTTGTCAAGTGCTGGGAGATCAGTACTGAAGGCAATTAAGTGAGTTTTTTTTACCAATGAGATGAAAATGTTGCTGGTACTTGGCCTTCTGAATAAAAAAGCCTCAGAATTCCTTAAATCACCAATTCTACTTGAAAGTATGTCAATGATGTCTTTAATTTTAGCAAATAGGGAAGGAGCCAAAAGGATGGTGTATCTTCTTCCTTGTCAATATAAGATGCTTTAACTTCATAGTCTTGAGTACTGGTAGGAAGTGGAAGGCATAATGAAGTTGCTAATGCTTTAACTTCATAGTCTTGAGTACTGGTAGGAAGTGGAAGGCATAATGAAGTTGCTAATGCTTTAACTTCATAGTCTTGAGTACTGGTAGGAAGTGGAAGGCATAATGAAGTTGCTAATGCTTTAACTTCATAGTCTTGAGTACTGGTAGGAAGTGGAAGGCATAATGAAGTTGCTAATGCTTTAACTTCATAGTCTTGAGTACTGGTAGGAAGTGGAAGGCATAATGAAGTTGCTAATGCTTTAACTTCATAGTCTTGAGTACTGGTAGGAAGTGGAAGGCATAATGAAGTTGCTAATGCTTTAACTTCATAGTCTTGAGTACTGGTAGGAAGTGGAAGGCATAATGAAGTTGCTAATGCTTTAACTTCATAGTCTTGAGTACTGGTAGGAAGTGGAAGGCATAATGAAGTTGCTAATGCTTTAACTTCATAGTCTTGAGTACTGGTAGGAAGTGGAAGGCATAATGAAGTTGCTAATGCTTTAACTTCATAGTCTTGAGTACTGGTAGGAAGTGGAAGGCATAGTGAAGTTGCTAATGCTTTAACTTCATAGTCTTGAGTACTGGTAGGAAGTGGAAGGCATAGTGAAGTTGCTAATGCTTTAACTTCATAGTCTTGAGTACTGGTAGGAAGTGGAAGGCATAGTGAAGTTGCTAATGCTTTAACTTCATAGTCTTGAGTACTGGTAGGAAGTGGAAGGCATAATGAAGTTGCTAATGCTTTAACTTCATAGTCTTGAGTACTGGTAGGAAGTGGAAGGCATAATGAAGTTGCTAGTACCCTATAAACCTACTCAGCTGCAGCCTTGAGGCAAAATTCAGCCTGTTCCGTGGTCAGATCTGTGTATGGTTGGTTTGCTGGAGCTTTGTCACACTCAGTGTGTACTGAGTGTTGATCTGGTACTGCTTGTAGCTCTGGATACACCATACCAGGTGGCATCAATGACACAATTCCATCCTCTTGAAAATGTCACTAACTCTTCCATGTGGATAAGCAGTGAACATATGGAAGTCCAGCACTGTAAGAATGGCAAGCTGGTTTGCCTGACATATGGCCAGCCTGGATGGTGGTGATATAGAAGATGGTCCAGTTGTCACTGGTAATGGCTACTCTAGGGCCTCTTTGTATACACAGATTTCTCACTGAAATATCCATCTTAGTAAGGGTAAGTCACTGACGGTATAGCTAAACAGATGGATCTGACACTAAGATTCACATCAATTCTAGTTGCCAGACCGTTTTGTCAAAAAAGTCCCCATGCTGAGATGGCTGGACAGCTCGTGATGGCAAGGATGTATTATGAAATGGATTCACTGGATCTGGTACAAACTCACATGTGTCCAGACTTTACATGTCTGAAGGCCATGTTTGGATATATGGGGGGTACTTATACCCATAACCTAAAATTGGGGGGATGCTCTCCCAATGGGTTGGAAAAAGATGTGCAAGTGAGCAAGGGAACTCAACAATTTTCTCCTCCACTGCCACTGACGATACTGTGGCCGATAGTTACAAGTGACAAATTTATGGGGAGGGGTTTGGAGGGGGGACATCTCAGAGTCACCCACAAGATTTGCAATGGAGGTTTACTTTGAATGTATAATGAATATGTCAACATTGTTTTTTCTCAACTTATTCCATCTTTCCTTCTTTTCTAATGCCTTCTAGACTACAGTAGCCCAGACTTCCTCTATTCAGACTTACAGACATGCATGGCACAGATGATGTATACTTAGTACTTTATGATACAAGAATCATGGTTGTCTTCCTTTGCTTTGAACTTTTTTTTTCATTTCATGCACTCTGATGACATTCCTACTGAAACAACATAAAATGAGAAAACAATGCATGCAGTAGCAATTCTGCATTACTAACTCACTAATACCCCTCCATTACTAATAAAGTGTTGTGCTAACTCATAAACGACAACATGAGTTCAATGATAGCATGTTGTGACGTGGTCACATTGAACTCTTTGACAATGTCCATAAAGAAGGTAAAGTCACTCAAATTTTGAAATTTTGTACAAGTAACATATACAACGTGTCACCTGTCCAACAGGTGATTGTCCTACATAATAAATCCAAATATGAAGTTGAATGGTCCAATTTTAATGCTAAGATGGCTTGGAATGCTTGAGTATGAGGTATGTGTTATCTGTACTGAAGGGTTTTTTAAAAACTAGTGACACTTGGTGATGGCAAGGTCTTTTAGTCTTTTAGTAGGGCTGGATTCACGAGGTAGCAGGCTAAAATCCAAACATTAATGTGTATTTAAAGAGTTGCTGTTGTTGTTGTTTTAGGGTTTAACGCCATTTTTCAGCACACGATAGGCTATACATGGCGGCCAGTATTATTGGTGGAGGAAGAATACGGGAAAATCCCCGGAAAGAACCACCGACCCATGAGAAGCTACTGGCAAGCTTTCTCACATAACTACATTAGCCGAATCTTAGACTCGAACACATGCAGACAGAGGTGAGACGGCAGTGATCCGTAACGTAAAGTGCTTTAGACCACTCGGCCACTCTGTGCCCCATATTTGAAAAGAGAAGTATCAGTTTTGTCATTAGAAATTTCCAATAGGACATTTGTTCATGGTGACCAGCACAAAAAACCTAATGGTTAAAATGGTCATTGACCACTTGGAAAGTATGCAACAAATGTTTGATTCATCTGAAGAGTTTGCTAAAATATATATTTTTTATAGAAGATTTGGACAATTTGAACATCCTCAGCCTTTTTCATTACAAGCTTAAAACAATACTGCTGATGTAAATGACAATCATTTGGAACTGACCTCAAACTCCTCATTGATACTATAGCAACCTCACAGATATCACAATGACATGTCATCGGTAATAGTAGGGTAAACAACACTTTGAGGGCAATGAAACCAAATGACTTTATTTGTTCTTCAAACTGTTTGTTAAAACATTTGCTGGAGTGAAGTTAAGATTAAAAGTGCTGATATTTAATTGCTAGTTGAAAACACTGTCATGTTTTAGTTTTCTATTTTTATATGACAATATTTACTAGCTAGATGTTCATCCAACAATAACGTTACCAGTTTGGGTAGAATCATTATGATTATTTCAATCTATATTTAACAAACAACAATAATGTTACCATTTTGGGTAGAATCATTATGATTATTTCAATCTATATTTAACAAACAACAATAATATTACTATTTTGGGTAGAATCACTATGATTATCTCAATCTATATTTAACAAACAACAATAATGTTACCATTTTGGGTAGAATATCTATGATTATCTCAATCAATATTTAACAAACAATAATAATGTTACCATTTTGGGTAAAATCACTAAGATTATATCAATCTATATTTAACAAACAACAATAATGTTACTATTTTGGGTAGAATCACTATGATTATCTCTTATGAAGATCCGCAAGTTAAAAGCATGCCTCCTACCTGAAATTTGTCTAAGATTCTCACATCTCCTGGCATTATTCGTCCAATAGGGATATTCAGACCACCTTTCTGTAACATGAATAAAAAGATATCCAATAATACTCTACCTTGACTGACAAATCAATCTGATTAAAATCAGCTGTTATGTACTACGCCACTAACATCTGAATTAACTCGATACGGGGTCATGTCCAGGCGACCTTTGCATTGACCAATCAAAACGCGACTGGCAAACCAGTAACAGTATTTCGCAGACATTGTGTCGGATAGAAAGAAACCGAGAGATATCGAAAGACAATAGAAAATGGAAACCCCCTCAGTGCAAATCATAACATCAATAAAAACGTATTTTCTTGGAAATATTTGTGTTTTGTGCGGGTTTTCATTCATCCAGATAGAAAGGCTTGAAGACGGCAGCGAGATTAAAAAGAAATTTCTGGACAGAAAACTTAAGTTAAATTCGGAACGAGTGGAAAACATCGCGCGAGTTACTGACGTAGAATCGCTGCAGATGACGAAAGTGGAGTGTGCCAAAAATGTTACAGAGCAGTTGAAAAAGTGTTAAGGTCAGAAAAGGAAGTTTTAGAGGTAAAGAAAAGGCTAAAAGAATCCGCAGAAACTGTTTCAAAAACTTTACTCTTAAATCTGCCTTCGCCGAAACGAAAATCCATCACAAAAATGATGCTCAGAAGTCCAGTTTGCTTCACTATCGAACTGATGTATGAAAGGTCCAATCCGATTGGTGGAAATTTTAATTAGTATGTATTATGCAAAGGTCGCCTGGACATGACCCCGTATCGAGTTAATTCAGATGTTAGTGGCGTAGTACGTAACAGCTGATTTTAATCAGATTGACTGACAAATATGGCTGAACACTCAATTCATCCAGAAGATTGGACAGAACAAAATCTTTTGTATTAGCTAGGAACCAAGTTTTATTAGCAAAAGTCCAAGTTTTACCTTGAGTGGTGTTAATTAAAATAAGATCTTGAAGAATTGAGTAAATTAGATTTAACAAATAGAGATTCCTCTTTAAAAAAATATCTTTTGAAAATTAATAGATTTCAAATAATATGTGATATCTTAGGAATGAGCATCCAGATAAAAGTAGAGATAAACTAAACTATGGATCTGAATAAGGCAAGTATATATTTGCCAAAGACTGAGCAAAAAACTTCAAGACTTCAAGTTTCTCACCTGCATATCCCACTGCGTACCCCAGTGAGTCTTTGCCAGTCTATTCAATTCTGCATCAAGGTCAAACAAGGGCAGGCCATGCTCTCTTTTTAACTGTTAAATTTTTAAAAAATGAACAAAGAAATAGAGATGTATGAGTTGTGATAAATATATGCACTTTTTGTTACTTTTGTGCCCTGCTTGCTGTATTCAAGATCATTTACTCATACTGATCATTAGACAACATTATATAAAACATGAATGACTTAGGTTCCAGTCCACAATTTTTTTTTATTGCAGAGGAGTGGACCTCTAAAAAGTTAATTACAAAATTTAAACATGATCATGTGATCTTTAAATAGAATCCATGTATGCTTATGTTGGCATGAATTGGTTTCAATATGTTGGAATGAAACAGTTATGTTTATGCATTCCTGGTTTTAAAAGACAAAACTGTGTATCAAACATTTTGAACACACCAGCAAGATACTTATGCAAGATAATTAATATTTTCAGCATTTTTGTTTTCTAAATCAAGAAGCTGGAAGCAGAAATAATGGTATGTACAGATACTAGTAATAATAAATAATAAACATAAGGACTTTGTATAGCGCTTAATTTTTAAAAGCATTAAGCGCTTTACAACATCTATAATGATATGACTACAAAAACAAAACAACAAACACCATGAAATTACAACACAAAAAATGCTGAACAATTTAAGGTAAGAAACATTATTAGGTCTTTAATTTTGTTCTAAGTCAAAAAAGGTGAGTTTTAAGAGAACTCTTGAAAGGGATCACTGTGTCTTTGTGTCTAATTTCAATGGGCAATTCATTCCACATTGCTGGGCCCTGGTATACAAAAGAACGTTGTCCATATTGTTATGTGCTTAGGCTCGAATAAACAGTAACATAGAAAGAGTGAAAATAACAAGCTTGTAAAAACTTGATAAACAATTTATTGAGCACAAATATTTTCCAGAAAAGACAAAATAAAACTTATGGTTTTAAGAATCAATTCCAAAATTAATCCAAAAATAATTCAAAATATAATTCACTAGTGTAATTGCAAAAGTCCTGGTAATAAAATGTCCTAATAATGCCAAGTTTGAATCTTAGTGAAGCATACAAGATGGAAGACGATGTCACATGATGAAGTCAGTTCTGGTCTTATGAAATTCAATGAGCACACTTATTTTCCAGATAAATAACAAAATAAATCCTCTTGATCCAAACAAATGGAAATAATTTTCAGTACAAGGTAATTTAAAATAACTCAAAACAACACACAACTTAGTATTCTAACTGCCCAACTTCTACTAAATAGTTCGCTCCAAAACATAATTTATATACCTGTTTTTACGTAAACAAGGAAGGGGTCACATGATCTTCTAGAATCTTTAGAACAAATTTATGTTCAAAAAATCTCGTGCACACAGCATGACCCAACTAAAAATAGAAAGATGTTTATAACAAAGCTCCATAATGTCCTTGTAATCAACCAATCATTTTAAAAGCATGTTTACAACTCTGAAGCCAGATCAGAAATGAGGTCAACATCTGGTGTTTGTAGAGTACAGGTCGTCTCCCAATGAATGAATTTTAAACTTAATATGTCAAATTTGAATTTTACAAACAAACAATGAAAACAAAAAAAATTACTTAAATCAAATATACATTACAATATCATTTTGTTTTCATAATGAGTATACGATTATCAGAAGAGGAGCGTAAGTATCTTGCTGGTGTGTACACATGGGTGAGGCCAGATAGGTATGTTGGACTGGAGTCTGTCAGTGAAATGTAGCACTGTGAATAAATTTTGTGTTTGATTCTGGATCAAATGGATAGTCAGTGTAGGGTACAGAGCAGCGGGGAGGTGTGCTCTGATCATGGTACAGTGGGACCCCGCTATAACCCGCCCCGCTATAACCCGAATTCGGATATAACCCGGTCGTGGCATGGCTCCCGAAATTTCGGGTAATTTATTACAGGTATTTTTCTCAAAGACCCAAAAAAAAAAAAAAATTTAAGTATGAAAAAAAAAAGTCAAGAGTTTAATTATCATTTTCATATTCGTCTAAACAGTGCGAAAAAGAACCTGTAGAAAATGTATTATCAAAATTTCTTCTAGTTTTGTGCCAAAATAAACGTCGGAAATACGAACCAATTGCTGGGCCTACTGAGAACTTTGATCTTTGTTTATTGTTGAAAAATTACAGCTCATAAGTGTCAATATTATAATTACTGATTCCTGAGTAATGAAGCCATCGTGTCTGCTTTGTGTTTGTCTTGAATGCATTCTGAATACAATCGTTGCTCTAATAATCTCCGATATATGTTCTCTTAAGTTCATACACAACTAAGCAATAGCCAATGCGGAGGTTGATAAAAGATTCTCACCAGAATGTATAAATCAATCAATTTAAGTACATTGTTTATCATCAAAGTGAACTGCCGAGCTAAACAGTGACATGATTCAGTGGTTAAAATACAGCCAGTTCTGCCTGCTGTATTAAGAGTACATCAAAAGAACATGACACAATAGCTGGGCGGCAAGTTCAAAGGACTTTGACTAGCAGCTTGGGTGGGAAAATGTGCTGAAATTTACAATGACTGAATTCAGAGACGGAAAGATCCTGAGATGTACATGTAGTTATTATAAGAATACACTTTAGCTTCCATTATTTAATCTACGGACATGTACTATTTCATCATTCATTACGTACACCCGTTACGTAATTTTTGCCTTTTTCTTTTCATTGAATTCAGTCACATAATGATCTGTGACAAAATTATTGAATATTTTACATCCTTGTGTGGATATTTTCGATGGAAATATATGTATTATGGATTCAGTGTATGTTACAAGATTCGCTGGTGAGTACACGGTGTTGATACTCTTTTCATGCAATAGATTATACATGTATATATATATAAATTAGACACGTGTATGTACCAATGCATGGTTCTCTGAATAAAGTAATATATTAAATCTGTTATTTCTGTTACCACAGCAAATGTTTTTCTCATTTAATATATATTGATCAAAAGTGGTAATTGTGCCATTCATTTTCGCACCCGTCTTTATGTACCCCACCCCCATCCCCACCCCGCAATTAAATCCAAAAATGTGTTGGTATTGTACATGGTTGCTTATAACACGGTTCGGTTCATATCCCGGTCGGATTCTATGGCTCCCAACTACCGTGTTATAGCGGGGTCCCACTGTATTCTAAAGATGATCTGTGCAGCTGTGTTTTGAACTTTTTTTGAAATTTCTTTAGTAGATATTGAGATGAACCAGACATAATTGAGTTACCATAGTCCATTCTTGAAAGTACTAATGAACACACCAGTGTTTCAGTGGCATCAACTGAAAGATATTTGTGAATGGAGCTGATATGTCTCAGCTCAAGATATGCAGGCTTGCATATGGTCATGACATGTTGGTGCAATGTGAGAGTACTGTCCAGAGTAACATCTAGGCTTCGTACTGACTGCGTGAATTTAATGTTGGTGTTGCTGATATTTATTGTTTGCGGTTAAAGATGTGAATGAGAAAGTCTTTGTGTTGTGATCAGAATGGCCTCAGTTTCATCATCATTCATCTGCAGCTTGTTACATGTCATCCATGGTTTCACATCAGAAATGCACCTCTCTAGTCCTTGGATGGTAGTATCAACTTCAGTTGGGTGACTAGACTTGTATATTTGGGTGTCATCAGCGTACAACTGGTGAGACACTGGATGATGATCTATGACACTTGAGAGCGGCTGAGTGTATATAATGAAGAGAGAACAGACCTCTTTATAACCTCCATAAAGAGACCTCCAGATGGACTTGACTAATCATGACATTTCACAGACATACAAATGGATTGATATAGAGACATCCAGATGGACTTGGCCGATCACGACATATCACATACATACAAATGGATTGATATAGAGACCTCCAGATCGACTTGACTGATCACAACATGAAACAGAGATAGATGTAGTGACCTAGAAATTGACAGAATAAGAGAATTTTCATTTTTTAGTAGAGTCAGATTCTAGAGGTAGCAGGCTAATATTCCTAACCTATGATTCGTAAATGTATTCAAGGAAGAAATACTATATTAGCAATTTTTTAAGCAAAGTTCCACCAAACTGATCAAAAGTAACAAACATATGACAGGTTTACAAAACTGTGAAATGAATAAAATTTATGATAGGAAGCTACAGTTCCTTTCTACTTCTGTGTTGAAATAGAATGAAATGAAACTACTGAAACCACCTAGAGAGAATTTAACTGAATGGGTCCAGTAGCAGAACACTCCATACAAAGACGTGGCTCCTGGTCTCACCAAGATAGTTGCCCTGAGCTTAAACAGTGGACTGTTCTCCATTCAGATCTCCCAATAATAAAAATCCAACAACAATCATGCACTTCCCCAATTCTGATCGACCACTGTTACACATAGCACCAAATCAAGAGAATATAGTTTATAATTAACCATGGATATATAAATTGAAAATCTTTTATATTTCTAAGGTGTCAAATGACAACATTTAAGTTCTAAAAATGTAAAATATTTCCAAGCAATTTAGGAATATTAAACATTACATATAAATGCATACATGATACTTGATAAACAACATATAAAGTCATGATTTTTGAAAAAAAAATATAAGTGAAGGACAGAAATTATCAAAATGCTATAAGTGAATGGAAGAAATTATTAAAATGCTGAGTCAGCATTTTTCTATATAACCAATTCTTTAAATATTCTCCATGATATTTCTCTGGTGGTACATCATAAAATGCATGCGCTGACATAAATTAAATTGTGTCTCAATGGGTGGAAGTAAATACACTCAACAAGAATGAGCTACATGGTCAGTGGACACTGACTAGGTATGCATTTGGGTTGAGGCTCATGCTGCCCAATGAATGAATGAGTAAGGTATGTGTGCCTCATAAGCATGCAGTAACAATAAGACCTCATCTTTTGTAAAGTGTTCTATTTCAGGAATCATCATTTACATGTTCCAAACTTTGTGGAGTTTTCATTCCATGTATTTACTTAGTATATCATCTTTGTTAGCTGTATCTGCCCTTTGGTTACAATCAATGCTGGTTGTAACCAGCAACATTAGTCTTTTAGCCAGAGAACAGTATAAATCTACATAGTGAAAAGTATAATTTACAACAACATGATTACACATCTCTAATTTTAAAAAACCTCATCTGAAACCAACCTGTCTTATGATGAGTTTTCTGCGCAGTCTATTGATATGTACAGGTAACTGCTTGCCACACACTTTGGTCACTGCATCCAACTGCTTTAACAGCTGTCGCTCCTCATAGGAACTCATCAGGTGGCACCTGGAACAAAGTCAGTACACAACTCTACTGTATGACGTTCTACTACACACATGATTGACAATCATTACTGCTAACTGATGACTTTGGTAGGTTAATAACTATTTTTGATGCAAGGCATGTAAATCATTGTGCAGTCACCATTGTACAGAATGTTTGTCTCAACTCTGGGTGATAGGAGTAAAATTTTCCATGTAACCAGGTAAATAATGTTCAATGTTAACCAGGTAAATAATGTTCAATGTTAACCAGGTAAATAATGTTCAATGTTAACCAGGTAAATAATGTTCAATGTTAACCAGGTAAATAATGTTCAATGTTAACCAGGTAAATAATGTTCAATGTTAACCAGGTAAATAATGTTCAATGTTAACCAGGTAAATAATGTTCAATGTTAACCAGGTAAATAATGTTCGATTTTCACAAATATTAAATGGATACTTATGAGTACTTTTTAAAGATTCACATTTTCTATTTTTTAGTACAATTGGAATATGTTAATGTGTGTCCAAGTTTCCTGACAGCTCCATGGCAATTTATTAGCCTTGGCAATAGGTCAGTTTCTTAGATATAAGCCTTGTAAATAGGCCAGTTCCTTGAATATGTAAGACCAAAAATAGCCAAATTCTTCAGACAGATGTAAGCCTTGGCAATAGGTCAGTTTCTTAGACAGATGTATATTTGTACTTAGGTCAGCTCCTCAGTGAAAATGAATGTATTAGTAAACAAATGAGCATTAGTACTATTTCTGAAAGAGAGACATAGACAGCAAGAAGGTATGTATTTGTTAAAAAATCAAGCAAAATTATCTGTTGATCACACACAAACACGCACACAACTGAGCTATGATTTGAAAAAAAATGTCCCTTCAGACAAATGACTTTTGAGATTTAAATATATTTTAAAGAATAAGTATTTATCTATTTATTTGATGCAAATATCATGAATATTACCAGGGATGAAAATGTATGCATCATACAATGTTAGTGTGTTAGAAATCCTTAGCAGCCACACGTACCTTTTCAAATGTTTATTATGAACTGGAAGATTCTTATACATGAAACAACTAAACAATATAAAAAACATTAAGGGACAAAATTTCCAGTATTGCAATACAGATAAAACTTCTTTTCTTTGATGTAATAATGTAATTAAAAAAAGCAGGATATGATAATAACTAGAGATGTAGCAGTCCAATATCATGATTTATGCCCTTTAGTTTGTTGCACCTCTTTTGAACTCTTGTTGTTGTTGTTGTTGTTGTTGTAGGGTTTAATGCCATTTTTCAGCACATGATAGGCTATACATGGTGGCCAGTATTATTGGTGGAGGAAGAACCCGGGAAAAAACCCTGAAAGAACCAATGACCCATGAGAAGCTACTGGCAAGCTTTCTCACATAACTGCATTAACCAAATCTTAGATTCGAAAACACGCAGACAGAGGTGAGATGGCTGTGATCTGAAACGGAGAGCACTTTAGAACACTCGGCCATTCGTGGCCCCTTTTGAACTCTTGTATGTTCAGTAAATTAACCACAGAATTATCTTATAAAATAAATTTAGCAATGTGTGGATTATATTTAGACCCAATTATCTCTCCACCTTTACAGTATAAAAGATTGTTTTCCACATGAACGCAGGCTGTAACCATCCAGGTGTTTTCAACCATAAAATTGGAAGATAAGAACTCAGTTATGCTTACTTGACCTCTGGAGATTTCCGTTCTTCTTTTTCTTCCTCAGTGGCTTTCCTCTTCTGGCTCCTCCTCCTCCTGCTGTTGTCTTGTTCCACACCAGAATCCTCCTCCTCCTCACTGGAGCTGCTTGCAGTTGCCTTACTGTCACTCTCGCTCTCTGAGTCTACTACAGAATTACCCTCTTCATTGCTGTCTGTTTCCATGGATACAATGTTTCTTTGGCTACTGCTTCCTTTTTGTGTGACTTCTACTGCTGTTTCACTTTCTAGTTTACTGTGAGACTCAAACATGGACGCTGATCCCGAGTCTGAAATTAGATCGAAGTCATTAAAATTTTTCATGACTCTCATACATTTGCATATAAAACATTTTTGGTTTAGAGGGAAAGTGATAAAGATATACTGTGTCTACTCACTTTAAAAACCAGTCAAACTGCAAATAACAAAGATTCTGATCTGCAAAAAGCACATATCACCTGCAGATCTGGGTCTATGTTGTTTGTTGTATTGATTACTCCCAACAAACTGCACAGACCCAGATCTGACAGCACATTATGGTACATTATGCTGAAGCAGATCAGGATCTTTGTTGTTTGCAATTTAACTTGACTTATAAGTGAGTATATATGGTAACATTAAAATCATCAGACAGGATGTTAACACTTACATATAACATAAAAAGTTGTATTGTATCAAATATTCACCTGATCTGCCCTTTACAGATTCCTTGTCTATTTTACTTGCACAGCTTATACAATCTATAATTACATTATCAGCTACAACTTAATAGTTTCTTCATCAGATAAACATTATCAAAGGGCCCTTTTAAATATGGATCAAAATATATATTGCAGGCACAGAGTCACAGAATCCTGTCATTGAATTATCAGAAATCACATCATAAAATTAAAAGGTATTCCTCAGTAGAAACAAAGCTTAAAAAAATCCCACCCATCGCAGACAGTAGTTCTTGCACCGTTGGAGACTCATGCATGTGTACTGGAGACCATGGGTGTGGTGGTGAGAACGTGCCAGGGTCAATCTCAAAGTCGCTGTCTGAGTCATCAGCAATGAGGTCTTCTGACAACAGCATGTTGGGTATTGTATCTGAATGGAATAAACAAAATCCATGTGGAGCTTAAGAAATTAAAAATGCTATTTATGACAAAACAAATAAAGAAAGTCTTCTATTCAAAAAAAGTTTATTTTTACCTAATCTGAATAGTTTTTAAAGTCTTTATTTTGGTGCAAATTTTGTGACTTTTCAAATCTGACATTGATGCCTTCCTATTGAACAAAGTGCAGAATAGTGCTACATTTGCTATGCAGAATCTGTAAGTGCATTTATCAATAATTGTCACTTTAAAACTCCTAAATGCAGCATGTTGCTTTATCAGTGCTAATGTCTCCACCCTACTACCAGGTTACTTTCTCAAAATGTCAGCATTCTTCTGGTATACTCCTAACATATACCTCTATCTACAATATCAAAGTTGAATCATATCATAAGTAACTGGGGTATCACTTTCTAGAGAGATTTGCAAGATAGCATCAAAATATCTAGTGCAAACTGCAATCTTCAAGCATGCTGTACTGTTACTAACAAAATATAATATAATGCATCAACAAAATAGTATATTCTAATTTCTAAATGACTCAAATCGAGTTTTTATGCAAATGATACAACAATCATGTTATATATAAAAAATTAGATTGCCCAGACCCAAGAGAATATTTGATGTATAATAACCCTATATGAACACAAATTCAGGTCTCAATTGTTAAATTTGAAAACAGCTAATAGATGAATATGAATTTTTGTATGTTTCATGCATAGGCTTATATCAGTTAGTGTCAAACACATGGGGGTGATCTTGTTTGAATGCAGTGTGAATATTAAAACTCTCAAGCTATTAGCCAATGGAAGTTAGCCTCTGCCTTAGTAAAGAAGGACAACAAAGCTACTGAGACTAAATCGCAACAAAAACATCAGTTCATTAGCACCTTCAAAGAAAACATTTTTCAAAAAAAGGTTTGTAGCAAGTGAATAAAGAATACTCCACTAAAATTTGCACCAGTGAATAATAGTCACAGAGTT
Organism: Unio pictorum; assembly: GCA_030141615.1. Taxonomy (NCBI): domain Eukaryota; kingdom Metazoa; phylum Mollusca; class Bivalvia; order Unionida; family Unionidae; genus Unio; species Unio pictorum. The sequence continues at coordinate 2,585,934 of JARLTB010000157.1, read as the reverse complement.
TTCTTAGTTATTTCTCAAACACCCTGCTCATTTCCAGCTATGCCCCAGGGGAACTGATTGTTTCTGCATATTTTGCAAAATATGTCAATCACATTCTAACATGTATAGATGGTACCTAAACTGTAAGCACTAACACACACATACACACAGACGGAAAGAAACATTAAATTCTCTCATTTTGTTTGACGATTGTGAGGACAACCAATCTGTAGACCCAAAGTGTATATGGTTATGAGACTGAGTGGTCTTTAAACCCTCTGACTGCACAAATTTCACTGTCTTTTGATATAGTACACATTTTAATAATTGTTTCATTTAAAGCTATAGTGTATTAAGATCCAAAGATGGGACTTCAGAGTAAGTTTTGGTGCATTACTTGACCAAGTTTGATATTTTTTGAGCATATTATATTTTGACAATCCTCTTTATTGGGTGAGTGCTGAATAGATTTCAGACTGAACAACTTAGAAATGGTTACCTTGAGGTATAAGATCTCTTTCCGTCAGATAGTTAGTCTCATCTTCCAAAAGTTTGGCAGATGCAATAGAATCACTATTCAGGTCTTTCTTGACATCTGATGTTGCAGGCAATTCTGGCCCTTTCTTCTCCACATTTTGTTTTGTCACTGGGGATTTGCTTGTTCTCTTGGTCCGATTTTGTGAGGACCTAGAGAGATGCTGTTTTGTTTTATCATCTGAAGTTAGATAGGAGTACAAGGCTGAAGATGTATTCAGTGGTGCAGTTGTTAATGCTTCCTGCTTTATGGTTACAGTTAATGAATGTAGGGAGGAACCACTTGGCTGTAAAATGGGTGTTAAGGGATCTATAACAGGGGGCACAACTCCTAATCCCTGGGATGCGACAATTGAATTCAATGAGTTTCCAGAGCTTGTGAACAGATTTGAGTTTGTGTTGACAGTCACACCAAATGTTTCAGGGGAGGAAACTGCTTCTGTCACACTAGCCTTCCGTGACTTGCGCATTTCTTTTGCTTCCTGAAAAATAATTATAAACTAGAAAGAAAAGAATTGCAGTGAGATGTAAGTTCCACAAAGAACAAATCACTGTGATGAAAAATCGAGGATGCACGATGGACATAGAATACAGAATTTAGCACCATCAATAAATGTGGTACACAATTTAATATACGCTGATACTTTCAATCCAAGAACTTTTTGCATACATAGCAAAAATCAATGGAATGTCACTTTAAGCAATTAAAAATCGTATACCTACTTTATTGGACTGACATTAATAAGGTTTAAATTTTTTAAACTGCAAAGAAATTGTTTATGAATAAGTTAACAGGAATATTTCAAATATTAATCAATTGGTGGTAATCAAACTCCACAACTCACAATCACCAAAACGCCAAGCAAAAATATTGAGATTGACTGTACATACTGTGAGTGTAGCTCTCTTGGCTTTCAATTCCATTGCTGCTTCAATAGAAGTTTTACCACGTCGACTCCTTAATCCTTCTTTATGTGCCTCAATTGCAGGTGGAGGAGTTTCCTTCTTTTTGACAGCTGTTTTTGTACCTGGAGTAGCTTTAAGGAAAAATTGTTTATGTGAGAAATAAATTTTTTAAATAATAAATTCTGTTTCTTCGGGAATACTTACCTGATCACATTAACATTTTGATAAAAGCCTACTACCTCCCAAATATTGCCCTACAAAAAGATAAAAATTAATCATTTCTGTCAATCAGACAATGGGCAATGAATGTTACCTATTATCTCCCCTTACTTCCACTAGCTGTTGCCAGTTTTTAAGCGTGAGGTAAGTATTTATTGATAAACATAATTGACTAGAAAAATGTGCTTTCTCCGTTGAATATTTCCTCAACTGAATTAATATTAGGACAATTGGTAACAGTACCCGGGAATGTTCAGCATCCTAACTAATCTTCAGGTATCATTCTTGAGAAGAGAGACAGGATTCCTGATGTTAATGACAACTCACTTTCATGAACTATGACCATTCTATCAAGTTATGAATATAAATACTGAAATCTTCTGCCAAAATTCACTGGCAAATCCAGAGATCGCTAAGAGGCTAAAATGGGTCTGGCAGTCATCTCAATTGCAGAACCCACCAGATTCAGGCTTTGACTCTGTTAATCCCAGAGAGTATGACTTATTATGCATGCCAGCCAACAGTTTCAATGATGTCTCATTTTGAAATGTGTTCAAACATGACAATTACAGAGATCACTTTAATTGCATGAGCTGAAATCCTCAAGAGGCTACTCTGATCATTTGAGATGTCAAAGTATTCTGAGTGTGTAACCCACGTTAGCCATGAAGATCAGGTTTGAGAGGTAATATCATGCTTTCCTGCCTTCATAGGGAAAAAAAAAAAAAACGAGTCATTTGCTGTTGCTGTGACTTGTCTTTGTGTGGTGCAGACAGGATATCGCATGGCTGCTGACATTGATTTATCTATAGAAGAGAGAGTGAATGATGAATTTCTGATTGTATATTTATGGTAACCTTGGCTGTATGCCTGGTTTTGTCACATGGATCACCAAAGTATTTGATCTGTAGCAGGAAATAGGTTTTCTATGATAACAATTTCAACAGGATCCAAAGCTAATGGCTCAAATTTATCTGAATTAGGCTACGTTACGACACCTGAATATATTGGTAAGTAGGTCAGATAGATACTGTAGTATCATCAATATTCGTGGGGGATCAATTTTCGTGGTTTTCGTGGTTGCCAGAAACCACGAATTTAAATCCCCAACGAAAAATGAGCCACATAGGTTGATGATCACCCCACCCCCCAATTCCCGACCCGTTTTGTTTTTTTACAGTGTTTCATTTAAGTAAGGATAGAGAGAAAATATAGAAAAAGCATAACATATTCAAACAATAGTAATACTAAACAGAAAGAAAGAAAGAAAATATACTAGTAATACAAAATAACTGCATATGAAAATTAGATTTAATACTTATTCAAGTCGATCCTTCAATCTAGTGCAGCTGTTGTTTAAACAATTTTACCACTCTTAAGCCACTGTGTTAACGCCATGATAGTCATAAAGTACTGATATTGCAACTTTATGGACAGTGGTTTAAGTATTAGATGATTCAAATGTACTTTAATAACTGATTGGTCTGGTTTTGTTGGCGGCGTCGGCTTTCTTTGATCTTGAACACTCAAACGAAAACATGGCAAAACTGATTAATCCTGACGGGTGTTTGATATGTGCTCACATAGGTGGAAGTATTGTTTTAGTGTTGTTGGCCGAGTCCGCTTTGACAGATGTTAATCACTTGGTCAAAAACACGTTGTAAGTATTGAACTTGCCGGGGCTTAGATATGTACTTATACAGGTGGTAGTATTGTTTTAAACATTAATGTGACCGCCGTTTGCGTCGGCATTGTTTTATTCTTTTGTATTCTTTATTTAGGGTACTTGTAGAGGTTAAACCATGAAATTAACTACCTTATAATATGCAAAATTTGACAGGCAAAACCAAGAATTTACGTCCCCACGAAAATGTCTTTTTTGACAAAACCACGCAAACTGAGCCCAACGAAAATAAATGATACTACAGTATTTATAATGGCTGCCTTGATGCCTGAATGTGTCAGATATCATACAGCAGAAGCCTTTGATGGCAAGAATGAAACAGTCAGACAGTTGTAAGATCAAGACCTCAAAAGAATGATGTTATTGGCTTGACGCCAGTCAGAGAAAACAAAACACTTTCCTTTGTAAGCATTCAGAGTGGAGGGAATTTTTGCTCTCAAGATTCTTATAAGAGACTGAGGTAAAAATTTGTTTTTCTCCGAGGCTGTCCGGAGTCAAGGCGTGAAGGATGAGAGGGTCACTGTAGGGGTGGAACACTTGCAGCCATAGTTGTTTGATAGGATTCAGTTTGACTGTAATCTTCCTTGGCAGGTCTATTGCTAGACTGAGTATATATTTGACCCAGGACTTGTCCCATCTTGCAATTATCTTGCAATTCAGACCCCTTATTTTCAACATGATTTTTAGTACTAAGACTGGTGGGAGGGGGTAGGCAAAGGCCAATAACCCCTACCAACTGACAGAATGTGCATATATGGTCCTTGTTTCTGGGTCTGAAACTGGTGAGGCAAAGTTGGGCCATTTTTAGTTCCACCTCGTTGCAAAAAAGGTTGATTATTGGATACCCCCAAAGCACACAAATCTAACAAAAAAAACAATGGATGAAGGGACCATTCCAGAAGGATCACCGAACCCTTTCTGGATACAATTTTGCCCAACATGCTGAGTTTGTCGGAATTTGTATGTTAATCTGAAGTAAGACAATGCCAAAAAAATAAACTGCCAAACCAGAATGTACAGATCAGGTAATTAATTAGGAGGTAAGTCAACACTCTGAGTTATCCAACATAACCACGAGTAATATGATAAACAGGGGTCAATCTACCAGGTGAAGTAGGTAACTAAGTCACCTAAAAAATGAAAACTTTTTTTTCTGTTAGGAATGCAAAAACAACTCTGGCCTGTGACTCTTTAGACGTACATTGCATGACCATTGCTTTTGAGCTGTTCCCTACCCATAGCCAGTTATTTCTGGCCTTGACGCATGAGGAGAAATGTAGACACAAAGCCATCAAATAGCTAGTGTTGATTTCAGTTGTGCTGACAGACTCTTGAACTTTCACATGCATGTGTTTTGATAGTTGGTTGACCATTAAACCTTTCCTGAGTAAGGTATAGCAAAGATGTGTTATATATATTTCTGATATCTCTGGTTATAGCCATAATCACTGGCCAATTTCCATAAATTATATTTGATGATAAAAAAACATAAATTTTTTAAAAGCAACTTAAACAGTAGTATAAATAGCAATTTGTGTTTTAAGGATAAACTCAGTGACCTGAAAATTTTTAGTGTGCATTATTTTCTTGAAACCATGAGTGAACCTGTGAGGGACAAATAATGGCAGAAATACTGTGTCTGGAAAATACCAATATGTTACTTTGTCTGTTTTTGTAAACACTAAAGAAAATACTAAATTCATAGATGTTATTATGTTATTGAAGATTTAGCATAATGATGCAATTACATAGGTCACAAACATATGCGATAATGTTTTTGGTGTGGAAATCGAGAAGCTATGTTAGGTCACTGTTGTTTTGTAAAAATATGAAGAAAAAAAAGCAGCGAACTAAATGCTATTTAACCAATGCTTGAGGTTACTACACATACATAGACAATTAATGAAACCATAAATTTGCAAACCATCAAAGGACTATTTTAATAAAGTTATAATGTGAGTGGTTATATAAACAAGCCCTATTTTCAGCTAACTGACCTGGTTGCTTATAACATGGTTCGGTCTATACCAAGGTTGGGTTCTATGGCTCCTAACTACCGTGTTATATTGGAGTCACACTGTAAACAAAAATCTAGGATTGTTCTGATTTAACAAAAAACCGGCTTAGACTGATGGGAGGTTTTTCATACTATGTAGTTGTACAGAAGGAAGCTTAAAAGCTGGTGACACCTAGAGTGGCAATGGAAAGTAATGGCAAGAATTAATGCCCTTTCTATATATGATACAGACAAAAGCCAAATTTTTTATTTTAAGTAGGGCTGATTTTTGGGAGGTGGCAAGTTTATATCACTAACTGTAATATGACCAGAGAATATATTCAAAAATGAAACTACTCTTCTCAATACATTCCTTTTTAATGCAGCTATCATTAAACAAAGCATACTCCATAATCAACAATTACTTTTAAAAAGAGAATATTTCCATGAATTTATTTGACAAAATTTCAAATTTTTTAATACATGTCAAAGATATCAGTAAGTAAATGCAATTCAATTGAAAGTACCTGTTTTTATGACATAAGGTGGTTTCATCTCTGCCAGTCTCCACCACCCTGACTCTCCAAGCTCCTGGGACCCTGACAGAAAAGTTGTGGGACACCCTGATGATAGAACACCTGCCACTGTGCCATACCACAAGGAGGTCTTCTTCCTGATCACAGTAAAAGTGAAGCATTTCAACCCATTCAAGAAGGAAAACAAAAGCTCAGTTTGCTGTTAAAAGATTTCATTAATAAAAGTTGATAACATTTTATTATTTTACCTCTAAAATTCAGTAAAATAGACTGATGATTTAATTCAGGATTGAAAGGAAGAGTCTAGCTACTATGTTTTGACAGTTTTTCATATTCTCATCAATGTAAAGAATCCTCATATTAGGAGACTAATATTTTTCATACATAATAATAAGGTCTCTAAACAATTAGTTTTTTTTAACATGTTAATCAATAATCTTGAGCAAATTTATGTTTCATATATATATATATATATATATATATATATATATATATATATATATATATATATATATATAAAATTAGATTTGTCAGTAAATGGTTGGACAAAGGAGCTATTGCCTTTATAAGAAATTTAAATGTTGAAAGGCATTACAAAAGGATTGTCAAGACAAAGTAGGTAATGAAATAAAATTGAATTACATTTGACTAAAAGACTAAAAGATAAAACTGTTTTAGACCTACATACTGTACATCATTGAAATTTCAATAACTGGTCTTATTGGTCTGGCTTAACTCTTGTACGTAAATATTAGATTATTTACATCCTAATGTCCTTATCCTTTACGATGTCAAGACTAGCTGGGCACAAACTTCCTTTACGATGTCAAGACTAGCTGGGCACAAATTTCCTTTACGATGTCAAGACTAGCTGGGCACAAATTTCCTTTACGATGTCAAGACTAGCTGGGCACAAACTTCCTTTACGATGTCAAGACTAGCTGGGCACAAATTTCCTTTACGATGTCAAGACTAGCTGGGCACAAATTTCCTTTACGATGTCAAGACTAGCTGGGCACAAATTTCCTTTACGATGTCAAGACTACCTGGGCACAAATTTCCTTTACGATGTCAAGACTAGCTGGTCACAAATTTCCTTTACGATGTCAAGACTAGCTGGGCACAAATTTCCTTTACGATGTCAAGACTAGCTGGGCACAAATTTCCTTTACGATGTAAAGACTAGCTGGGCACAAATTTCCTTTACGATGTCAAGACTAGCTGGGCACAAACTTCCTTTACGATGTCAAGACTAGCTGGGCACAAATTTCCTTTACGATGTCAAGACTAGCTGGGCACAAATTTCCTTTACGATGTCAAGACTAGCTGGGCACAAATTTCCTTTACGATGTCAAGACTAGCTGGGCACAAATTTCCTTTACGATGTCAAGACTAGCTGGGCACAAATTTCCTTTACGATGTCAAGACTAGCTGGGCACAAATTTCCTTTACGATGTCAAGACTACCTGGGCACAAATTTCCTTTACGATGTCAAGACTAGCTGGGCACAAATTTCCTTTACGATGTCAAGACTAGCTGGGCACAAATTTCCTTTACGATGTCAAGACTAGCTGGGCACAAATTTCCTTTACGATGTCAAGACTAGCTGGGCACAAATTTCCTTTACGATGTCAAGACTAGCTGGGCACAAACTTCCTTTACGATGTCAAGACTAGCTGGGCACAAATTTCCTTTACGATGTCAAGACTAGCTGGGCACAAATTTCCTTTACGATGTCAAGACTAGCTGGGCACAAATTTCCTTTACGATGTCAAGACTAGCTGGGCACAAACTTCCTTTACGATGTCAAGACTAGCTGGGCACAAATTTCCTTTACGATGTCAAGACTAGCTGGGCACAAATTTCCTTTACGATGTCAAGACTAGCTGGGCACAAATTTCCTTTACGATGTCAAGACTAGCTGGGCACAAATTTCCTTTACGATGTCAAGACTAGCTGGGCACAAATTTCCTTTACGATGTCAAGACTAGCTGGGCACAAATTTCCTTTACGATGTCAAGACTAGCTGGGCACAAATTTCCTTTACGATGTAAAGACTAGCTGGGCACAAATTTCCTTTACGATGTAAAGACTAGCTGGGCACAAATTTCCTTTACGATGTCAAGACTAGCTGGGCACAAATTTCCTTTACGATGTCAAGACTAGCTGGGCACAAACTTATCATCAGCTACTCCATATATTATCCCACTACAGTATTAAGAGAGTTCCAGCTGCAAAGAGTTCTTCAAGATAACTAACAAACTAATGTCAAGGAACAAATGCACACCACTTCCAAACACCTTCTCTCCAGAAGACCTTCTGGACCTATTTGCAAATTTCTTCTGTGACAAAGTACAAATCTTTAGAGATGCACTTGACAACACAATTTCAACTGACTCAATATCACCATACAGTTACGATACAGAATTTCAGCAACAACCATTAGGAACATTTGAACCTGTCTCTATTGATTTAGTATTGAAAATTGTGATGAAGAGTGCACCAAAGTCATGTGAACTTGATCCAATTCTAACATCATTGCTGCTTGAGTGCTTATGCCCAATATTGCCTTCAGTAACTGATGTTATTAATATCTCTCTCATCGGGGGAATTCCCATCATTTTTCAAAACTGCCATCATAAAGCCTCTGCTGAAGAAACCAACACTTGACCATAACGATTTAAAGAACTACTACCCAGTTTCTAATCTCCCGTTCATATAAAAAATCTTAGAAAAAGTTGTTCTAACCCAACTTGTAACTCATTTGAATTCAAACCGTCTTTTTAGCAATGTACAGTCTGCATATCACCCTTGCCACAGTACTGAAACTACTCTTCTGAATGTATTTAATGGCATTCTCTCTGCTTTGGATAGTGGATTTTCGACTGCAAGAACAGACTTAATGACCTAAAAATGTTTCCTACCTTAAATATTTTCCGAATTTTTTTGTTTTCCAATTTCATGGTGTTTGTTTTTGTTTTTATTGTTTTGTAAGCATATCATTATTGATGTTGTAAAACACTCAGAGCTTCTAAAGATTAGGTACTATACAAAGTCCTCATTATTATTATTATATATTTTACACTCTTGTTCAGAATATGATGTCAATCCATATTTATGACTGAAAATTACCTGTGAGATCCAAACAATGTAACCCAGTGTTTATCTATGAAGGTACAGATGTGTTCTTTCCAACGGAAGTAGCCACACATTCCTGCACCACTCAGCTGGAGATTGTACAGGGCAAGCTGAACCACCTGAGTCCTGCAAACAGAATTGTAACGATGTTTTAGTAATGGAGCCACTACAAGCCCTTATCAATGGTCATCTTACACCTCAACATTACATTTTAGAAAGGATCCACTACAAGCCCTCGTCGATGGTTATCTTACACCTCAACATTCCATTTTAAAAGGATCCACTACAAGTACTCGTCGATGGCTATCTTACACTTCAACATTTCCATTTAAAAAGGATTCATTATTAGCCCTAATTGATGGTTGTCTTACACCTCAACATTTCCATTTAATATGGATCCACTACAAGCACTCAGCGATGGTTATCTTACACCTCAACATTTCCATTTTAAAATTGATCCACAACAAACCCTTATCAATGGTTATCTTATACTTCAACATTTCTATCCACAAGTCCACAGTGAATTGTCACTAAACTCTCTGTATTGTCAATCTAGACTCGAAAACTCAAAATTTCTTGACACTATCCCTTTGGACTTTACAACGTAAAGTTTACTTTGCAAACACATAAAGCTGCATTTCCTATGAAACAAACTAGTGTATGCACTTGATCATAAAAGACAGTAAAAAAATGGCAAAAGCATCCATCATAAATGTTCAGAATGACAACAAAAAAACAAGTCGGCCCAACGACAATATGGCAAAGTCATACTTAGTTTGGTTCCCTTCTTTGTATGCTCCCTGCATTGCACTCCACTATACTTAGTCAAGCTTACACCGATGCCATATTGTCACACAATAAAAACAAATGGCCTCACATGGAAAGATCTATTTAATCTAACCATGGCAAATTTATTCTTTTAATATTTTCTTAATGACACAATATGAACTTTACTAATACTTGTATTTGAACTATAGTAGTCATTATATTGTGTTCAAGCTTAACCACCAATTAGTCATATAATTATTTTTACAAATAGTTTTACTAGTAGGTGAAGATGAAGGAAAAGGGTATACACAACAGTATTTTGATAATATTGTACATTACACAGTGTCATCTCAGAGATTCCTTGATAAATTTTACGTCGAAATTGACATGAGGTGATGTATGACAGCCCAAATACAGCCAAAGATTAAGACCAAAATAAATCAATCATCTTTTATGATGGGGTGAGGGTACTGAAAGCTTTGCAAATATTGCACACATTACACCATGTCATCTAATATAATCTAGTTGCAATAAATTCCTTGATTAATTTAACATTGATATTGATATCTCATTGTGAATGACTCCTCAGACTTAGCCAACTATTAGGATTGAAATAGCAACTATTTTCCATGAGGGGGTGAATTGAATTCAGGGACCAGTTTTATATTGGCAGAGGAAAAATGATTAAATATCATAGATCTGAAATGTATTAAAAATTATCATGAAATGACAAACTTCTGATCCTTCTTTCATGTTTCAGGCAATGAAATATAACTTGCTATATGAGAAATAGATATCTGTGCAAAATTCACAGACCATTTATTTAAAGAAATTGTTTTCATCCTGAAGTATTATTAAAAAAGAACCAGAGGTCTCGCTAGGATTTTAAAACTAGGTGTCCAGGACTCCCATTTTGGTAAAAATAGGAGTCCCACCAGCAAAAGTTGCAGTCCCATCCCATTTTTTTTAAAAACTTTGCAGATTAGAATAGCTGTTGGTTGCCATTGAGTTTAATTCCACCATTAATTCCATTCTTTATAACAATGACATGTACAACTGTATCAGCTTATTCGGCGTGTCTGGTAATTCTGCACAACAATACATAATTTCTGTAAATATTCGATAACATGCCTTTTAGGTAAAAATTTTTTTAAATTTTGGGGCTGAAATGCAGACAGAAAGATTCCAAAGTAATGTATTTCATTTCCATATCCTGATTCATAAACATTACATCTTTTCAAAGCCATGCGCAGAATAGTCCACTATATCAGTTATAGCAACTTAAGCACAGTTCTGAAACTCATTTAAATCTTCATCATTTTTTCGTTTAACCCTAAAATACTTGTCCAAATTTGCAAATGGCATTTTGTCCAAGTCTTGATGTGTCTTGGTTTCGAGTTTGCATGCAATATTTATACAGCTACAATAGGAAATGAAATCAAATACAGGATGACAGGGGTTCACCAATGTAGCAAACTGCATTTCTGTTTTCCTTTCTGGTGACAAAATATACCATCTGACGATATTTGTTGTGACATGAATTTTGGCTCATAAAAACTGTGTATACAGTCTTGCATTTGGAGTAGAAAAAAATCAAAGACACCATTACAGGAAGCAGCAAACTTGGATATAACAATGTACTGGAATATATTGTTAGATAAACAAATCCTTGTTTCATATTGACAAATCACCGTAACAGTTTGTTTGTTTGTTTGATTAGGATTTTTAACGTAGCTTTAACAATTTTTCAGCCATATCGCTACGATGTCTGCAGTGAGGCAGTTTATAGTGATGTCTACCACTGGGGCATCATGCCGCAGACATGTAGCATGATGTCCCACCCAGTCACATTATCCTGACACCAGGCCGACCAGTCCTAACACTAACCTCTTAATGCTGAACGTCAAGCGAGGCAGCTGTTAGTACCATTTTTGTAAGTCTTTGGTATGACTCGGCCGGGGATCAAACCCACGACCTCCCGCTTCCACGGCGGACGCTCTAACCACTTGGCCACCGGAGCGGTCCATAACAGTGCACTGTTATATCATAATCTGCTTATGCTGATATCTGGCCGTATTACTGTATGCTGTATTATAATCAAAATAACCATGCAACTGACTAGTTAAAAGCCAACACCTCTGAAGGCAGAAACGTAAAATGAGTATTCAAAAAGATTATGCTAACTGAAAAAAAAAATAACACAGCGAAGAAAAAATAGTTTTGCCGACACTTCAAAGAAAACTGATTACCTTTGAAGCACTGATATACACTAAACAAATCTGTCTCAATGTTCTACAATTATCTGATGTTGCTGCAGCAATAATAAACGGGTATTTGTTAGGTCCTTCAACTGGAGCCTTTAGCGGTGCCTTCAATAACAAATGCACCATCATCAAAGCAAGCTGATGACCTTTGGTTAAAGAAAGTCAGCAACAAACTCAAATAAAAGAATTGTCTCATTTTTTATAGTGATTAGAACATATTTATTGTGCCGTGAAACTTTCCTGTTTGCAAAAGAAGCATAAAAAAAAGAAGACCCCCCCCAAAAAAAACGTGCATACGGAGGACTCATGCGTGGGTGATTTTCTGCGTCAAAGATGACAAATTAGCAGCCAAATATGTGTAATTAAGCATTTCCAAGACCTCTGTGAACCATAACTTTTATCAAAGCTAAATAAACTCTGTTCAATGGACTGTAAGCAAAAAATTTTCCCCATACCACTGCAGCCTCATCCGCTCAAACTCCTCCTCTCCATCTCCACACACCTCACACTTGAAATGAAACAGGAAATCCCCTTTCAGGGTTGATGGTAGACCTGACTTTACACATACTGAAAAATATTGATTACTTATGTGAATTAGTGTACTATTAAATTCTCTAATACAAAATGTCTTGATTACTTATATGAATTACTGTATTATTAAATTCTCTAACACAAAATGTCTGTTAAAATGCAAAACTTCAATCATTAAATCATATCTTGTATAAAACTGCAAGATAACTATAAAAGCATGGTAACAATACCAGCATGATAACAATAACAGTTAGCATGATAACAACAACAGCATGATTACAATAACAGCTGGCATGATAACAACAGCATGATAACAATAACAGCATGAGAACCATAACAGTTGGCATGACAACAACAACAGTATGATACCAATAACAATAACAGTTGGCATGATACCAATAACAGTTGGCATGATACCAATAGCAGTTGGCATGATACCAATAACAATAACAGTTGGCATGATAACAACAGTTGGCATAAAAACAACACGAGTTAGACATGAATGGCTTGAACTATTACAAATATTTTAACTGCATTAGGCCTCAATGGCTTGTACCATTACGAATATTCTGAATGCATTAGACATTAATGGCTTGTACAATTACAAATATTCTGACTGCATCAGGTTTTAATGGATTGTACCATTACATATATTTTCTTTGCATTAGGCCTTAATTATTATTACAAATATTTGAACTGCAGTAGACATTAATTACTTGTACCATCACAAATATTTTGACTGCATTAGACCTTAATGGCTTGTACCATTATACATATTTTGATTGCAAAATTACAAATATTTTGACTGTGTTAGGCATTAATTGCTTGTACCATTATACATATTTGGTCTTCGTAATTGCTTGTACCATTAAAAATATTGTCTGCATTAGGCATCAATTTTTTGCACTATTATAAATATTTTACTGCATTAGGCATTAATTGCTTGTATCATTAAAAAAATTCTGCATTAAGCATTAATTGCTTGTATCATTAAAAAAAAATTCTGCATTAGGCATTAATTGCTTGTATCAAGCAAACTTAAACTTTTGAAATTAAAACTTTGACTGTAGAGTGCTTGTAAAATACATATCCCTTTGTTTCTATTTGTCCTTTTCCCCACAATCAGGGCCCCTTGGACTAAGTCTCTGGGTGTAAGGATAAACCTTCAGACCAGGTATAGGTGTCCTGCCTGAATGTTCCTTTGCAACACTCTAAATTAAATTTAGAGCAAAGTTTTGATTGGTACAATGTGGTCTTAATTGGGGGAAATATCGTTTTGGATGATAAGTTTGCTATTTTACTTACAAAATGGGACTTTACAAGCTGTAACCACAAGTGTTTTCTAAAATGTATAACAACATGCATATGAACAACCACTTCATACTGAGAAACTGAGATTCACAAAAAATGGGAAAAAGTTCAGTCTGGTTACCAGTTTTACTAGACTTATCAGGTGTTAAAACTGAAAACCAGGCTTATTTTATTTATCAATGTTACTGTAATTAAATCAAACATCTGATGCAGAATATACCACATTCAACAAATCTCTTGTTGGTTCATTGGTTTGTTTATCGAGTTGATTCATTTATTTTTTTATGTCATGGATGATTTATGTTATCGGCTTCTGGCTATTAACAAATTTGTTTAGAAGATATTGTCAACAGCATATAATTTATTTAGAAAGTATTTGTCAATGGCTTATAATTTATTATCATCTCACTAATCCAATGATAGCTCAAAATTCTAAAACTAAGGTGCATATCTAGAAACTGTCTTAAATCATAATCCCAGGGTCTTGAAAAATCCAATTTTGAGTGTAGGATTAAGTCAATATCATAAACATACATATTAAATTGATGAGCAGAACCACTTATCAGCCTTTTGTTTTTGAACATCTCATATATCTGCTAATTATGAATGATTGTAGGAGTATAGTCAAACATATTCAATTGAATACCCATGTTAGGCCACCTGCATCGGATGTTTTAAACAAGCACTTCAATATCCATACAAATACTTTTTAGAATCTGCATAAAGCTGCCATTATTTTTAAAAGGTCATTTTACCAACTTTTCAAAGGTGGATGTTTACCAGATTCTGATTGTACTTATTAGATTAAGTTGTAATAATGTACGCTACCTTTAATTTAGAACTGTGCAACAGTAGAAATTGAACATTTAATATTTGCGATGGGTGGGGTGACCTATGAATTGTTTGAGAAAAAAAAAACATGACCTCAGATAGCATAAATAAAATATTCTTCATCTTATTTGTTGAAAAACAAAAACAAATTATGTCAATTATATTTCTGAAATAAAATATACTCAGGTAAAGAAAATAACATCGTTGTCAGAAAGTATATTCCAGACCCCAACCCCTAAATAGTTGGTTCCTAGCTTTGTATTTTAAGGAAGTTGTGAAAAAATGGATTAAATGTCAATTACATGTAACACTATTTCCTGCACATACCTGAGTGAAACTTCTTTTTACACTTGTCACATTTAAACACATCAGGGTTATCAATGTTTGGAACACCACAGTAACAATGACCACCAACTTCACCACTGGACATATCTGGAAAATTAAAGAATATTTCATTCTGAATTGTTCAAATAGACTTTGATTGCACTGGAAACATGTACAATTGTTGCACAAAAGTTTTACAAGTCACTAACATGGTTTCCTCCTGATTTCAAAAGCTCCCAGTTCACTAAGTATATTGGTAATAAAATTGCATATGCATATGACGCAAGCCTTAACATAATGATTCTACATCCTTCCTGATCCAATTTAAACATTTTCAAATAAAGCAAATGTCATCAGTCAAGCAGTCAATGCCCACACATCTGTTGTTATAAATGACTTCTTCCATGGTATTCTTTCTTGTCAATTTAAGCACTGTCTTCATAATATTCAGCCTTTTGAAAGTCAACTAGGTAATACAAATAAGTACATGGATGAAGGACAAAATCACCCTCACAAAACTGAAATATAGAACAGAATCCCCTCACCAGGTGTAAGATTTTAAACTGTCACAGATATATTGGTCGATTTTCAAATTATGACTTGGATTTCAAGAACTTCACAAAATGTAACAATGCTGGTCAAATACAGTCAATTCAGAGCTTATTTCATCTTTGTGCTAGTAATGCTCCTTTTCCAACGGATACAGTTTACGATAAAAATGCATGTGTTTAAAACATTGTGGAAAGATTTAATGCAATGGATTTAAAGATATTAATTAGAGCAAGATGTCAAAACAGTGCAATTAGTCTGTAGATCAATATGCATCTTAATCTCCTTGTCTGTCAATTAGTCTGTAGATCAATATGCATCTTAATCTCCTTGTCTGTCAATTAGTCTGTAGATCAATATGCATCTTAATCTCCTTGTCTGTCAATTAGTCTGTAGATCAATATGCATCTTAATCTCCTTGTCTGTCAATTAGTCTGTAGATCAATATCATCGTTATGCATCATAATCTCCTTGTCTGTCAATTAGTCTGTAGATCAATATGCATCTTAATCTCCTTGTCTGTCAATTAGTCTCTAGATCAATATGCATCTTAATCTCCTTGTCTGTCAATTAGTCTGTAGATCAATATCATCGTTATGCATCATAATCTCCTTGTCTGTCAAGATCAAATATCTAACATGCACATTAAATGTCATCTATCTACTCAAGCTGACAATAAGCTTCCAACAGCCCAAGCAAACATATAAAGATGTATATTTGTATTGATTTAAAATGTTTACAATGGACAGAACTTATACAAGGGAAGGGAATTATGTCCTATTTTTATTTTGAATGAGGAAAAGGTATATATCTGAGGTGGGATTTTATCTGTACCCAAAAGAATATATGCCCCTTCTCCCATCTCTGAGTAATTATCTCCCACTATGGCTTTCCCCTGTAATGTTTCTTATTCAATTTAAACTTCAATTATGACGTTTTTTCCCAACTAGATTATCTTCCCAAAATACCATACACATAAGAATTGATCGATCCTCAGGCACAGAACACTGAGCAGATTCTTTAAATAAGCATAGCTTGATATTCAGAGTTGTGGTAATTTTACTGGAATTAGATCTTCATTTCTAATCAATCTGCTTTAACAGGGGATATTATAATACCAAACATTTGATCATCCTTTCTTTATGTTCACCAATTACAATATCACTTCTTAAATAGGGAGGAGATGATTCACAAAACTTTGTAGTTTTGTTGACCTTTGAGTAAGTATCTGAAAAAGTGAGAGATATTATTGATCCTAGCTCCTCTGGTCAAGGTCAATGGGGTTAAAGGTCAGATGTACATATATTTAAATTATAATACCATTTTCAAACATTTTGTCACCAAACTTTATATAACTTATGAAAGACATAATATACTTTATACTAGGTCACAGTCTAGTTTGGTTTTCTGGGGTGGGGGTGGAGGGGGGATAAAAATATCAGAGGTCTCGCTAGGATTTTCAAACAAGGAGTCCAGGACTCCCATTTTGGTAAAATTAGAAGTCCCACCAGTACAAGTTGCAGTCCCATCTCAAACAATGTTGAATTTTACAGATTAGAAGAACTGTTGGTTGCCATCAAGTTTAATTTCCATATTCCTTATAACACTGACATGTACAACGTGTAATTCTGCACAAATATAAGTCATTTCTGGAAACATCAGATTACATGTTGTTTTGGTTCAAAATTAAATATTTGGCTGAAATGCGAGAAAAAGTCCAAAGAAATGTATTTCATTTCCATAGCCTGATAAAAAACATAACATCTTTTCAAAGCCATGCATAGAATATGTTCCCATATCTCAAGTCATGGAAACATAGAGGTGATATCTTGATTGTCCAAACTTAGTATTATTTTGGTTATAATATTCTGGTGACAACTGCCACTTTTCAATTGGTAAGCATTGCAAACTTTAATTTTCGTCAATTAAATTTGGTATGGGTATTGCGCCAATATTGGTGACCTTAGATCTGCAGTATAGCCAGACAACTCTTGTTAGTCCTTCAGGGTAAGACTGAATTTTGTCAATCCAAGGAATGGTCTTATTCCAAACAATAAGGCAGGCATCACATACTTTCTTGCACTTGGTTACTATTCCATCTAACCTATCAGTTCTAGCAACTTTAGCACTCTTATGACTCTCATTAAACTCTTTGTCAGTTTGCCATTTAACCCCAAAATACTTATCCAAATTTGCAAACAAAATTTTGTCCAAGTCTTGATTTTCAGGTTGCATGCACTATTTATCTGGCTACAATCAGAAATGAACACAATAATGGAAGCTAAAGTTCTGGTGTACTCTTATAATAACCAGATGTACATCTCTGAATCTTTCTGTCCCGAATTCAGTCATTGTAAATTTCAGCACATTTTCCCACCCAAGCTGCTAGTCGAATTCTTTGAACTTGCCACCCAGCTATTGCAACATGTTCTTTTGATGTACTCTTATAAATAAAGCAGGCACATATTGGGGTATTTTAACCACTGAATTTGGTTATTGTAAATATCAGCATAGCTAAAATGATAAAGTATTTAACATATTATCACCAGAGCTCTCGGAAACGCTTAATTACTCGTATTTGGACGCACATTTTTGATCTAGGACGCAGAAAATCACCCACGCAAGAGTCCTGCGTACGCATGTTTTTCTTTTTTTTTTGGGGGGGGGCAGCTTTTTTGTTGCTTTTTTCTTTTTCAAACAGGATAGTTTCGCGGCACAATAAATATGTTCTAATCACTATGGAAAATGAGGCAATGCTTTTATTTGAGTTTGTTGAGCAAAGGTAGTCGGCTTGCTTTGACGATAGTGCATTTGTTATTGAAAGGCACCGCTAAAGGCTATAGTTGAAGGACCTAACAAATACCCATTTGTTATTCCTGCGGCAACATCAGATAACTGAAGAACATTGAGACAGATTTGTTTTATTTGTTTAGTATATATCAGTGCTTCAAAGGTAATCAGTTTTCTTTGAATTGTCAGCAAAACAATTTTTTTCTTCCATCTGTTTTTTAAAAAAAAATCTGCGTCATCTGGTTGACTGGACTCATTTCACGTTTCTGCCTTCAGAGGTGTTGGATTTTAAATAGTCAGTTGCATGGTTATTTTGATTATAATACAGCATACAGTAATACGGCCAGATATCAGCATAAGCAGATTATGATATAACAGTGCATTGTTATATCCAAGTTCGCTGATTCTTGTCATGGTGCCTTTGATTTTCTCTACTCCAAACGCAAGACTGTATATAGTTTTTATCAGCCAAAATTCATGTCGCCACAAATATCGCAAGATGGTATTTATTTTGTCACCAAAAAGGAAAACAGAATCACAATTTTCTACATTGGCGAAACCCCATGATCCTGTGATAGATTTCATTTCCGATTGTAGCCGTATAAATATTGCATGTGAACTTGAAATCAAGACACAATCGAGACTTAGACAAAATGCCATTTGCAAATTTGGACAAGTATTTTGGGGTTAAATGAAAAAATGATGATTTAAATGAGATTCAGAGCTATGTTTAAGTTACTGGAACTGATATAGTGGACTATTCTGCACATGGCTTTGAAAATATGTAATGTTTATGCATCAGGCTATGGAAATGAAATACATTACTTTGGAATCTTTCTGTCTGCATTTCAGCCCAAAAATAATATAAAATTTTTTTTTACATTGAATAATTACAGAAATGACGTACTGTTGTGCAGAATTACCAGTCATGTTGAAAAAGCTGATACAGCTGTACATGTCAGTGTTGGGGGAATTAAACTCGATGGCAACCAACACTTCTTCCAATCTGCAAAGTTTAAAATTTTTGGGGATGGGATTGCAACTTTTGCTGGTGGGACTCCTATTTTTACCAAAATGGGAGTACTGGACTCCTAGTTTTAAAATCCTAGTGAGACGTCTGATCACTCAGTAGGACTGACAAATCTTTGAATTTATGGCCCAGCTATTTGCATGCTTTTGGAGGACTCCTGCATGGGTGATTTTCTGCATCCCAGATAAGTGTTTATTCATTTAAGCTTCTTTGGTGATAATGAAAATTCTACTTTACTCGTAGTCAAAACAATGCAGTAATTTGTGTGATCATTCTTATGACTGAAACTGACTACTGATTATTCTATTGTTGTGGGGTTTATTTTGGTGTTTAGTTTAGTATTAAATTGTTTTATAAATTCAAATATATGATGTTTATGCTTAACATTCTATGTATTCAAATTTTTTTTTTAGTTTGATATTATGAACAGCTAAAAATTCAATCCTGACATGAAAATATTGCGCCTGTGCTTTTTCAGTCCGAAATACTCAAATTATTCTATGAACACAGAACATCTTGAAAAATTAAAATAAAAGTGTTAGTTCATCCATTCTACAATCCATAAACTAATACTTTTAACTGCATTCATAACGAATGCCTGTACAATGAAGGAATGCAATAATTATACCAATTTTTTTAACAACAATGACTTGCAAAAAGTTATTCTAGTTTGGACACGAATCTATTTTTTTTAGGCAAAACTATCATTTCCTGATAAATTCAATTAAAAGATGTGAAAGCTGACTATCCATCGCAAAATACATTACTGCTGTGTGAATTACGCTAGTTATTCACGCGACTGTTACACAGCATTTGAAAACTATAATTATGTTGACAACAATATTAAATCGAATGAAAAACAAATACTAATTGCGAGTATGGCATTCCCACGTCTAAATGCCAAAGCATAAGCAAAGCAAAACTAAAGTTTATGCGTGTGTGCGTTGATGATCATATCACAAGAATGTTCGACAAATACTCCCTAGGAAAATACTCAAGACCGGTCAGTCAGTATCAATACCTCGAAAACAGGTTCTTCAAACACTACGGTTTAGATGAAATCTTTCTCCTCATCAATGAACAATTAGAAAAGTAGATTATTTTAAATCATTAACAAAACTTTAGCAAGTCTGGCAATTTGTTTTTAAGTTTTTGCTTATATTCCATTAAAAAAAAAATTGGATTTGTGTAGTGTTATATTTTGTCCAGACAGGAAGTGATTTTAACGAAAAGGTTAAGCCTAATACTGCTTTCAAGCTCACCACCTCTGGATTATCGCGGGCTCTGTATTATCGCTGTTAACGGGATTTTCAGATTAATTTTGAACACGCATCGTCTAGAGGTTCGTAACAGTTTGTTTGTTTGTTTGATTAGGATTTTTAACGTAGCTTTAACAATTTTTCAGTCATATCGCTACGATGTCTGCAGTGAGGCAGTTTTATAGTGATGTCTAGCACTGAGACATCATGCCGCAGACATGTAGCATGATGTCTCACCCAGTCACATTATCCTGACACCAGGCCGACCAGTCCTAACACTAACCTCTTTATGCTGAGCGTCAAGCGAGGCAGCTGTTAGTACCATTTTTGTAAGTCTTTGGTATGACTCGGCCGGGGATCGAACCGACGACCTCCCGCTTCCGGGGCGGACGCTCTAACCACTAGGCCACCGGAGCAGATTTAATCCGTAACAGATTTAAAGCTGTAGCCAGTAAGAATGCAAATCTGTTATAGCACAAATGACTCCAAATGGTCAACATTTTTGGTAGATCTACCTTGAAAAACAATGAACATCAATGAACAATTTAAAAATTATGCCGTTAATTTTGATAACCTGGTTCAAATTCTCTTAAATCGTCAACCGTTGGGTCAACTGTCCCAGGGATACAACTACGTATTACATTATTCAACACTCAATCAGTAGGATAACCGGAAAAGAGCACAGAAATAGTTAATTTTTATCAACGACCAGAATATCGGCGTCTTCTTCCTGACAGAAACATGGTTACGATCGTCAGGCGCTGAAACCTAAGTGTGCGGATTTAACACCCAGCGATTACTCTATCATGTCGTTCCCTCGCAACTCTCGCGGAAGTGGAATTGCTGTAATTATAAAGAATTCCATGATCAAATGCCTTAAGTACAATACAACCTTCAATTTCTGCCACACATCCTTTGAACTAGTCCAAACAACGCTCGCACTTAAACAAAGGTCAGTCCATTTTTTTCTGTCTCTACCGCCCTTCTCCTAGTAGAAAAAAAAAACAAGCTGACCGAATCTCTCTTTTTCGAGCAGTTTCCAAATTTTCTGGAGTATGGAAATTCGATAGGTGGTAACCTAAGTATTCTTGGAGATTTCAACTTTCACTTTGACTGTCCTGGAAACCCATACACGTCAAAACTCCTAGATTCCATTCATGTTTTCAATCTTAAACAGTCAGTTAACCAACGTCCCCTTAAATTGGTCACATTTTAGACTTGTTTCGTTATAGACCTGAGGATAATATTCTGCAATCCACCCTTGTATCCCACGAACTTGCATCAGATCACCTCTGCATTATATGCCATCTGGACGTATCAGTCCCTAACCCTCCACCTCTTTTTGCTACAAAGATAAACCTTAGAACCAATTTGCAAATTTCTTCCGTGACAAAGTACAAACCATTAGAGATTCGCTTGACAGCACAATTTCAACTGACCCGTCACCATACAGTTATGATGCAGAATTCTCAGCGACAACCTTTAGGAGCATTTGAACCTGTTTCTGTTGATTTAGTACGGACAATCGTGATGAAAAGTGCACCAAATATTGTGAACTTGATCCAATTCCAACATCACTGCTGCTTGAGTGCTTCAACCCAATATTGCCTTCACTAACTGATGTTATTAATATCTCTCTCTCGTCGGGGGAATTCCCATAATTTTTCAAAATTGCCATTTTAAAGCCTCTGCTGAAGTAACCAAAACTACCGCCCAGTTTCTAATCTCCCATTCATATAAAAAAAATCTTAGAAAAGGTTGTTCTAACCCAACTTGTATCTCATTTGAATTCAAACAGTCTTTTTTGCAATGTTTTAGCAATGTACAGTCTGCATATCGCCCTTGCCACAGTACGGAATCTACTCTTCTGAAAGTATTTAATGACATTCTCTCTGCTTGGGATAGTGGAAAGATTACAGTCCTCACTCTCCTGGATTTATCTAGAGCATTTGACACAATAGACCATGATATATTACTTCACCGTCTCCAGCATGTATTTGGCATTCAGAATATAGCTTTACAGTGGTTTAAGTCCTACTTAGTCAACAGGACACAAATTCTATCTGCAAATGGAATACTTTCCAGCTCAGTTGACGTATGTTGTGGTGTTCCACAGGGATCTGTTCTTCGACCGGTTCTCTTCATTCTATACAATCAGCCTCTCTCAAGTGTCATAGATCATCACCCAGTGTCGCACCAGCTGTATGCTGATGACACCCAAATATACAAGTCTAGCCACTCAACTGAAGTTGATGCTACCATCCATGGACTAGAGAGGTGCATTTCTGATGTGAAATCATGGATGACATGTAACAAGCTGCAGATGAATGATGATAAAACTGAGGCTATTCTGATCATAACATAAAGACTTTCTCATTCACATCCTTTACTTCGGACAATAAATATCAGCAACATCAAAATTAAATTCTCACAGTCAGTACGAAACCTAGGCTTTACTCTAAATAGTACTCTCACATTGCACCAACATGTCATGAACAAGGCTGCGTATCTTGAACTGAGACGCATCAGTTCCATTCATAAATATCTTTCAGTTGATGCCACTAAAACACTTGTGTGGTCATTAGTACTTTCAATACTGGACTATTGTAACTCAATTCTGTCTTGTTCGTGACAATACTTACTCCAGACACTTCAAAAAGTTCAAGACACAGCTGCTAGGATCATCTTTAGAGTACCTCGATCAGAGCACACCTCACCACTGCACGGTACCCTATACTGGCTATCGATTCGATACAGAATCAAGCACAAAATTTGTTCTCTGTGCTATGTTTTACTGACAGACTCCAATCCAACATACCTATCCAGCCTCACCCATGTGTACACACCAGCTAGATACTTACGCTCTTCTTCTGACAATCATATACTCATTGTTCCCACGGTGAAAACAAAGTCATATGGACAACGTTCTTTTGCATACCAGGGCCCGGCGACGTGGAATGAATTGCCCATTGAAATTAGGCACAAAGAGACAGTGGTCCCTTTTAAGAGTGCTCTTAAAACTCACTTGTTTCGACAGCAGGGACAAACTTAGAGACCTAATCATGTTTTGTATCTTATATGTTTTCAGCAGGTTTTTGTTTTCCAATTTCATTGTTTTTGTCATTTGTTGTTCTTTAGTGTAGTCATATCATTATTGATGGTGTAAATCGCTTAGAGTTTCGAAAGATTAGGCGCTGTACAAAGTAGTCATTATTATTATTATTGTTGTTGTTGTTGTGGGATTTTTTTAAAGTGCATGCAATTCTGTTGGTAATCATGTACAAAACTCCAGTCGAACTATACCGGTATTGACTTTGAGCAAACAAATGTGACAAAATAGACTCGGTGTATCGTCTGCTGCTTAATTACTATATTTCATTTACCAAACAGTGACTATACTTATTTATGTCGCATAGACAGCTTAGTATTTAAACTTGTTAGGGACTTAATAATGTACACTTTGTACTAGAAATATTGGAAAATTAAGATAGTTAAACAAAATTTACGACTTCATGGATTTGATTTAATTGCATAGGTGGCTCACACATTATTGGTATTTTCCTGTCCATTAGTAATAACTGGACCAGATTTGAATTAAGTACGGAATCACGACGTTGCGGGCTGTACGACATCCTTGGACTTAATGCTACCCCTCTTCCTTGGAACAACTCGGATAGTTCCAAATGGCGGAGATGTGAAATTAATTTCCACTACCTCCACTTGGGCCATTGCATATCATTAACACACCTAATTGGCTGTTAGGGTTGAGTGTGTGTTGAGTGTATTCCCACCCACCCAGGGTCCTCCATTCAGGTCGAAGGTTACTTAATAGCAACACCGACCTGACGACCAAATTAAATATTACTCCTTGAGTACATAAATGCCCGGAGGAAGCGGCACCATTCCTCTCTCCCGGATTAATTAAATATCCAGCTTTGCTGGAAACTTAAAACAGTGCTACATGCCACTAGTGGGCGATACAGCACTATAATTCAACTTTATCATCATCATCATATACCGATGATGACGTATATGTCCTTATAAAGTTAAGGTTGGTATTTCATTCAACGGTAGCCTATATTGACCAAAGTTTTAGAAAACGATCCTACTTATCGTACATAAATAGAAAAACAAGAACAGTTTTTAAAAAAATTAAAATAAATAAATAATAATAATAATATCAATAATAATAAGAATAATAATAATAATATATTCTTTTACATATTTATGTTTCTTTGCCCACACTGCATTTATAATTGATATAAAGTTAAATAATATTTTATTTCTTTTTAAAATCTGTAATGTTGTTATTCATGGAATTCAATTTTAATTATATTTGTGTGCTCGAATCAATAATTGGATCTTTTCGTTTTTGTATAAATATTCAGTCAGTGTAAGCGTGGACATTCCTTCTTATAGGTTAGTTGCAAGTTCTGTTTATTTAAATACATGCGTGTTACCATACCTAAGTTAGGCATGTTGCTACAATATAGAGTTGTTCCCCCATAATACGTTGATCTGAGTCAGTTACAATATGCTGTTTTATTTACATTTACGTGCTACAATGAGAAACTTTTAAAAAATTTAACCATTCAAACAATAACAGAACGAGATTAATATGTACCGATAACAACATTAAGTACCGCGATGATACAGCGTTCCTTGCTAACAAAATTCTGGATTAAATAGTGAGGTTCGGTGTTTATTTGACGGCGTCTGGATTAAATAGTGAGGTTCGGTGTTTATTTGACGGCGTTTGCTTTTTAAATAATATGATTAAGCAGTGCTGTGAACAGCGTTGATGTGTGTGTAACTTTTGTTCATAATTCTAGATTGTACTTTAAGCTAATCATCATCAGTCTCTTGACCTACTGTGGTAGTTGAGGCACTGTGCTGCTGGACATATGACCAGATCCTTCCACTTGTCTCGATTATGTGCCAATGCCTGTGTCTCCGCAAAACGTTTCCTGGTCCATTCTGAGATGTTGTCAGTCTACTTTTGTCTCTGTCTACCTCTCCTTCTGCCACCTTGGACACTGCCCTGTATTACTGTTGTGGATATACTGCTGGCTCTAGTGACATGGCCATTTCAGCTTTCCCTTTATGACAGTGGTGAGGAGGTCTTTATAATGGCATACTTTGTGCCTGACGGTGTTACGCACTTCGTCATTTGTGATGTGGTCCATGTAAAAGATGCCTATGATGGTTCTGTAGCATCTCATTTCAAGTGCCTGGATTCTTCGTTGTAATTCTGCTGTCAGGGTCCATGCCTCACATGAATACAGAAAGATTGAGATGACTAGTGCTCTCAATAGTCTGATTTTAGTATTCAGACAGATATTCTTGTCTCTCCAGATGGGTCTTAGCTTTGACATAGCTGCCATTGTTTGTGCTGCTCGTGACAAAATTTATGTTCTTGCTCCCTCTTTGGTGATTATGGAACCAAGATATTTTGAATTGGCCCACTGTTTCAAGTTTCTATTCTCGGATTTTAATCTTAGTTGAGATTTGTTTGAACTATTTGTCATCAGCTTTGTCTTCTCGGTGCTTATCTCCATGTCAAATCTGGAAATGTTTCATCCAGGTTTTTCACTAAGGTGGCAGCTCATCTTCACTGCCTGCCAGCCAATCAATGTCGTCTGCAAAGCGTAGGTTGGTGATGCTGTACCCTCCAATGCTGACTGTCCCACAATGGTTTTCCAGGGCTTCACTCATGATGCGCTCTAAGTAGATATTGAAAAGCGTGGGTGACAGGAGACAGCCTTGCCGTGCTCAAACTGTTGTCTTGAACCAGCCCCTCCCCCCCCCCCCCAGCCCCTGAACCTTGAGCAATTACTGCACTGGTAGCCTTGGCGTATAGCTGCTTGATGGTATTGGTCAACTTTTGACCCATGTTGTACTTCTTCATTGTGGCCCACAATGCCTCGCCACACTCTGTCAAAAGCCTTTTAGAAATCTAATATACATTTGTAAATAATATATAGACATATTTTTTTGAGTTCAAAATATTCTAGAGACAGTTTGATGGACTTTTCTAATTAACTGGTTGATTTTGTTTAAATAGTTTATATGTAATCACATAACTGAATACTGTAAAGACTATTTTGTTACTAATTTCACGCCTAGTAATAACTGATCTAGAACTAAAATAATATTATTTTACAAATGATCTAAGATACTGAATTTTAAAACATTTTGGCTATTGTTAATTTATTTTTAATTATTTACATTATGCTTTAAAGGCAGAAATTCTAGAATTATATGAAGTTGGTAAGCTTGAAGGAATGTGGTAATTTTATATGTAACTGTTTATATGTAATATTAGCACTTCCGGTGGATTCATTTCTATATTCGGAAAGTGATTTTTCGATATTAAGTATCTAAAAATTTCAATAAAATAATTATTATTACTATAGTTCGCCTTTTCCTTACAGTTTGAACCTAGTCTTCTTCGAACACCATCGATGTAAAAACAACCCACAACATCTTCATCGCAAGGAATGACACATCCGTAAAGAAGACTTGAAACACCTACCATCTGTATATCGATCTTAGTATGCCGGCTAAAGCACTAAGCTTAACAAGGAGAACTTGGCCTAGTGGTTAGAGTGTCTGTCGCGGAAGCGAGAGTTCGTGGGTTCGATCCCCATAACAAAGACTTACAAAAATGGTATTAACAGCTGCCTCGCTTGACGCTCAGCATTAAGACTAGTGAGATTAACACTAGTGCTAGTGAGTAGCACTATTAAGATTAAGGTTAGTGTTAGGACTGGTCGGCTTGGTGTCAGGATAATGTGACTGGGTGGGACATTACGATACATGTCTGCGGTATGATGCCCCAGTGCTTGACATCACTATAAACTGCCTCACTGCAGACATCGTAGCGATATGACTGATTTTGTTTTAAAGCTACGTTAAAAATCCTAATTAAACAAACAAACAAAAAAGAACTTTGACCATAAATCATCATTCCAAAATAATATGTTGAAACTGCCAGCCGAAATCGCTTTCATAACAAGTTCTGGCAAAAAAAATATTTTCAGTACAAGTTATAAGGAAAATCTCGTCAAAAGAACAACTGGGGCAAAAATTCCTTTTTCATAAAATATTCATAATATTCTTTTCAAAAATGATGTTACGCTGCGAAACAGAAACAAACTAAATTCTAATCTTAAATCAGTTGATCAAACAGTTCATTAGTCAACCAATAACGTAGCAATTTAATTCAATCGTTATAAGACAAAAGGATTTAATGATCGGGGTTGGGGGTCTATAACTAATGGCATGTCAAATATGAAGATTATTATCAGCAGTCCGATTGTTTGGTATTGCTGAGATAGTCCGAGTGTTCCCTAATCCTTACCAACCCATTTCTGATATTTGGACATTCATATTGGGGTATAGGGTCCCTACAGCCCAACATAAATGTCCCTATATCAGTTATGGAGTGGTAAAGGTCACAGGAAACTCAGACGATAGCCGAGTGAGTTAAGCTTAATTATAAACGGTCGTAAATTTATTCAATGTAAATTTGATTCGTGCGGACATATTTCTTAGATGAACTTGTGTATCAAGTTACTACTAAACTGCAGTTAAATTTTTTGTTGTTGTTGTAATTTTTATATATTGGATATTTTCAGGAACCTCATTTGGGGAGAGCGGGGGGGGGGGGTAGGGGGAGGACAATTTGCATGTGCTGTAAAACTGCTGTACCCTATATACGAAAATTAACAGGCCCGTCAAGTTTTGCCTCCCTCCCTTCACCCCCATCCCGAAAAATTTAAATGACGTCGCTGGATATTTTGAACACATTCTGGCTATGTACATACGCAGTATTAAAATGAAAAACAGGCAGGATGACAACGGGTGCCATATGGAGATAAGACGTTGACTCCGCTGAGATCTTAGTATTTCTTCTGTCTCTTACATGGATCAGTGTACTAGCTTTGCAGAGACAGACAGGTGATTACAGACCCTGGATAAAATAGTCCTTTTACCGAAGATGAAATACTTCAGGTCGCTGTGAAGGAAGTCAAAGATTATGTCGTCGTAATGGAAAATTCAGTTCTGTGATTAAATAATGAGTTTTCCTCGCTTCGTAATAATACCATTCCATCCATACCGTCGAATTGGAAACGAGGGAAATGAGAGCTATGGGAGGAGGAAATGGAATCTTACCATCCGAGAAACTCCTGGTAATGCTACGAAGTAACCCGAGACCGCCGCCTGTGAGGAATGAATCTTCTTAAGATGGTCCATAAAACTAGATTCATACTTGACATAATATTATTCCCTGGTGTTATCTGTTTATTTACATCGTAGGATATGGCTTTAAAAATCACTTATTAGGATCGCGCTCTGGAGGAAGTTCCCCATGCCTAGTATAATTTCCGTCATGGACTGGGACACATTATTTAAAGCAGCCGTCCAAATTGGGAAGATTTCAGACTACATTGTTGTAGAAGGCCACATTAGAGTTACCAGACCACCCAACAATATTATTCATGCCTTCCACGTCGCAAAATCCTAACATCTATTTTAAGGCTCAAGAAGATCGTATTGCTGCTTAACGGACTTCATTTCCTCCAAAAACCGATTTCGATCACAACTCGGTTAACTTAAATTAGAGCCATTCGCCTTATCGTTGTTTTAAAGAGAAAGAAACAAATATTATCGCGACATCATGGTAGTAAACTAAGCAACAGAAAGAAGCAAAACCAACACCTTATGTAAAACGTAACATACAATTAATTTTGTGTGAAGTGAAAATTTAAGAGGAATTTAAGGGTGGAGGTTAAACACCGGTGTTAGATCATTAAAAACCAACAATGAGCCTTCATCCTAAGCTGTTTTAATACATGTACTATCAACTGCTTATCTTGTATCGGTACCATCCCAATTATTTCATGTAACTTTTTCTTTTTAAGACCAGCTGGGAAATGAAAAGTCATACCAGTATCGCGTTATGGACACACACACACACACACACACACACACACACACACACACACACACACACACACCCCTGAGGTAGAATAATTTTGAATATGGAATAATTTATGTCAGAACAAGATAAATTTGTCTCTACTTTGCGAATCTTTTGTCTGTACGGTTGTTCCAGAAAAGAAAACTTTGACTTGAAAATACTTGCATTTACGAAAAAGAGAGCACGTATAAGGGAGTTAACTCTTGCGGTTTTATTAGACACCGTAGCTGCGACAGGTTCCAGCTTTTTTATTTTTATTAAAAAAGGAAATAAACAAAAAAGTTTTACAGATTTCATATTTGTTTTTCTTATTCTGAAAATGGATATTTTACTACATTAAACCTACCATTAAACTTTAAATTTAACTTCGAAAAATCGGCTCCAGTAACAAATTGATACAAGTAAAAAAGGGCTGTATATATTAATGCAGAATCCTGCGCAGACCGGTTTACGTTAATCGCTGATAACTGTAATATCTCTCCGCTGTATTGATGATATGATATACATTTTCATGTGGTTGTTGTTTGTACAAAAATACCAGATTCTATCTATTTCGGTCATAGAGTTCAACTAAGAGATTTATCTTTCTAGTTCTAAAGCTGACCGAGTTTCTTTGTATCTCGACACTAAGACTGATAGCTATATATATGTAGTATATGGAGACGATTCACGGACAATGGGAATTAGCGTTACGGGATACCCTCGGACGATATACAGAAAATGGAAATTTAACATGGGGAATATTGGGCTTGTATTCGGACAAGGGAAAGTGGGGTGGTTGTATCAGGACAATAGAAATGGAACAGTTGTGGTGACGTCACGGTACTGAAGGTTGGTTACACTGTTGCAACAACCGTAGGACCAGGTATGCACCGGGCTGATCTCAATCGTGACCAAATGTTGGGACATGAACATAGACATATATAATATACTACATACAATATACAGTCACAAACAATTCACAAACAATTATACGAAGGACTAAAACAAAAATGTTTGGCGAGAAAGCAAATCTTTTCAAGGCATATGAGTGGTCATGAAAAGGAACAGTGGGTTTATGTCAACACCATTCCGTTAACATAGAGGGCATATAATAGGACTTCTTCTCTTCCTCAAACTCCTTCTGACTTCTGGTCCGTAGATAAGGACTCTCTTCAAACAGCCTAGTCTCTCCACATAAATTCTTTTCCAAACGTACATGCTGAGTTCACATACATGGCTAATTATGTAAGGAACAGCATCTACAACATGATGGTAGACGATTCTACGTTTGTCCACATCTCGTGACGAGAACAGGTGAAAGGAATGCAGTGAACTAACGCTATTTACAGTGGAAGAGCGGATCGAAACGGATTGAGTTCTTTCACCAATCCTAACAAGCGTTGCAAAATTTAGTCACAGTATAGAGTCTGTCTTCCAATTCGAAGAGAGTGACATGTGGCGTCACATTCCTTATATAACTGCGCTAGCGTCTGTGCACCGTGCATCTATGCTGCGACAGAGTTAGAACATGACGGAAACTAAGAAGACGATGAATTGGGGTGCACCGGCCGTGGAGACCAAACTCGATGGTACAGCAGTGGCTACCAAAGTTAACACAATTCTACTTCCAGAAGAGACCAATTTTAATTAGGATTTAGTTGATTTTCTCTCTTTTTTCGCAAGAATTTTTTTTTCGGTATCAGCACCTTCGCCACCTTTTCCTTCTTTACCACACTTCGAGGATTTTAAACAGAGATAGAAGGAAGAATTGGAGAAATTTTTACAACAGGAGAAAGATGCAGAACAGACTTTCTCCTTCAAACAAACAGCAAGAAGAAGCAAGAAGGAACCGACAGGAAAAAAGTAAAAGAAGCAGCAAAGACACAAGGTCTAGGAGAGAAGGAGAACAGTGAAAGTCAAACGGTGACGGTACTCTTTTACATTTTGGCTGAGTAACAAATATATCAGACCTTTTTTTATTACTGCCCCAAGAAGAAAAGATCTTTCCGTGCCAAACATCCCAACCCCGTTCACACACATGCTACGCCTGAGATACCAAGACTAATGATTTCTACCAAGTCATCGACAGGAGCCAGTCCGGAAGTAGGCCTTGGACGTGGCAAAGGCTTAAGACTGTTAAAGTTGATTTCGTGCCATTCCTTATTTATTTATTTATTTATTTATTTATTTAGGTAGGTAGGTAGGTAGGTAGGTAGGAAAACAAACATCCAACTGTCCTTTTATGGTCACCCACTTCTTTCGAAAAGAGATAGTATTATTTTGCCAAAATATATTAAAACTCAAAATCCATTTTTTTATCCCATGATGTAAGTGTAAGTGTAGGTTCTTATTCTAAAATATCAAAAACCAAGAGACACGTTTTTCTGCCTGGTCTATTCTGTTACAAATGTTACAATCCAATATCACGACACAACACTTTAAAAAGACTTTTTGTGTTTTTGTTCATTTCTTGTTTTCTCGTAAAATCAATTAAAAATAACATTCTTCACAGTCACAGGTTTATTCACCTCTTCTTTGTCGCTTTCTCCTCTTCGTCTTCTCTTCTCTTTTGTTTCTCTGGACAAGTCGATGTTCTTCCTTTGGGGAGGGTACCTCTTCTTTTTTCTGTTTGGAATCCATCTCGCCTCCTCCTGTTCCTGTTGTTTTTATGGCAGTTTGGAGACCAATGACCTTTCACTTTACAACTATAACAGGTATCTTGAATTTTATCTCTTCTGGAACATGTTTTTCTTTTTTTACGGTCTGGACATTCTGTAAGCCAATGTCCTTGCTTCTTACAGATATAACAAGTATTTTGACTTTTATCTCGAAAGGCAGGGGAGTAGTCCGTCAGCCTGTCTGAAGAAAAATTTCGAATGACACCTCGCAAAATTCTGATCAAAAGTTCGACCTGTAAGAGTTCTCTATTTTTCTTGTCGGTTATAGAGTGAAATGAATACCGGAAAAGAAAACGCTAACAATATATGGCGTTTAAATGTAATCATTTGACCTTTTGCAGTCACGATGAAAAGATCGCATCATGCCGTGGAGAAAGCAAAAGAAAGCAAGAGGCAGAAACGTGATTTACCGCCGCGTACAGTAGCTGAAATCTTGGCTCAAATCTATGCCTGGGATTTGGAAGATAACAGGAGTGAGCCAGAATCCAGATCCAGATAATCTACACCCAACTAAAGTTCATCACAGTTAACCCGTCACAATTACTACCACATTCGAAAGACGGAAAAGCGTTCCTCTAGAAACTTTAGAACCATGGCTTACACGTACATGGTGAACTTAATGAGTTCAAGTTCGATGTACCAGTGGAGAAAACAGAAGGGTTCATCACCGATGTGTAGGAGTCTTTGTTAACCACACTGAAACAGCAATGTGAAGCCAAACTTGACGTTCGTTTGAGATTTTCCACTCATCACGACAGTCCCACGCTTAGATCGAGTTTAGCAGCCCTGCAGGCATGACATCTTCCAAAGTCATCTACAAGATTCAAAACTTGCAACAATCCAACGAGAAATTTCATATCACGTCTATTATCACGATATACATTTCGATGCCATGGATACGATTATTACTGTGAGAAATATGACAATGGCTATAACAATCGAGAGCAATTTAATCATTGTGGATCGAAATGTTCAGGATGTTTGGCCTCTTATCCTGTCCGTCAAGAACGAATGCATTGCCCTGCTTGTCAGCGCAATTTTGTCAGTCGAACCTGTTACCAACAACATCTGAAGACGCAATGTTCACAGCAGAAACGTGTTTGCCGACGTCTGAGATTGTGCCCTACTTGTAGACAAGGCACACATACCAACAGTGCCAAAGCACGCGGTTGTCGAGGAAAGAAACGATCTCACGTTTGTCGCCAAATCGTGGACTTGGAATACGAATGCTACATTCAAAAATACCATTACAAACATGAGGAAGAAGATGCCTACCAGATAAAAGGCAATTTAATCTTTTTCTATTTCGAATACAAGCAAGAAACCTGCATTCACATTCATAATTTCTGCGCGGCTCATGCTAGTCAATTTCGCCGGATGAATTGTAGACCCCATGACGAGACATGGAGCCAAGATGACATCGAATGTTAAGGCGATTGTCGCCGTCATGCCACGGTAATGGCTCACAATGGCTTACCTAAAACGCAAATAGTCTTTTTCTGACAAATCTTAGTGGTGTATTGAGTCATCGGCGCAGCCATTGCCAATTTGAGTTTGCAACAAGGAGACAAACAATTGGTGACCATTTTAATTGCATCAGTTACCTTCTTTCCAATCCTTGCCTGAACTACTCCTCGAACGAGAGCAAAGGGAGCCTTGCGTCCAACGTCAATCATTATCCCAACAGTCGCCACTCCAACAACAATCCTTTTTAGACACTCCTCTGGTCTCGAGTGACCCAAATACATCAGCAGAATTCTGGAATTATGAGCAACAACAACAATCAACTTTACTTAACGTTACTTAGTGACATTTCCACAGAGTGTTTCCTAACAATAATTTGTGTTGTTACACGGCCAAATTACCTGAAGGCATTCAATTGGACTAAGAAGCTCATTGGAAAGTCGCTTTGGTGGAAATGATATACCCTACACAAATAAAAAAAAACATTGTCGAAAATAGAAATACGTTTATGATCGATGTTCATGACGACCAATTGCAACAAAACTTAGACGAACGCACCACCACAAGTGACGCTAAGAAAACATACAACCCCAAAAATACCTCCACCTATCTGTTAACCATTCCTGACAGCTATTATTTTGGCGGTCAACATCTGGTGACCACGATTGCTTCCAGGTTCAATGTAGTGTTTGGCAAAGCCTTGGAGAAAGCCAAAAAAGTGTCACCCTCGTCTACCATAAAGTGGTTGGTCGCCTAAAGAAATGAATCAAGGACTAAATTTGATGTTTGTTTACTCCGATGTAGTGGAGTAGAACGTGATGGGACTCACCTCCATACCGTTAGTGCGTGTCATTCCTTTCAAAGTGGATTCTGTCACGCTGAGAGGAAGGTGGAAATACCTATCACGTTCACTATTTACACGTCAACAAGTCGTATTTTGATATTGTCAACATTGTTATAAGAAGAAGACAAAATATTCCATCTACCAAAGGGAAAGTCGCAGTTTTCAATCGACTCCAGGCGTGAAACATAAAAAGCAAAAGTCTACAGTCTGACCATCCAGGTGCTTATTTTAGGGGGATATAGTTGCAAACCTGGTGCTAGGTATCATACTAGCAACACCAGGGTGGATTCCTCACAACAACACGCCTACGTTGATCACTGATATTCTTCACTAAGGCTCCCATTTCCCCGTTTTTTTTCCAAGATGATTGGTTCAGTTTAGACGAGGAAAATGTACACCGTGTACACAAAATTACGAAACATTCAAAAAAGAAAAACCAAGTACCAATGAACAAAATTATAACTCTAAAGATTTGATTAATTGCATAGGTGGCTTAAACAATATCGGATCCGTTTTTGTCTATCAGCACAACTGGACTGACTTTAACAAAACGCATTTTAGGGCTTACTGTCTCCCACTGCACTCCTTGACGTTCTGCTCCTCGTCAGTCACCGGCCTTCTTGCTACGCCTGGACATTTTCATCAAGGACGATATTCGGCGAACAAATACGGTTGTTGTGGTGTAATTCATTTCTTCTCTTTCTTGTTTTTCCTCTTCTCTTCTTCTAGTATGGCTTCCTCCTGGATCTCCTCCACAGCCCGCTCATCCAGGAGACGCCTGAAGAACTCCAGGTGCATTTGGAGTTCAAGCTATTTTGAAATTCTACTGCTCATATTCTTAGTTGATGACAGGTCAAAGATTATCAGCCTACGTGTTGGTTGGTTATTTGAAGATTGACGCTTTCGCCCATAAGGTCATGCGCGTCTGATTAATAACCAAAAATCGGGATGTTTTAATTAATCGCTTGGACGGTATAGTGTCACGTCCACATGCAGCAAGTTCGATAAACGCTATATTCAATTTATCCGTCATGTCTTGGGAAAAATTCGGACCTAACGACCTGAATGGTAGGCTATTTACACGAGTGGGATTCGTACTCAACACGCACTCGTGTTATTTAAGTGTCGATATCACACTGCCAGGTGTCAATTAATGCAATATGTGACGCCAGCCGTGAGTGGTCATCGACTATGATGTCATATAGGGTCACCTGTGTTTTCACGGGTGAAAATTGTTTAATATCTCCGCCTATCTACGATGTCCGCGAGAGACAAAGGAGGAAAGGAACCTGAAGCAGAAGCAAAAGGCGCAAACGCACTAGTGCTCCAAAAACATCTGCTCGTAATCTTATATCAAATCTATTCCAGTTGTTCAAATCCAGAGTCAATAAATTTGGAAAATAATTAATTCATGTTGGACAAAGTGTACATAATATGTGTCTAATAGTTACCAAACAGATAAGTCAGAATGACTCCAAAAATTATCACGCAATAAGATTATTCAAGGGAAAAAATTTGTATGGCGGTACAAAACGGACCAAATTAGATTAATACAAAGATTTGTTCTCAAGCCAAAAAGGAGAACCTTACATTTACCAGGCAATTTGATGGTTGCTCGACCTTTTCATATCGTGTTCAAGGACGTCCCGGACAGCAAAATCGGAGCTTGATCAGCATGTTAGTATTTAGGTAGACTATTTCCACACCACAAAGACTGCCAATTCACTTTACTGTGTCTGATCTTTCTACAGCCCAGTTTTATCTGCAGATTTTCATCTATGTAGTCCCCAATATCCATTAGTATGGTCCCCGCCGACTTACTGGGCTGCTGATGCAACAATCGCAGTGTTGATGTTATAAGTGGTTACTGGATTCAATCACAGCAACCTTTTCAATATATTGATCAATTATGTGATTAATTGTCGATATGATGGCAGGCTGGTTTGCGGTCAGCTAATAGACAACATTCCCAGGGTTGTACCTAAGCATGATTTTCCCGCTCCCTCCCCCCTCCCCTTTCTAAGTGGCTCCTGGTGCGCTCCGGTCGTCACTCTCGACGTTTGCCTGGTGAATGATGTGGAGTTTTTTCTTCTCCTTCCCGTGTATGGATAGTATATGTATGGTTTGTTTTCCCTCCATTCTGTGTTGATAGTATAGTTGTGGTTTGGGGTAGTATATTATATATGGAGAGTTGATCATATATGAAGTGAGTGTACGGGATGTTTTATTCTACGTTCGTGCTTAACATATATAAAGTGAAGCGTCCATCATTCGCACCATTCAACACTGAATAAGATGCCAATCTATTTGTTCAATAATTTGAAACAGAGTTGGTTTTGGATGATGGATGTAGCTGATGTGGTGGAAAAGCTTGAGAAATTGAAGTATCTAGGTAGCCATGACTTTGTAAGCAGTTTGAAATTAGCGAGATATCTGCTAGATGGCATTATTGACCACATCCTCCAGCAGCTAACAAAATACACACACTCTGCAAAGAACTCAATCAAATAGAACTCCAAGCAGAACAACTACTTATCAAGGACCCCACACCTTGGAGAAATAACCAACCTAACATCAACCTAACAGCACCCCAACTGGTACATAAGCGCGACAACCCCAATATCACATTAACACAAGTACAAAACCTCGTCAACAACAACTATGATGGATATGTAAAAATCTATACTGACGGCTCAAAATCTAAAGAACTACATAGAACGGCTGCAGCGGTAGTGATCCCAGAACATCAGATCACATTTACGACAAGACTACCGGATGACTGTTCCATATATACCGCGGAATTCTGGGCCATCAACCGAGCCCTAAAATGGATAGTAACACAAAATCAAAAACAGTACGTAATCATAACAGACTCACTTAGTGTACTTGAAAGTATTGAGACAGGTAATTCCAAAAGTAGACAAAATCTTCTAGAGGACACTATGCTGACCATCAGGGAAGCAGATAAATCACACCAAACCATACACTTCTTGTGGGTGCCATCTCACATCAATTTGCCTGGAAATGAAAAAGCAGACAAAGCAGCAAAAAGCAGTCTGATGAAAGACCAAATTGAACCCGTACAGTACAACACTCAGGAACTATATAGTCAAGTCAGGGACAGAATTAATAATAAATGGCAACAACAATGGGAAAACTCCACAAAGGGTAGACATCTATACCAACTACAAAAAGAGGTCACTAGAACTCAACGTTTACCAAAAAGCCTGGCAGCCATTGATATTAAAATAATCAACAGAATCAGAACAGGTAAAACACTACTAAATGGCAGTTTTATGAAACATATAAGTACAGGACCCACGCCGGATAAATGTCCACACTGTCCAGAAACTGAAACATTGGAACATGTATTCAACATATGTCACAAATATCATCGACAACGTACCGTCTTCCAACTACAACAAAGAAAACTTGACTCAGTTACATCATTCCCCCAAATTCTAGATAAA
The DNA here is from genome assembly GCA_030141615.1 of Unio pictorum. Taxonomy (NCBI): domain Eukaryota; kingdom Metazoa; phylum Mollusca; class Bivalvia; order Unionida; family Unionidae; genus Unio; species Unio pictorum. Next base: position 2,547,861 of record JARLTB010000157.1, on the reverse strand, counting down.
AGGTATAACAAAAACGTAAATGCTACCTATATAAATAGACTTAATTACCTAAAATCAATAGACATAAAACACAAAATATAAATATCCAAACCATCAAATAAGTAAATAAACATAAACATAGTCAAAGAGTTAATATTTATCAATCAAGGGGCCAGAGCAGATAATAACATCGCTAGCTCAAAAAACAGACCCACGTAACAATGCCTTAAATAAACGGAAAAAAAATTATAACTATCAAATAGATAAATAATTAACGAGGCCATATCGGTTAAAGGGGCCAGAGCGGATAGTAATACCGCTAGCTTAAAAAAGCAGAACAGCTTAACATTACCCTAAAATAAATATATAAAATAAAATAGAAAAGGGGAAAGGAAGGGAAAGGGGGGATAATATAAACATTGTAATGCGAGGAAAAAAGGAAGAAACGGGAGAAAGGGAAGAAGGAGAAGGGGAAAAAAAGAGAAGATTACACTAAGTAGTGGCACAATGTAGGTACAGTAAAACCAGTCAACCGGCAAGTGACAAGATAAGTGTGATGAGAACACCGGGATCAAATAGTGATAGCTCAAGGAAACATAACATCAACAAACCGACAAGAAAAAGTAAAAGGAAAGGGAAAAGAAGGATGGAAGAAGGAAAAAGAAAGAAAGAGGGAAGAAGGGAGTAGGAAGAAAGTGGGAAAGAGAAAAGGGAAAAGAAGAGAAAAAGAAGGAAGAAATGAAATAACACCAAACACACCCCACTCCAACTCTAATCTTTTTTTTTTTTTTTTTTTTTTTTTGTTAATTTATTTTTTTTATTTTTTTTTTATTTTTTTTTCTTTTGAATTTATTTTATATATATATATATATATATATATATATATATATATATATATATATATATTTTAAAATATTTTTATTTTTTAATTTGTTTTGATTTTTTTTTTTAAATTTTATTTTATTTTATTTTATTTTTCTCCCCAGGGTTCTAATTTGGTAGGAGAACCCTTTTCGAACAATCTCTTTCTCGAAATCTAACTTGATCAATTTTGACCACCGCTCAAAATTAACAAGCTAAAATACCTAACAGTGACTACACTTATTTATGTCGCTAAGACATTTTAGCAATTAAATTTGTTAAGGACCTACAACATGTACACTATGTACTAGAAATATTTATTGATAGGAAAGATGAAAAATTCTATGACTATATGGATTTGATATAATTGCACAGGTGGCTTACACAATATTGGTATTTGTTCTGCCTTCCTGCTTTGCCGTGACCCGACATTTTACTCTAAGGCGAGACTGCCATTTAACGCGGGTGCCGGGGAGACTGCGACAACACAGCCTAGTGTAGTCAAAGTTACCTTTGGTCCCGACCAATCAAATAGCCCGACCCTCGGGCATTAACTGGTCGCGAAAGCACATAGCTGCGCATGCGACCTTAATTCATATTAAAAAAATTATTGAGGAGATGTGCTTTCTAGAAAGCACATTGTATTGGTTATTGTTCATTTGTAAAGTGGGGACTAGACCAGCTAAAGAAAGCGGAAGAAATGATGAGAAAGGTGATGGAAGATTAAAGATGCCTGGGCAAAGAAGGGAAAGAAACAAGAAGATGGAAAGAAAAAAATGAGTTTGAAAGACTGAATAATAACTGAATGAAGGTACATGAGAAATTTAGATCCATGGGACATCCTGGGTGGATGTTAGAGACGGAGATGAAGAAGAGGAAAGGAATCGTTAAAAAAGTCAAAATATGGCGGAAGAACTGGAAAAAAATAATAGAAGAACCCATAGGCCCATTTCAGGGCCTTTCATACGCATTGAAAAAGGATTTGCTTTATGGTCTAACATTTATTAGTAGTTTGTTTAATTGTTTGTGACTGTATATTGTATGTTTTGTGTGTTATAAAATGTTATGTCTATGTCCCCCTCATTGGCTACGATTGATGTCAGCCCGGTGAACATCTGTTCCTACAATTGTGGCAACATTGTTACCAACCGTGACGTCACCACCACTGTTCCATTCCTATTATCCTTATACAGCAACCCCACTTCCCTTGTCCGTACACAAACCCAATATTTCCCATGTTAAATTACCATTGTCCGTATATCGTCCCAGGGTGATCTCAAAATCTTCTCCGTGTATAGACATCTTGATCAGACTCATGTAACACACCCCCGTGTCTCTAAAACAGAATTAAATATTTGGAGGAACGTGAGCGTATTAAGATTAACCCAAAAGCGAACTGAAAAAGACTCACAAAATGCAGAGATGCACAAAAAAATTTAATATGCAAAGTGACAGAAAAAATATTTATCTGTACACATATTTTGGAGATAAATAAGTCAATTATGGTGATTTCTCGCAGATACATTTGTAGTACACACACACACACACACACACACACAACAATATTTGTGTGTGTATCAACTATTTAGGATCCAGCTTTGCCAATTAGGACGATTGTGAAGAAGTTAAAAGTTTAGAGCCTCAAACGGAAAGAGGCATCTCTAGCGTTTGGTTAAAAATAATGGGCCCCTCCCTGCAGCTTTTCGAAATAAAGTGAGATTCTACAAAAAAGAATATATATATATATATACATATATATATATATATATATATATATATATATATATATATATATATATATATATATCAACATTTCATATTTTTCCTTAACGATGATATTTTTAAAGATACAAGCAAAGAACGATATATATATATATATATATATATATATATATATATATATATATATATATATATATATAACAGAAAGGACAATAACACGGCCCCATTGCACAGATCAACGAAAATAAAACGAACTCGGACAAGTTTCGATAGTGTGAAACTTATGTGTATTTATCTTGTTTGTAAACCGGGTGAAAGTTTTAGTTCAAACGAATAAACGAGCAAGTAACAGAGATTACAGTTGTATTGGCTCACGCTATAAATTTTTTATTCTTGTAGAAATCTACCCAAATTATGCATTCATCCTGGTGACGTAAAAAGTGATGTGTGTTACTGAACAGCGGTAAAGAATTACTCACAAAATACTTTATACCTTATGACCGCTCTGTGAAAAGATGGCTATGACGTCATGTATTTATATCCGGTTCATGCCAGAGGTATTTGGAGTAGGGTTTGGTCTCCACAGTGCACTTCCGGTTCTTGTTACGGATGTGCACTGCAACATATTATTACCAGAGGTAAAAATCTGGTTAATCGAGCTAGAGACGTTGTATTTATCCATTACAATAAATGTATGAGATATATTATCCGATATCAGCGTCAATTGTTCGTATTAAATGAAATATCTTAACACGTGAAGCCAACTACATGGTTTCAAATCACCAGATAGATTGCAAACGCAACTAAAAAATCTTAAAACAACCCTTTCTAAATCACCAGCTAAACTGGTAGGTTAAAAAGCATGACATTATACTGTTTCTATCTGAATCTCATACATTGGTAACAACCATAAGAGGAATAAATGAAGACTTAATTATCGCCCAGTACCGATAGTTGGTCCGGATTTGTAGTGTCCAGGTGAAAGTATCGTTTTCTTTCTTATTCTGAAGATATAACAAATTTTTTCCAACTAAATTTTCCGAATTAAGATTTGGCTAAAAGTCAGTTAAAGAGCATTTTTAAAGCTATTTGAGGATCACAGTTTTCTCCAAAAACAACGAGCTCGTTAAAAAGTAAATGGTACTGATTTTCTGCTTCAGCAACATCGTTATGATGATGATAATATAGGCGATGATAATATTGATGGTGATATTAAAGTTATATAGAAAATATGTTGCATTAACTCTTCTGTGACTGGTCTTTAAATAATTTTGCAATGTCATGTTTAGGTGTACTGTCCGCTATATTGATTGTTGACTTGTAGCTGTGGTATATCCCAATGTAACCCGATGATATCACAACATCTTTTCTTAAAGCGGCCATAACGGATAGTTTGTCGGAAGTACTGAATATTAGCTCATACTCTTTACAAATGATGAGTGACGTCATATATATTATGTACCACTTTGATCTGTATCTCTTGTGTGTTCCAAATACTTACCTTCTGATCATATGATAGGACACGACCCAAGTACAGTATGTAATCTTGACATGAAGTTTCTCATTCTGTGTCTCTTAGGAGTATATCTGAGTGCACAAAGACCCAACCACAACCTTGTAATTAGAGGTGTACTGGTACATAGACTAAATTGAATGAATGTGTGTGTATGGTGCGTGCGTTCGTATGTGTGTGTCTGTATGTAGCAGGGTCCATACCTAAATCCAACCAATCGTATTTAAATAAAAAATTGCCATTAAAACCTCTTGTTTTCAACAAAAAGTACTGCGACTCTAGGCCTATTTTGAGTTTTGTTTCTCGTTATTAAACAATCAGTATAGATTTAAATACACAACAGCTTGGTTGCATATGTAACAAAATACTAATGGTGACACAGTCTCAGTTTAAAGCGGGCATGGCAGTTTCAACGCAAACTATGCAACTGACCTTCAGTGGCGTCTGGGGGAGGGGGCGACCGAAGAAGAAGAGGATTGGAGGATTCAGCGTATACTTTTACAAAGTGTGCTTCAGAAGAAACAACTAAGTACACAACTAAGTCCGTGCCAGGATGTCTGGATGATTGAGATCAACTCTGGTTTAGACTGAATCTGGGTCACGCTTACTTATCCAGTCACTTCGGGCGCCAAATACTCCCCGCTACGCCTGGTAGGAGGGGGGGATAAATATGAACTTTGCACCGGGCGCCGAACACCCTCGCTACGCCACTGTTCACCTTTTATTAGATTCAAGAGTGTTTTTTAATCTAGCTTAATTCACTCTTAAGCAGGAGTCTAAAACAAGCGGCCCAACAAACCGTATCCCGTGGCCCGCAAAATGATTGGCGTTACAAGGTGGCATGAGAGATAAAAAAAAAAGGTGGTGCGACTCGTGACCCATCAAAAATGACCTCATGTAGCCCTCGGGTGGTGGTTTGAGTTTGATACCTCTGCTCTAGAGAAAATTGAAACTAATTGCAAAACACTCTATAGGGTAGTGAAAGTGGTTTTAAGATATCCTAACATGTATTCTACCTGGCAAGAGACCAATTTAAAAAGCCACCACCCCCACCCCCTTCCATCTTTTCAAAACACTCCCCTCAATGTTTTTTTTTATTGAAAATAAGCAAGTATGACTGTTATTGGCGATCAAGATAAAACTAATGTTATAACTTTTTAAATTTAAGAGGGATGTTAATGGATTTAGGGATTATCTGGGAAAAGAAACCTTAGGTTATCCATTTTTTTATTGCAAACGTTCGGCTGAAATGCATATATGTATTTCATCACATGTGATTTTACGCATGTTTGTTGTGTATTCTTACCAATACCATGCTTGTCGTGTTATTTTACGCATGTCTGGTGCATTCTTGCCATTGTCACATGACTTGCTCATAGGGAAAGAAATAATTTATCAGGTATGAGGCGCCGTAGCGGAAAATAGTTGGTCCAATTGGAGCGTTGCTCTTGAAATTTTAATGTCATATGTCCAGAACTGCAATTTCACGTGTTGTATCAACAATGCATGTCATTAAAGTTTCATTTTCAACGTCGAGATTTTAGATTGTATCTGTTGAGTATTTTCTATGGAGACGTATTAGATTGTGTCGTTTGAATTACACGACGGTGGTTGAAATTTCAATGTCATTCGTTGATAATTCCTAATTTACGTATTGGTTCAAAGAGTTTATGTTGAAAGTTCCATTTCAAATGTCGAGTATTTACATTTCATCCATGATCGATGTCGAGTTTTTAGATTGTATCTTCTGAATTACACGACGGTTGTTGAAATTTTAATGTCACATGTTGAGTTTTAATTTAACATGTTGAATCACATTGATTGTTCTGAAAATTCCGTTTCGTATGCTGAGATTTTAGATTATACCTGTTGAATTACACGTGGTGGTTGGACATTGTATTGTGCTTGTCAGAATTGCTTTTTTATTTGGTGAAATGATGTGTCGGTGTTGAAAGTAGCATTACACAATGTCCACTTTAACAATTCGAATAATGTCGAAGATACATCATTCGTGTATTCAATTATGAGGCGCCATTACTTTTCATGCACTTACAGTTTGAAAGTTACCATTCACAGGTCGAGAATTACTATGAATGTCTTCATTAGAGGTCGCTCTCGTGAACGCACCACGTTCTTTTTAAACAGAGGTTGCTTCTCGTTGCTGTAAAATTCAACAGATGAAATCTAATATCGTATATAATATTGAAATTTCATCCACCGCAGTGCAACTCAAAATATACACGGTAAAACGTCGACGTAGGAAATAGAACTTTGAACCACCACTGTATAATTCAAACTATAGAAATTAAAATCTCGACATAGAAAATGGAACATTAAGGACATGCAATTTGCAATTTGATCCAACACGTGATATTGGATTTCTCGACATGTGACATCGAAATTTCAACTGCATTTCTCATAATATGGAGTCTCTTGTCATTGTGCCCGACACAACCCTCACGTCACACACCATGAGATCAGAAAAGCATATCGATTCAGTTTACACGCGCTGCCTGACGTGGCCTAAACATAGTTTTAAAGTACTGATGCAACTTCTCCATGTACAAACAGATTTGCATTTCCTGTAATTTTTAGAGCTGTCATCATAATTTATAGTTCTTGATGCTACATCATCATCGACGTTTTAATTTGTGTAGTGTTGCTCTACAATTCATCAGCGAAGATGACGTTTCTGCCAATAATGTTGCGTCGTCTCTATTGTTGTTGTTGGTATTACTATTTTTGTTGTTGTTCTTGCTCTAGCTTAATTAGATAAGACAATTAAACATTTCGACTGTCTCACACTTCATGTTTTACTTCGTGATCGATCATTCGTAGCGCAATATAACTTTTGCAAAAACGAAGGGAACACGTCCTATATGTACGTGGCGCCATTACGGACAAAAGCTGTTCCAATCAGAATGTTGCATTTGAAATTTTAATGTCATATGTCCAGAGTTCCAATTTCACGTGATGTATCAAAAATGCTTGTCCTTAAAGTTAAACTTTTTAGGTAGAGATTTTAGATAGTATCTGTTGAATTAAACAGTAGTGGTTGGAGTGATGTCATTTTAAAAAAAAATTCAGGGGGGGGGGCGGTGGCGGCGAGGGTGGAACTTGATGGGGGAACCTTGATGGGGGGAAGAAGCAAAACTTTCGTATATAGGCTACAGCAAATGCAAATTAGGAGGGGAGGGCAAATGCTCCCGCCCCTCCACCCCCTGCCCCCAGTTATGTCTCTGAGTGGTTGTAAGTTATATTTTCTATGCCGAGGTTTTAGACTGTATCTTTGAATTACACGGCCGTGGTTGAAATATAATTGTCATATGTCAAGAATTCCTAATTTACGCGTTGGTTCAATGAGTTTATGTTGAAAGTTCCATGTCATCCGGTGAGCATTTAGATTTCATCTGTTGAATTACACAGCACTGGTTGAAAATCCTATGTCCAATGTCGAGTTTCTTCTGAATTACACGGCGGGTGTTGAAATTATCATATGTCAAGAGTTTCAATTTAACGTGTTGAATCACATTGATTGTGCTGAAAATTCCATTTCCTATGTCGAGTTTTTAGATTGTATCCGTTGAATTACACAGCGGTGTTTGGACATTTTATTGTGCTTTTCAAAATTGCTATTTTTATATGGTGAAATGATATGTTTGTGTTGAAAGTAATATTACACAATGTCCACTTTAAAAATTCAAAATAATATCGAGTATGTTGATGCATCATTCGTGTATTCAGTTATGAGGCGCCATTATATTTCATGCATGTACATAGACAATAGAACTTTGAACCACCACTGAATAATTCAAACTACAGAATCTAAAATCTCGATCTAGAAAATGAAACTTTAAGGATATGCAATTTGATCCAACATGTGATAGTGGATTTCTCGACATACGACATACTGCGCTGCATATATCCGGTGATCATATCTATTTATAGAAACATAGAAACAAGGTGAAAACCTACAATTCTACTCAGCGAGTTAAATAACATGCCTGAAACTTGTAAACTCGTAGACCAAGTTTTCCTACTATTAATTTTATTTTACTATTTAAAAATGCTTCTTTACTTATTAGAAAGACGGTCAACAATCCAAAAAGGCATACTATTAACAATGGGTGGATGTACAAGGTCATCTATGTTATTGCACTGTATTGAAAGACTACAGGTCAAATTGTTGGCAAAAATTATACAAGTATATTTAAAATAGCTTCCGGCAATCCCGAGCAAATAAATCATTTTGAGAATCCCCCCCCCCCCCCCCGGATTCCAGGACTGATGTGTTAGTTTTAACGTGGACGAAACTACACCGGCTGACTCAGCAAACGATTGTGCAATACCAAGAAACGTTTGCAACACGTTTGGACGGGGAATCCCATAGCGTCACATGACACCACGTGACTACTAGAGAAAGGAGAATTGTGAACTTCATCAAAATACGGTCGCATAATTTTGCAAATATCATCAAATTTACCTGCACAATTGTGAATGATTATCGTTTTTTGTAGTTTAATTTAGCTGCTTTTGTACAAAGAAAGGTAAGAACATAGATAAACGTTGCACAATTTATTTGTTACCATACGTTGTTAAGGAACAGCCACACCCTCGGCTGATAACCAATCAGTTGAGGTGTTTGTCATGGAGAAGCCTTTGACCGGTAAACTAGTTTGTCAATCATCTTCCTAGACGGCATTCCGTTGCTTGAGAGCGAACAGATAACACGTAAACGCAACATAACTGTTTTACTGATCATTCCTCTGTCGGATTATTCTTTCATCCAGGAATTATTACCAGAAAAATGACGTTCCCAGACGTTGTGGAGGAAACTGTGCAGAAAACCGATTTGTAAGTGTGGTTTTAGCTCTAAATGTTAGTTTATTGTATAACATGCATTCATGGGCCTACATTCGTAAAACTTAATAGCTCACCATAGTTTGCCCCGGCTCACCCCCCCCCCCAAAAAAAAAAAAAATTCTGCGGCCGCCTATGCATGCATTACTGATCACATAGGATCGATACTAATCTGTATTAAACTGTTTTTAATACAGTCGGCATTAATTCTTGTTCGATGACCAGTATACTCTTCACTGTAACCCATAAAGTAAAATCTGTTCTTTGTATCATGAGTGATTTAATAATTTAACGGTGCAAGGGGGGGGGGGGGTATTAAGAAGTAGAGATCTGTAAGGAACCTCTGATTGTGGTCCAGGGGACGAAGCCCCATACGCTCCTACATTTTATGAGTTTCTAGGGCATAACTTTACCCATGTAGCTGAAAAGATTAACTTTATTCAGGGATTTCGTCTTGTCGTTTGTTTTTTTTTTTTTTTGTTCCTTTTTTAAGTGGGGAAGTCACCGCTAGATCCACCCATGGCCAGGACCCCGGGTGACCGAGTTGTCTCGCCTTTACATATCACTCACATTTCACATCTGTTCACATGGATTCGAGTCATGACTTGGCCAGTGTGGTTATCTGATAATGCATGCAGATTGGCGTTGGTTGGCGAAACATTGTTTCTTTATACAATATGAGATGAAAAATGATTGCTACGTAACGGCAAACCCATTAATTGTTTCCTATTGCACTTGTTTTAAAATTAAGGTAGTTAGATATTTTTATTTTTTTAAAAATACTTTTTATATTGATTGGAACATATAATGTACTAAGAGCTACGAGGACTGGGCTCGACCAGCACAAATTACACAAATCAATTTCATTAATTTTGTTCAATTCTGCCTACAAGCACACAATGGTTAGTTTTTATTTGTTTTTTTTTTTTAATCAAAACTAATCGAAACTTTCCTGCGCAAGATGTATCTTTATCCTATATTGTAACAATCTGAATGATAAAAGTATTTGTGAAAACTACATGTAACTCCTAACATTTTGTCTTACATGCGTTTTTCCGAGTGGCCAAGTGGTCTTAGGCGCTCGCCTTCACATCACTCGCATCGCACCTCGATCGGTTCGAGTTTCGGCTTGGCCATCCTGGATCGGTGGGTGGGTGAGTCTTCCCGCTTTCTTCCGCCGCCCATAATAATGTTCTTGTATAGGCGCCTGTCATGAGCAGAAAAATGGCGTTAAACCCTCAAAACCAAACCATACGTAAAACCCCCGCACATGGCAAAATGATACATCGTGGGTGCTCGTTTTTGGCGCCTTTTTTTGTTCAAAAGAAATCAGTATGCGATTGGTTGTTCCTAAACGAAGTCTTTTCTATTGCAGAGATACAATGAGCGTGAAAACTGCCGAATTTCTGAAGGATGCATTGCTGAAGGCAATGTCCGAAGGAAGGCTAACCAGTGGAGTGTTTGAATGTGCAAAGGTCTTCCGAATGTAAGTAAAATAATAACATTTGATTGTTTGGAAACATACCAATAATATTCTCTGAGAAAAATACCATGTGTTTGTAAAAAAAAAATTGTAGATATTCTCTTGAAACGGAGAGAGAGAGAGAGAGAGAGAGAGAGAGAGAGAGAGAGAGAGAGAGAGAGATTATTTATAAGTCATCATCAAGCTTAATTCTGCATCCTCCTCAGGTAACATAACGTTTAAGTACATTACATCCATAATATATTCAGTTTTTCTTCTTAGCAATTTTTCATTGACTGATCGAAATTGTGTGCGGTTTTCAGGGATCCTGACAAAGTGAGATTGTGTATTTTGCCAGTTACATCATCCATGGACGTTGCAATCCACATTCAACATAAGCTGATTGAAGCCTACTGCTGGGAGAACGAGATACAGCTGCTGAAGGTAAGGACTTTGCTATATTTAGACACTCTGTTGTTCTGTTGTTATGTAAAGGTGAGGAAATAGTTTTCTAATATTGTCATGAAAAGAAATCACTAGATCCTGTGAGATATATATATATATATATATATATATATATATATATATATATATATATATATATATATATATATATATATATATTCTTTTAGTCTATAATCAATTAATGACAAAACAAAGCATCATTTGGCTCCTTCCACAACTAGACAAATAACATTAAAAACTTATTTTCCATAACTCCAATTGCCCTTTCATGTATTATGCAATGGTAACAAAACAATGAGCACCATTTATAAATCCAGGATGTATGTGCTTACTGTGTGTCTTGATGCAGTCTATCATTTATAACATAATGTTTCAGATAAAATATAATTGCAAATAAAATCTCATAAATTGCGTTTATGATTGCAGGTGGACAGTGCTGAAAAGTTGTCCGTCATATTGAATTTTGGAAACAAGAAAAAGCACCAGAAAAGCAAAAACGCAATGCCAGTGACTACAGCTAGTGTGGATTGCAGTTGTGTCCTAGTGACATATCCACCAAAAAATGAAAGGGATGAAGATGATGAGAGATATGCATTCATGGAGCAGATTTTGCCTCATCATGTGATCGAACTTCCGCCAGACTGATAGCTACATTATATCAATGGATTCATTAAAGGTAACTTTTAAGTCTTTTGTTTCTAGCGCATTATTTTTTACATGGCTGTTGTTATTGTTTCAAAGCAATGAAGATGGGTTCAGCTAAACAGAAACTGAAGAAATAATGCATTTGCACAAGAAAAAGAGCTAACATATATACCTGGTGTAACTTCCATTTTGTCTGGTACCAGTTTTTTTTATACTATTCTCAGATGGATTTATGTAACAATGACTAGTCCCTCAGGGAAGTCTGACCTATTACCAAGTGCATCGCCTCGTTAAATAAAGTGGAAATAAATGAAAAAAGTCTGACCTTTTACTTGGGTCAATGTTTTTGACAATCTCATTCTCTCTTTGCAGGTTGAAAAAATACCAAAAAATATTTGCTGTACAGTTCTTACCTCTGCAATGAGGTTAAATCTTCTTCATCACAAGGGAGATGACTCATCATGAGGGACATTGGACTAAGTCAACATGATGCTTCATTGTGCATCATACGAGGATTCATGATATCACATTGACTGTTTCCATGTATCAAAGCAAGAGAGATAACTCTGTTTCCTGGGGATGAGTTTCATGTTTTAAGGGGCATATTCCAGGAAGTGTTCAGTACCTAGATAGGGATAGATATGTGAAGCCAAGGCGGTGTACATCACCTTCCTGTAGGCAATGTATATGAAATAATCGAGGTGAAATTTGCACGGACTAGTAGGTTTTGACATGTGATGAGTTAACGTATTCTAAGATCAGATGGAATTCATGTATGATATGTAATTCAGAGTTGGTTACATCTTCCAAGTATATCAGCCAGAGGATCACATAAGCAATTAGTTAGCTACAGGTTGTGTCCTTGATAGGTTGATATGTTCCCTTATATTAAAGTTATCTGCTGAACGTATAATTCTCTGAATGTATATATTTGCATATATGTATCGTTTCCTAGGGTTATTTTTGTCTTGCTTGTAGGACATGTTGAATAAAATGATATGGATATATAAATTATGTTCTTTTTTTTGTTATTGTGCAAAACGCCGATTAGACAAAGGGTTAGATTACATGTGCACGATTAGCAGAACTAATGTATCCCTCAATGCAGAGGCGTAGCTGTGGGGGTGGGGGGTGCAAAGGGGGACAGATGTCCCCGTGCGCCAGACTAGTGGTGGTGGTGGGGCGTCAAAATGTGGAATTTTTTGGTTTCAGAGTTGGAAGGAGGCGTAAAAATAAATCTTGTCCCAAGGCTCTAAACACTCTAGCTACGCCTCTGCATCAGTGAAGACAAATGTATAATTTACTAGTGCATCTATCTGAAATATAACCGAACAAGAAGCATACATATCTGTTTTTCATGTGCATCTGATATTTTTATTGTTACTTTTTAGTAATATGCTTTCTATACACGTACATACATACTACTAGTTTGTGACCAAACAATACACATCACATCAATACAAGAATCATCCATGCTTCCTTTCCATGTGCAGCACAAAGCTCTTAAGTTCTTAATGTTTAATACACGTACATGTATATATATATATATATATATATATATATATATATATATATATATATATATATATATATATAAGTTACGTCATCGTTGGCTGAAATAAATAAAATGATTGGTTCTAGTGTAATGCATACCCTTCAAAGACGGATACAAAATAATTTGCAATCGATTCATTCAACACGTCATTATTGCAATGAATCGGAATGTGCCATTTATCTGGAGTACATTTTCATGTGGGCTATTTTAAGAGCAATAAACACAACATACCTGGATAACACCTGCTAGTCAATCTGGTCCCAAATTAATGACATGGAAAACATGCGCCACCTTTTTTTTATTTTTTTTTTATCTTTTTGTAAGTCTACTACATGTGCTATCATGACGTAATAACCATGTTGTACTGCAAGGGTGTCCAGGTTTGCACCCTATACCATTCTTAATCCTGCCACCTACTGTGCCAACACCTATACTAATTTCAACTTGCCGATATGTTAAAATGGAATAGATGGACATTTTGCAGAATGGACTTGTTCTTTTTAAAAATCCGATCTCTCATAGCTTTAATGACATTAATTAATACTCGGATTTAAATTTTTACATTTTTAATCACATTTGAAATCGTGATTTTCATTCAAAGTAGATAAACGTCGAGTTTGCTCCATTTCCACATTCAACGTCGGCACGTGCTTTTAAGAGTGCGTGTGAATGATTTGGATTTTTAACGTAGCTTTAACAATTTTTCAGTCATATCGCTACGATGTCTGCAATGAGACAGTTTATAGTGATATCTAGCACTGGGGCATCATGTCGCCGACATGCATCATTATGTCCCACCCGGTCACATTACCCTGTCACCGGTCCTAACACTAACCTCTCAATGCTGAGCGCCAAGCGAGGCAGCTGTTAGTATCATTTTTGCAAGTCCTTGGTATGACTCGGCCTGGAATCGAACTCACGACTTTCCGCTTCCGCTGAGGACGCTCTAACCACTAGGCCACTGGAGTGCTTTTAAGACAATTATAAGTAAACTTGTCAGGAACTATGAGAAGAATGATATAAATTTAGAACAGGTTCTAGACTTGTACATCCAGATCAGAGTAAGGGTTCTGATCGCTGTGACCTGTGGCCTCATATTAAATATCTCTATTTGTCAATAGCTTGCACGCCAAGATAATATGACGTTTTGAACTTTTAAAATTGACCGATTATAAGTCTGATGTATAAGTTGACAACTGTACATATTGTTTTCGCATCAGAATAGTGGTGGTGTTATGTGGCCCTGGATGCGAAGGAAATCGCAAAATCCGACCTGAGAAAACCCCTCAAAATTAGATAGTCTATAACCAATCACTCTTGTACATAGTGCCAAGGGATATACATCTTAAAAGAAGCCTCCAGCAATAGAAAAGTGACGAAATTTTCAAATTGCATCCGTTCACTTTTTCACTTATTTTCCTGAGTTTTTTTGTGTTGTTGTCCTTCTACACCGTCTTAACGAGTAGTTGAATATTTTTGTCATATTTGTCAGTTCTTAATACGTCAAAACGATATGTCTGTTATTGGAGAATGCATTGTTTTATATACTTGTTCTGCGCACCAAGACAGGGTCACACTCACTGTTTTATTTACAAAGCATTCGAATGTGTCGAGACATTGGTGGCAGTTGAGTCAAATACAATTAAAAATAAATATGATACCGTCAATTGTTTGTGGGAAAAAAAAAACCTGACCATCCTGTTGTTTGTAAATAGTTGAAATGATCAGTCACGTGATTTCATCTAGTTATGATGATTAAGATCAGGTGCTTGACTCGTGTTATAATTAGTCACATTTTGCTACCAATTGAAGAAACGCTTTTTTCATATGTTACTTAATTTAATCTCGTTTAAATACATTTATCTAAACACGGATAAATAACCATTCGCTTTTGCGCGCGTCTCTGCATCTCCTATGAAATCCCAAACGGTGGTGAGGTCGAAAAATAACAGTATTGTTTAACTTCAAAATATCAGTTGACTTTTATTATACAAATAAATTCCTGCGTAGACAAGCTTTTATTGTATTTTAAGGGAGTATTTTGTAGACAGGTATTCTTACCTCAATGCAGAAGCGGCGTAAGGAGTACGCGGGGCCTAGTGGCTACCATGACCGCGCAAGGCCTGGGGCGGCCATGACAAATTCATAAGGACGACCTTAGGCCTGAAGCTAGTGTCCCCCTCAAGAGCGGGGCCTGGGGCGGTTGCCCCACCTGCCACCGCCAAACGCCGTTTATGCCTAAATATATACGCGAAATTAATGTAGTTTGCAAGTACACTACTACAAGTACATGGCTACGATACTAGCGCATGATCACGTTCCTATTAAATAAATATGACTAATTGTTTGAAATATTTACGTTATGCGTAGTGGAAAAACACTATTAAAATTTCCGAAGGTATAGTTTATTTACCGTTCTGTAAAACCAGGAAAACTAACGAAACTATTTATAGAATTGATTGGTACAACTGAGTACACGTGACAAACATGGTAAAATGTACTGGCCGCGCAAATAGAGAACAGTTATAAAACCATAAAAGGTTTAGCGTAAAATGTTTACATCATCATCGTGTAGCATTAAATGACTACAGAATAATGGACCGATTGAATTTCTAGGCTAGGCCTAAAATTAATTATTTTTGATTTAAGATAATAATAGTAATTTCGTAGTAAGGATGTTCCTTATAAGGACATCAACATAACATGGTCACCGTGTATTAGTCCAATATCTCCAAATACGTTAAACGCAGAGGCGTAGCTGGGGGGGGGGGGGGCAGGGGGTACATATGTCCCCGGGCGCCATACTAGTGGGGGCGCCAAAATGGGCTTTGAAATAGGTTGTAACGGGTAATGGTGATTTTATTGATGTAAATAATGGGTTTCAGAGTTGAGGTGGGTGGGGGGAATGAATATTGTCCCCGGGCGCCAAACACTCTAGCTACGCCTCTGGTTAAACGTTTCAAATTCTGAATTGAATTGTTCGGATATCAAGATTGCGGTTAAATCAGATAACCTCTTCCATAAAATGTTTACTGCCGTTTAGAAATTCTAAAAGAGTCAATACATGCATAGCTGAGAGAGAGAGAGAGAGAGAGAGAGAGAGAGAGAGAGAGAGAGAGAGAGAGAGAGAGAGGAGAGAGAGAGAGAGAGAGAGAACATGATTACACGGGACATATGTAAATACATATAGTATGATCCCACCTTCATTTAAATGTTTGGCGTCTAACATTTACTCGTATTCTTGAAAGGATATGTCCGCTTTGCGATTTATAAGTCATTTTCAAAAAAAATTGGTTCATGTGTAATTTAAGACAGATGCTACTTCCCTAATAATATACATCCCGCAGGTACTCACACCCTCGACATTTCATGTGACACGTATTTTCTTCATACATTTTCAAACATTTTTTATGTGAAATGTTTCTTTTCATTTTATCTGATTAAAAGTTCGAAAACTTCGTGAAATGAAGACTGTATGCATATTTAATGTGTAAAGGCCGAACATGTTTGTTTGCAAAGTTTAGTTGTAAAGGTTTCCCCGTTTAAGATCAAATGACTAAAAGTGATCACACGCATGTCCTCTCTCTCTCTCTCTCTCTCTCTCTCTCTCTCTCTCTCTCTCTCTCTCTCTCTCTCTCTTTCTCTCTCTCTCTCTCTCCTGGTTAAATATATAAAGCATTCACAATTGCTTTGGCGAAGTATGCCATACACACTTTATTGCATGCACTTCATTTTTAAAGACACTGTTGCATATATAGTCTTGCAATTTCATGTTTGCATTCAGATTTATAACTCATATTTACTCCCTTATAAAAGTAAATTGTGGTAGTAGTAGCCGGTTCTTGCTAAACTGTCCATGTCGAGTGGTTGGATTATGTACTATACAGGTGACACAGGCAAGACCTTATTCAATATATTTTGCTGTTGGTTCATTCTTAGCACTGATCTTGAGATTTGTATCCAATTATAAACGTGGAAATACTCAAACATGTGTTTCTTTGGGTTCGAATTCACATTTTATTTAGTATTTCACTCGCGTCCTCTTTGCTACCTTTTTGAAGTAGAAGATCTATTATTGTACTATATTAAATTGCCTTAAGTTTTGTCATGCATTGTTTGGTAATTGTAAAGCATGTCGCCGACAGTGTTATTATCTATTGCGTCGTTATTAGTTGTCATGCGTTGTTTGCTTGCTTTAGTGCCTGGTACCGATAGTGTTATTATCTATTACGTTACCATTAGTTTCGTCGGATTGACAGGTACTTACAGCTCGTCTCGTCCTATATACATATCACATCACGCCTTGGAGTTTATAATTGTGGCGGGGTGGGTTTGGTGGTGGTGATTGTTTGATTGTACCTTCTTATAAGGTGTCCCTTATATTTGGTTCTCGTTTTATAGAGGATGGTCGCCCTCGGTGTTATTGTCCTGATCGAGTAATAGTAATAGAAACATATAATATAATGACTCGAGCCCCCACCTCTACATGAAATAAAAATTTAATCAGTTTCATAAACAACGATGAGAATACATTACATTTGGAAGATACACTTCTTTTGAATTAAAAGATTCGCCGAATTTCAAACACAAATGTATTTGTATAAATAGCCGATCTGTCTAAATGGTAAAATCAGTTCATCATAGAAACGAGTGAACAATCGGAGTCATTGCCTAATACAACTAAATAACCTGTTTCTCGGGTTCATTCCAACTTCACTGAGGCTGTTCTTCTCTGTCCTTCTCGCTTTTCTATTTTCCCTTCTCCCAAATCATCTGGTTTGTCTCGCATTCTTTCGTACTTCCAACTTTGTGTGGATAGGTGGACGCGTGAATACGTAGATACGTATATATACGGTAGGTCTTCAGTCAGTACTTCGTTTGATATTCCCATTGTAAAATAAACAGTAAAGCGACCTTGGTATAATATTTGATATCCTACTGGGAATATATCATTACTCCCCTCTCGTTATGTCAGACATCTTCCTATCGGATCGCAACATATACCAAAGGCTTTCTAATCCAGCCAAACGTGGAAGACTATAAACACGTTTAGTTTCATAAGATTAATGTACTTCCTAATGGCTAATTCAACAGTGACTAACATAAACACTATACGAGATATAACAGTTACGTTCTCTTCACAATTACATAAATGAATGAATGTAATTCATTACAGGGTTTACTACGTTAGTTTCAGCTAATACATACATTCAAGTATTTAGCATACATGAAATCTCACTTGATACAATGTTACTTTCACCCAATACGCACTCAAGTCTTTACCATACGTGAAAGCATCTAAGATCGGTTAATTCAATCAAATCCTCATAACTCCTATCAACTGAAATAATGTATGAAATCTTAAAATTACGAATCCTATACATGCAACGACAAATTCAAATAATGCATCAAACTTATAAAAAGAAGATCATTGTTCAGATAAACGAACTCAGTGCAGTCATACTCATATCACGAAAATTAATCTGCAAATTTAAACAAATACATTCAAGCAAATCATTACATCAGTATCAACAAATTCACACGAGATTAGCGCAAATACCTTGTGGTTTAAGCTTTGACTCACTTCGGCCGCTCAAATTGTAACTGTCGATCTTTCATGCATCTGGTCCCTCAGACAAAATGATTTGCGAGAATTTCTTCCAAATTCATGTCGTAGTACGTTAATTTCACTCTTGCAGGAAACACGTAGACTAATTCGATTTTCCGATGGGTCTACTTGAAACGAGGGGTTTACTTGTGGGAAACACGCTACCATATTTAGCGTAGCTAATCAGAATTAAATCTATTTACCTTTATAATTAGGCACCAGAATTTGCGGTTAGCCTGACTTCTAGATTACCCAACAACTGTTCTGGAGAATTTTAATTGCGACATTTTCGATACAGAAAATCAAAGTTAACCTATTGATAGACTTGTCTGAGGCGTTTATATAAACAAAGTCTTAATTAAGAATCACTTCCTCTCCCAACAAAGACCTTATACATCAATGGAGCATAGCGACTTGAATATCACATGTGGCCATATAACTAAGTAATTGTAATCTGACCCAACTAAGGCGCTCTTTATAGATCGACAGAAATTTGCACCCTAACAATACTATCTTGACTTAGAGAAGTACAAACAAATAATGCTATATATAATTATATAATTATATATATATATATATATATATATATATATATATATATATATATATATATATATATATATATATATATATATATATATATATATATATATATATATATATATATATAATTCACAGTCTCATCTTATAAACAGATCCATAATATCATTCATTAACCTTTAAATGCAGGCTGAAAATAATTGATTGGTGGTTACCAAACCCCACCTCAGGTTAATGATTTTAGTACACCCGCACACATATTATAGTGCACACATGTGTACGGACTTTCTCCAACAACGATCAAACTCAAGTGCCCTTGTGGTTAGAGTGTCCGCCGCGGATGCTGGAGATCGAGTCAAGCCAAAGATTCATAAGCGTTCAGTATTGAACACCGGAAAAAAATCAAACTTTATTATACTGAGCAGATGAAAAGTTACTGAAAATCGCCCCTCCTCCTCTCCGGCATGCCATAGTAAGCACTCCAAACCAATTTATCCAACGAATTTTCATTTGATAGCCCTATATGTTCTCGATTTTTCATGGTGGTATGACAATATTGATCTTGAAGTCTATATATCATTAAACGATTTGAAAAAGTATATAATACTAATAATAATAAAAATAATAATAATAATAATAATAATAATAATAATAATCTTATTATTATTATTATTATTATTATTATTATTATTATTATTATTATTATTATTATTCTAGATTGAAGTGGACAATTCAGTTAAACTGAACTCTCCCTAGTCAACTGTACACATGTAATAATAAGAAATACCAAAAACAATGGTTTCAGATAAATAACGTCTGATATCTTAAGCATGCATTTACATATTTACATAACATACATCAATGATCAAAATTACGTCTGACAAACACAGAATAGCCTTAAAATTATTATGTACAACAGTATACTTCTAAACATGAATTTTTTAGGATTTCGTTATTAGCTTTTAATTAATTAACTTTCAAGGCAGCATACACATAAGCCAGATAAAATAAAAAGGATACGATTATTTACTAAATACATTAGTATCATTTAGGTTATTACTATACGAACTTAATTAATTAATTAACTTTCAAGGCAGCATACACATAAGCCAGATAAAATAAAAAGGATACGATTATTTACTAAATACATTAGTATCATTTTGCAGCGAATTTCAGTTTTCATGAATAAGTTCTCGGGCAACTTTGAAATTGATTTATTTACTGAAATCAAACACTTAGGTTATTACTATACGAACTTGAACTACAAATATAAATATTGTCTACTGCAGTATAATTTATTTAACTTTGTAATTTTACATGTGTAAGAATAATACAAATCATTTTTAATAAGCATATCACTCAGACTGAAACATATCTCTTTGACAAATACTGCATATTTGTACACGTGACAGGTTGCCATGTCACGTGATTGGTAGGCAGAGCGATCTATCATCTGGCGTAAGGTCAATTAAAATGGCTGCATTCACATAAGTTATCTCCTGCTGTCTTATCTTCTAATTCTTATGCTGAAATAGGTCTGTATTAATAACCTATTTTGTTTTACGGATGTAGGCCAAACATATTTGGAGCTGAAACGGGGAGGGAGGAGACAAGTGCCCCACCCCACCTCCCGCCCCAACGTGCTAGTGCCCATGACTGTGATACTTATACAAGAATTTGTAAATTAACTGCGGGTTAAACTTATTACGTATTTTGTAACTGGCACCATTGTAATTCTTCTGTACACTTTATGAACTCTATTTTGTAACGGGCACCATTGTAATTCTTCTGCTCTTGTACACTTTATGAATTCTATTTTGTAACGGGCACCATTGTAATTCTTCTGCTGTTGTACACTTTATGAACTCGATATTCTCTGTTAACACATTTAGGGTTATACTACCCAGTGATATAGACAAGACGCATTTACTTCCTATAGCCATGCAACGATTCAAACTCGTTACATAAGAAGCAGATGGTGCAATACCCGAGTATGGTTTCATCAGATACATTGCTTGAATTGAAAACTATGGAAGCGAAGTCCATAACTGTATGAAGAGTGATACTCATATATGAACAACGAATTCATTCAAACACACCAATACGCAAACAATAATTCCGCCCGGTGGCGTAGCTGGGGGTGGGGGTGGGGGTGCAGTCTTGGGGGGGGGGGGTAGCCGGAAGAAGAGGATTGGTGGATTCGGTGTATACTTTTACAAAGTGTGCTTCAGAAGAAACAACTAAGTAACAGAATCTGGGTCACGCGTACTTATCCAGTCACCTCAGGCGCCAAATACTCTCCACTACGCCGGGGTTGGGCGGGAGATAAATTAACCTTGCACCGGGCGCCGAACACCCTCGCTACGGCACTGATTCCGCCATACCCTGCCACAACTACCATACTCAGTATCTTGAAGAAAGTTTCATCTAAAAAAAAAAACAGGAATTCAGATATACCGATATATTCATTTTGGAGTAAAAATTACCCACCTATTTTGAATAATAATAATAATAATAATAATAATAATAATAATAATAATAATAATAATAATAATAATAATAATAGTAGTAGTAGTAGTAGTAATATTATCGCCACCGTTCTCATCTTCATCAAACGTAAGTCTTTGAATAAAGAATACTATTTCTGAGTTCAAGCCCTTAAACATGTAAACGTCTAAATATATAAACATCTAAGTTGAGTATCATGGTAAGATTTTCTGAATTGACAAGACCAATAGTTTTTAATGTATTTGGTCTATGCCAATGATACTTATTTATAGTCATAGTATACATACTATTTAGAACTTTATGCAGGTAAGAAAGGTAAGTGTGTTAATATCTAAATAAAGTAGGTATTTTTGATCTGGTTACCTCTATCTGTACACCAAACAGCATTTTGCAAACAATTGTCATATTATTGGCAGACAATAGCGCATAATTGCTACTTAATTTTTACCTTATATCCCATAATTCAGAATACAGGAAAACAACCACAGGTGTTACTACAGAGCTTGATATACTTCCAATTGAAAAAAGACACGTATACGACTGAGATCGTTCAGAACTTTCTGTCCATGCGACCGATGATTTAGCTATTTATAAATGAGAATGTAAATGTAACAATTAGAAACAAAAGCACTACAATTAGTCACTACAATTAGAAACAAGTGCATTACATTAGAAACAAATGCACTAAAATTAAAAACAAAATGTAGTGCATTTAAGCTGTAACATTTAGTGATAAATATAACATTATGTAAGAGGACTGTAAAGTTTAAGAACAAAAGTAACATTAAGTAAGAGGACCATACTATTGAGTGATAAAGTAACATTAAGTAAGAGGACTGTAATGTTGAGTGATAAAGTAACATTAAGTAAGAGATAGACTGTAGTATTGAGTGTTAAAAGTAACATTAAGTAAGAGGACTGTAATGTTGAGCGTATTTTATTTACTCAATTTTCTCTACATAAAATAATATGCCTAAAACCATGTCCTTACTGCTGTTGTTTTTATTATTGAGTCCAACGCCATTTCCAGCACATGATAGGCACCCGGAAGAACCAACGACCCACAGAAACTTACTCTTTTTCGCATACCCACATTGGCCTAGCTCGAGACTCGAACCTACGCGGACAGAGATGAAATGTCGGTGATCTGTAAAGGCGAGTGCCTTAAGCTACTTGGACACACGACCCTTACTGCCCTAATTCAACAATAGATATATGGAAGCTGATCACGTAAAACAAACAAACAAAAAAGAAAACATTCAAAACTGAATAAATGAATTCAAGTCATTGCGACAGTCTTTGCATATATTAACATCATCAGATGGAAGGCAACAAGATAAACACAAATATTTAGCTAGAAATAAAAGTATTGGGAAAGAAAGCTTTGCTTAATAACGAACGAGAAAACATTCGCGTAGCTTTCAAAGGTACTGAAAATTGAAATAATTTTTTATAGACAGTTTTCACATTGCAACGAATCGAAAATAATTAGCCAGAACAAAGTTATTCTTACTTTGGAAGAAATAAACAATGAAAATAATTTTTTTTTTATAGTAAAATCAGACGTGTTAATCGATTCACTTTTCTGGTAAATACTCTATAACTAGGAACTCTGGGTTACATTTTTTCAGATAAGAATAAAATGCAAAGACAAAACTCGAATTGACTACTAATCAAGAGTACAAGAATCGTGACTACAAGAATGCCAAATAAAAAGAAGTACATGCAAATGTTTATTTTTTCTTTCTTCCTGAATTGCCCGTAATGTACTATATATAATTCACCTTGTAATTTGCATATGAACTAATTTAGTTCTGTTTCGGTTTGATTGCGTAGGACATTACATTAATACCAGCTGTTCAATTTTATATTTAGGTGTGTATAAAAGCAATGTATCAGCTAATATCATTTTAAAGTATGTGAAAAAATTCATACATAAGGGAACTTGATATACTTTGTCAAATTATATATTCCCAAACAACAAACAAAAGAGATAAAGAAAATTATGGTCGATGCCCAAATAGTTATTGTAGATGCCCATAGTCTAAGTTATTTTAATTTATCCTATCGGCCTAATTGTATTGTATGAACTATAACTTTTTATCTATGTCCGTTTGCAAAAGTCCATCTGTTCACTCTTGTTTTTCATCCCCGATGACAACAGGCTGATGATTGCAGTGCACTTTACCTTCCAAAGAGATATAATATGTTTTACTTCCCTGCGACAAATTGTCTTGGATGTCGCTTCAGATGATTGATTTACACTGTCGACCATAACCCCAACTGGGATCCTAGTGGAAACAAAACGCTAAGGACTTCTATTTTAATAAAGTTATAGTGATTGCGAAGTATATCCTAAGGAATCATGGTACACCAGATGCTTGCATCTCTTTCTGTTATTTGAAGCCATTTTAAGCCACGATACCAACCTGATGTCATACTTGAAACAAATCAACAAGAGAATACATTTGTGCTTAATTATTAAGAAGACTGTATGGCTGCGACGGGTTTTTAAGTATTCACTTTGGATGGGTGTTGCCTCTACTCTATGGTTGCACCTGCAAAGTCTTAATCGTAAAAAAAAGTGCTTTAAACTTTCATCTGACATTTACTAATTATACAGTTAAGCTATCGTTGATAATATCACCATTAATTAGTTCATTCGTCACGGAGAAAAAACCAAACAACTTACACATACAAAACAAACAATAAAAATCTACGAAAGACTATGGACTCCTACATGTTAAAATCCCTAGGGCAATTTATAACAAGAAATATAACATCACAAGGTTGTGCCAAAATATAGACGAACGGGCTCTTATATTTATCACATAGCGAACCAGTATGCTTTGGTCTGATTCAAATATGTATGTGAAGGAAGGATGGAAACAGCCTGGCGAGGCTTTGGTAAAGATATTATATTTTGGTAGATTTGCAAGGAGGTTAAGAATTAAAGATGTTAAGATAAATGTGTGTCGGGAAAATGGACAAGAATTATACGACTACTACTACTACTACTACTACTACTACTAATAATAATAATAATAATAAAAATAAGACAATAAAGTCATAAACATGTTGTAACTCAAGTAGACGTACTATGTTGTAACTCAAGTAGACGTACTACTGATGACTATCTGATATTCAACCAATGGTTTTGTGACTATTCATTCACTTCTAAAATCAATGATTTCGCCATTAAGTGGCACAGATGCTGCGTGTTAGAAGACATAGTGTCCTAACTTCTAACTGATCGTGTAGTAGTTAACTCCTGGTGTCGATGACTCCTGGTGTCGATCTGGTGAAAGTTTTTCTCTCGGGCGTCTGTCTGTCTGTCTGTATGTCTCTCTCTCTCTCTCTCTCTCTCTCTCTCTCTCTCTCTCTCTCTCTCTGTTTTTATTTTTGTTTTGAAAAATGGAGAGTTGGTAACCCGGATTCTTTGTTAAATTTGAAGGGTTGGTCAAAACGTAGAAAAGAAAATAGACGTGTACATGGCACGGGTTTTTGGTTTTATAGACTACTTGCAGTGTTGCAAAGTATCTCCCAAATGTCGCGATATGAATATTGAATATCTCAAGATTTGCAGAATCATTCAGCAATTTCCAAAATAATGTTGCGTTTAAAACTAGCACAGCAAACAAGCAAGAGCTATGTTGAGTGTGAAGTATCGAATTTCGAATAAGCAGTGAACCTTACAGTTGAAAGGGAAAGGTAATATAAGGTATATCAGAGATTCTGACTGACGAAAAAAATGTTTGTTTTATGAGAAATATTGTAAAACCACTGATTATGATTGGCCGAGTGAAATTAAGGCGCACATCTTGGAACTAATGTACATTTTAATGTGATAACGTGGTCGAAATTCTTCAGTCAACAAATGATCTGAGAGATAGGAGTTGGTTCCAGGGGAAGGCTAAAAAACAATAGTGCTTTCGTCGTTAAACAAGGGAGGGACCAGGTGTTTATCTTGTGAGAAAGACAGGGTTTAGTGCTGGATGCAGCGTTGACAAGTTCCCCAGTTCCTGCACAAGCTTTGGTCTCACCATGAATACCAAGAAGACTGAAGTTAATCGTTAATGTCCGCTAATAATTTGTGTATACTACTACTGTGCTAATGATTGCAGAAGCATTGTCTGGTGTTAGAAGAGTATCTACTTATGTGTGCACTAAACTTTGTGCGTGTGCGTGAATATTTATCGATAACCAGAGGTGGAGTTTTGTACCCTTAAATATAAACTAAACGCTGTAATGCGTGAACGCTTGGTGTATAATATTTCTGGGAATTCAGTTCAAGGATACAAGTATATAATGACACAGTCTAATCCTCCAAGCAATATAATATTGTACAATCTTGCAAATGGAAAGTTTTTGTGTAATTATTAACAGCATGTAGCTATACACAGTAGCTGGCTCATGAGAGAGAGAGAGAGAGAGAGAGAGAGAGAGAGAGAGAGAGAGAGAGAGAGAGAGAGAGAGAGAGAGAGAGAGAGAGAGAGAGTATGTGTGTTGCATTATATATTGATTCAGATTCTGTTTAAGAGGGTTAAATATTGTCAGGTACACCATATCACGTTATTTTTCTTTTAGTGTCTTACTACTCAAACTACCGGCTTGTATAGTGTTTTCCGATGTCGGTTGATATCGGTTAACAGCAAAACGAGTAATCGCTCTTTCAGGAATATCTCACACAATTGGCAGCCCATATCAACACCCTTCCACAAATTGATATGTAATTAATATATTTACTGTATCATTGTTATACTAGTGGAATCAAAATCTGACACAAGCAAATGCACGCATTTTTGAATTTGTTGAAATGCGACGGTAGTCAAGGTATGCATAAGTATGTTCAAGTAGATTCATATGTGGGATTTGTTTCTTGAACGAAACGAAACGTTGATTACAGTTTCAATAGCCATACTATATTTTTATTCGTTTTGTTAAGAATAATATTTCAACTTTACCCGATTACGGCATTCCCGGTTTTTATCGCTTTACAGCCAACTGAAATGTAGGCCAACGAAACTAGAAAACATGTCCATTTCTTTTGTGAGAATTTGAATTTATTAGAGAAAAGATATCAGAATAAGCACAGTCTGACTAAAATAGTATGGTCTTCATTTGTAGAAAAGAGTCGTTATTTTAGTTGCCTTTTATTTGAGATAGTCCTGAAAATTTGACTTTCTTTATGATGTTAGTCGACATCAAAACATGCAACACAGCTCCGTTAGTTTGTCAGTAAGACCCTGACGCACATAACATAAATATCAGCATCGATGCCTTATATGTAGGACTAGAGCACACAATACATTGTACAAGCATTTGTACACCGTTCGGGTGTTAAAATTTACCTTTCTTCATAAAGTTGTGAAAGAGGGTCCAATAATGAAGTACTCGTTTACTTCACAAATAAAAACAGACCGAAAACATTCTGTATGTGAATAACTCAGTTACTATAGATAACGATGTCATGAGCGTACAACAGTGACAAACTCCAAATCTGGAAAACAACGCATGGAAAGAGATCATATGATGGCACGTACAATCCAAACAGTCAGACTAAAATCATTTTCGTTTAAATGAGGGGGATCACATTTCAATGTACCTTAATTGAGAGGGAGACATTTGAGGGTAAATAACTGAGAGAAATGCGTTGATATTAGCGTCAAGACAGTGATATTTGTCGTGCATTACACTAGATTCGTATTATTGACCCTGACTTCAGTGTCAACTAAGAGGACATATTCCTTCGTGGATATTACTGCATGCGAATGCATGTTGTTGATGACAAATATTAAAGGGGAGAGGGGGGCGCAAACTATATTTTTACGTATGTCCCGTTTTGTCAAGTAAATATATTAATCCGTAATAAGGAAACAAAAAAGGCAGGTAGTTCCAGTCGTTGATTTTATAGAGACGTAGCTGGAAATGGATTAAGGTGCTATAAAATAGCTCATCGACATGAAAATTGCCCCCAACCCTGCCTCCATCCCCACTCTTTGTGAAATATACAAGTATTTAGCCTTTAGATTTCTTTGCCGGCCGTGAGCATTTTATTTATCTGATTTTATCCGAATCAGGATATCCGGAGAAATCAGTAGAGAATTTGAAACGTTTAAATTCTTTAGAATTAATGGACGAAATTAGAGGTACCACGTTATTTTATTGTCCCTGCACCATATTAGTGTAATGTCCCTGTAAGCAACTTCCTTAACATGAAAAAAAAACCTGGTTATTTTTAGGCCTGGTCGAGAAATCAATCAAACCATTAACATTTGTATAATAACAACACTCTAACCCACTCCCCTCTGATACTTGCTATCTAGGAGATGACCGCCCACGGTATAATTGCCCGGTTCGAGTATAGAATGTATAGGGTAAACTGAGCTAATGTATTGAACAAAGAAACTACGAGCCCCCGTAAGGATAAATAAACAATTTATTCAAAGACATACACAGTGCAATTTCCTTTCATTCGGAATACACGTGGTTTTAGAATTAACTGTCACCGAATTACAAATAGATTGAAAATAGAATTAAACAAATTTAGCCGTTCTATTACTGATAGTTAACTTCATCAGCGAATCGAGAGTTCAATCAAATTCATCCGCGTTGTTCGATTTTCATAACCTGTTATCGCCGAACTGCGTTCTCTGCTCACTAAATGTTGACCCAGAGGTTCCTGTCTCTCGAGATACTTTTCCCACGCGGATGTGCCGCTCGAACTCAGACTTGTCCTCTGTATCGATGTATACACCTCGCAACTTCTACTTCACAATTCCCTTTTCCCGTCTTGTACGACCTCTATTTCCGTACTGCACGTCTCTCCAAATAAACAAAGCTAATTTCCTCCTTCCTCGTGTTTTTGGTGCGTCTCTCAACGGTTGGTTTTTGGCGGTCTTTCTAGTCTATTTTTACGGAGGTACTTCTCTAAAATACTGTCCGGAGTCTTTATTCCAAAAACAATTCTACACTCTCCTCTCTTGCAGAGGAATTCTCAAGACTGAAGTAATTTTAACTAGTAAGATATTATATTCTAAAGACTTCTCGTGTAAAACACACCCCTTATTCAACAGTGACCAATCAGAACAAATATATTTTCTCGCGCTTACTTTTAAAGTCGCTTACATCAGCGTGTCAAGATGACACGCTTTGGTTTTAAGTAACAATTCTCTGTTTTAAATCAAACCCTGACATCTTCGTGATAAAATGAACCTTTCAGAAGGTCACTTCGGTCAGTACTGCTCGAAACAAACACAGTTAATCGGTGAACCGGCCACATTCTATTATACCGGTAACTCTTCTTGCAGAATGTGTCTCATACATGTAACGAATGGCTGGCTGGGCTTGAACTAATAGTTATTTAATAGATTCGGCCGAAAATTTGGCACTTCACAATGTAATGCTAAGATAATTGATTATAACATCTATGCCAATCTTGGTTTATTATTATTATTATTATTATTATTATTATTATTATTATGCAGTTATTCAGTATTTGCGTCGTACATTTTCCTGTGCTTGGTCCATGTTTTCAGTTGTACGAATCAATTCTAAAAATAGTACTGGGTTTTCCATCTAATAAATAACTGTGAATAGCGTTCGGCAATATTAATAGCGTCTTTCCATTTCCAGACATGGAGAATAGCATAAAAGAAAATATTTCATACAAGTTAGTCCTATTTAAAATCAGATCTCCGCTGTTATACATGAAGATGTGACAGCGACCGCTTAGGGATCATGTTATGGTAACCTATTTTTACCATAATCACTAATATTATCAACCAGTCAATGTATTATATCTTCGCGTTTGGAGAATGAGCGCTATGGATGAAGAGCATATGATTCACTGTCAGATATTTTAAATCTGCTTTACCATTGGCCAATTCAAAGGTCACAAGAACATGGCTCTTAAATGGTCGTCATAAGATCTTCACGTGGTAATCAGATTTATTTATTTACTAATATAGTCATCATACAACGTGCTACTATAGCACTATACGTTATGTACTTGCAAGCGTTAATAAATGATATGTATAAATTCAGATAAAAATATTAAATTCATAAATTTGAATGCATAATTTATTCATAGAATTTAATTTAACTGATATCTCAATGTTAATCGAAGAATTATATTATTCGACCTTTCCGGCCTTTGAAAAATATTTGAGGAAATGGGGAGGGGAGATGCGCAAATGCAAATAATAGTTTTCTCTGGTTATAAAACACAAACAAAGTATTTCAACAAGTATAAATTAAGCCGGTAGGTAAAATCCAGGTATTCTTTTTAGTAATAGTAACAAAAAAGTCCATGAGTCAATCTGATGATGTCACTTATCGTGACTTGCTGAAGATCATGCGATTGTTAAGTCCACGCTGTTTGCAACAAGCAGGACCGCCAGTTATTGTGTTTTAAAGAAATTGACGGTGTCGAATTTAATTTTAATTGTCTCTGACTCTAATGGCACCAATATATTTTCAACCCAATCCAGCACATTGTGATATTAATAAAACAGCGTGACGATGTTATGTTATGCAGAAAAAGGATCACAAATGCAAACTGAACAGTGTGTGTTGCAGTGAAAATAGGTATCGCCACTTTTGCATATTAAGATCAACAAGTAAATCCTACAACTCAGACTAAAAATAAAAATGAAGAGATAAAAGAAGAAATGCTATGAAATATGTTCCTTCCGATTAGATAATTTTAATTATTTATTTCTTTTAGGAGGTGTACACCATGTCACTATAGTATAAGACTGATTGGTTGTCTTAAATTTGACTGTCTAAATTGAATGATTTCCTCAGGTCGGATTCTTGGATTTCCTTCGTCTCCAACCCACGCCACACAACCACCATTTCAGTGCTGGT
Organism: Unio pictorum; assembly: GCA_030141615.1. Classification (NCBI taxonomy): domain Eukaryota; kingdom Metazoa; phylum Mollusca; class Bivalvia; order Unionida; family Unionidae; genus Unio; species Unio pictorum. The sequence goes on along the minus strand of JARLTB010000157.1, from coordinate 2,517,272 downwards.
ATAACGTGTATATTATTTGAACTTATACAATATAATAAAACAACATCATTTTTTACAAGTTAGAAATGTGACAAATCGGTAATGGAGTGCAAGTGATTAAAAAGACAGTTAAGATTGAATTTGCCATTTTGTAGGACGAGGCAAACTGTGATAATGATCAGAACATTTACTCTGATATGCGTTTAAATGTCTGTCCGCAATTTGTATCATGCCTCTTACAATTTCAAAGGTTTGAATGGAGTGAAGGACTAGTCGAACCAGACTGATCTCCACGTTCACTTGACGATCGTATGTAAAAGAACACGCAGATGTAGTATACACAAGAAGAATTAATATCGTCTGGTTTCTTCTTTCTATGAAAATTATGATTTCAGTTTGCAATCAAAATTGTACAAAACCTTAAGTCTGGTTATTCATCAATATCATTAAAACTATGATGGTATCTATAACTAGAACAAATCGATACTAAAGTAACTTCCATGGATTCCGGTTTAAAAATGGCGGCTAGTTAACAGTCATACGGTTAGCCCAGCAGGTGTCGAGGTGATAAACACGTGTTAGCGTATGCCGTGCATTGGAACACTCATTGCAGTTCACTCTTTTTATGACTTAGCCAGGGTTCGAACCCGCGACCTCCCGCATTCGAGGCGGACGCTCTAATCACTTAGGCCACCGGAGTGGTGTACACAAGTAAATGACTTATTTGTGCATATTACTAGATATACAATGTCATGCTGCTATTCATGCACATGTGTAATTTAACCTTATGCATAATTAACAATTTCTACGATAATAAAACATCAATGTATTTGATTTATCTATATAACTTTATTCAAGATGTACTTACAAGCAAGATACAAAAACGCCTCAAGAAAAAAACAATAATTCAATGTGTGAGAAATATGAAATGCTGCTATCAATATAAAATAAAATTAATAAAAACCACACACACACCATAACAACCCATCTAGGTCACAACATGTATCTAACCACTTCTATCCCTAATTCTATGACAAAATGATTGCTATATTTGCAAAGTTTTGGTTGTGACCAACTTGAATTTACATGTAATATGTGAAGACTGTCTTGTCTCAGAGTAAATTAACTCGTTACATATTAACACTGATGTCTGACAACATTTCATCATCATTATGGATCAAATGACCGTATAATATATATATATTTGTTACAAGAAGGTGTTGGAAACCACCTTGGCTTTACATGTCTATCCATATTAAGTGTCTTCTGCACTTCCTTGAATATATCCCTTTAAACTCTAGACTCGGCCCCCAGTAGACAGAGTTATCTCTCTTCCTTTAGCTACTTGGAAAGAGTCAATGTGATATCAGGAATCCTTGTATGATGCCCGACGAAGCACTTTGTTCGCTATGTCCCATCTCCCTCATGATGAGTCATCTCCCTTGTGATGAGTATGATTTAACCCCAATGTGGAGGTAACAACTGTACCGCAGATAATAGTGGTATTTTTTCAACCTGAAAAGATGAGAACAAAATTGTCAAACTAACTGACACGAAAAAGGACTATTCATTATATTCACACTTAATTTAACGAGGAAATGCATATGGCGATGGATCAGTCTTCCCTGAAAGCCTCATCATATTTACATAACATATCGCCAGAACAGTAAACAAGTGGCATCATAGAAAACGGAAGGTGATAAAGGTATATGATTTAAGTTATTCTCTTGCGCATTATTTCTTTCCTAGTTTCTAGTTTCTATTTAATTGACGGCGTCTTCTTTGTTTAGAAATAATAACAACAGCTCTGTAAATAATAATTTGCAGGATAATAAAGACTTAAAATATACCTTTATTGAATTTACTGTTGTAACGTAGTTGTCAGTCTGGTGGAAGTTCGATCACTTGATGAGGCAAAATATGCTCCATGAATGCGTAGCTCTCGTCATCTTTATCCCGTTCGTCTTTCGGTGGATATGTCACCAGAACACAGCTACAGTCCACACTGGCTGTTGTCACTGGCATTGCATTTTTGCTTTTCTGATGCATTTTCTTTTCCCCAAAATTCAATATGGCTGACAATTTTTCAACGCTGTCCACCTGCAATCATACAATCATTACAATGAGAATCTTTTGTAATTATGTATTTGAAACATAAGAATTGTTATCTATAGTAAACAACGTGCTGACTTGGAGAACACAAACAGCATGGTTTTACACTGTTGTTCAATTGTTGTTATTACACGATAAACAAAACAACAGCAATGCGATGTAAGAAATATATTTCTTTGTATAAAAAAACGTTTACGTCTGGTCGGATAATCACCATTCTTCATTTTGTCATATAAAATAGAAGATAGTTGATTATATTTGTTTTCTTTATATGGTTTCTTCTCAGCATCTTGCATAATAAATTGACTTATATAATTATAGAATTTAGTGGTCATTTATCATGACAAAAATAGAAAACTATTTCCCTATCTTTACAATAATAGCGGGTGTAAATATAACAAGGCCTTTAGTGATACCATTTTATCACATGATTAGTTATTTCTCGTCTCATAGCAACAAAGGTTCTAAATATAACAAGGCCCTTACCTTCAGCAGTTGTATCTCGTTCTCCCAGCAGTAGGCTTCAATCAGCTTATGTTGAATGTGGATTGCAACATCCATGGATGATATAACTGGCAAAATACACAATCTTACTTTGTCAGGATCCCTGGAAAACAAACACAATCTCAATCAGTGAAAAATTGCTAAGAAGAAAAACTGAATATGGTACGGATGCAATGTACTTTACCATTACGCTACTGAAGAGAATATAGAATACAACTTAATTATGAATTGTAAATAATTTGAGACAAAGAATAATCGTTGTTTGGGAAGATCATAAGCGAAACAATAGAAAATATTGGGAAATAATTTATCAAATATGTAGTATTATGTACTCCCCTCACACCAACTGCATTTATATTTCCATCATACATAGTTATACTGATTTAATATATATATATATATATATATATACCAACACCCCACCCCCACCCCCAATTACTATTGGATATTCTAGAAGCTAGAATTTGTCAGATAATCAAGGCAGTAACTATTTTGAACTTTAACCCGCAGTTTTTATCATTAAGTTTCCAAAGAGTCAATTATTTAGTTTTAAAAGTACAACCTATGTAATACAGTGTAAAATATAATCTGACATACTTACATTCGGAAAACATTTGCACATTCAAATATTCCATTGGTCAGCCTTCCCTCGGACATTGCCTTCAGTAATACTTCCTGCAGAAACTCCGCAGTTTTTACGTTCGTTGTATCTCTGTAATAAAAACCCAGTAATAGTTATTGAGAAGAATGGATAACGTTGTATTAAACACATCAAATTTTACAAGTCCTCTTACTTGCTGAAAAGCATTTTGCATAGACCATATTTTCTTGTGAACACAAAGTGTGTTGTAGAAAGACTTTATTTCTCAATACTTCACTTGACCCAGTCGAAATTTTCCGAAAAAGCATAGGAAGGCATATATATATATATATATATATATATATATATATATATATATATATATATATATATTATATATATATATATATATATATATGACAACCGTTGATATTTTAAAACGTACATGGTTTTATGAAACATAAGTGTCGTTCACTCACAATGATCATCTATCTTATTGCAGACACAAGTATTATACATTGCCAGAGATGGTGTTAAATGCTACGTTCCTGTAATTTAAAAAAAATTGAGTCATTGTTTATCAGATCACTCAAAAAGAATCTTCAGAACATTTTTATGAAAATAATTTACTTTATCTACCTGTTACAGCATATGTTATGTTGAACACTGCAGACACGCTGCATAGAACTGAATATGATGAATATAGATCGTTATTAGAACAATGACTCGGAATAAAGAAACAAAAACGTTAGTGTTAAATCACACTTACATATCAGTTTTCTGCACAGTTTCCTCCACAACGTCTGGTAATGTCATTTTTGCTGGTAATAATTCCTCTGTGAAAGAGTAATCAGACAGGAATAATCAATCCAATAGTTATCGGTATTCACGTGTTAACTGTTCGCTATCAAGCAACGGAATGCAAACTAGGAAGATCATGGACAAACAAGTTGTTCGAGGGTTTTTCCAAGGACGCCTCACCTGATTGACTATCAGCAAGTGTATGGACTCTCCTTCCGTAACAAAGACAAAAATGTAACTTTATGACATTTTTTAAATATGCTTTGTACAAAAGTAGCTAAATTAAAATTAAACAAAAGTTGACCAGCAATCAAAATTGTGAAAGATAGTTTATTTGTATTTGCAAATATGTGACCAATTTTTGATGAAAATCTAAATTCTCCTTTCTATCCAGTTGGCACGTGATGTCATGTGACACCAAGGGAATCTCCGTCCAAACTTGTAGCAAACAAGTCTTGATAATGCATAATCATTTGCTGAGTAGTCTATTCTCGGAAGAACAATCTTGTTTCGACTTGCAAAATGAAAGTATCTGCAAAGTATGGTGAACTAAATAATTGCTCTACATGTATTATCTGACAATTTTTAGATGTTTTATTTAACTCGGTAATTTTGACTGAATTGTGCAGTTATGTAGGTTTTCACCGTGTATCTATAAATAGCCATGGCACTCTGATTTCTGTATCGTGGCCTGTTCAACGTGTTCCATTAGGCTTATGTCAGATTATGTTATACTGTGTAGGGACGACTAAGAATAATCACTGTGCAGTCATTCAGGTATTCACCGTGAGTTGGCTAGTGTCTTTAAAAGGAATAAGCTCTTTGTGTCGCTCAGTACTTCCCTGTCCTTTTGAGAAGAGCGAAGGATACGAGGAATTATCAAAAGAATTCTGGGGAAAGTAGCACTCCGAGCGAGAGACTCGTAAAAAGGGGGAATACTAATTGAACTTGAAGTAGGAAAGAAATAGAAAACTTCTACAGGTTGGAAATATCTCAGCCGAATATTTGTAGTAATTTGTGTAGAAGATTATTTAAAAGATTGTTTATAACTATTGTATTAGGGCATGAAACATATCGTAGAATTATTCGAGAATATTGAGACACGTTGGACCCAGGACCGTGCTAAGACCGTTGTGGACCAATGACCACGTTTTTGAAGATGTACTCACTACGTATCACGACATCGCTGACCTACGTAACAAACTATATAAAGTTTGTGTGTTGGGGCGAGAAACAGTCAAGCAAGCAAAGTCTCGTCAGGCGATGTACTACATTTGGCGAGCTAAACCACTCCAGTACAAGGTGGGAGACAGCCTGCAAGAACTCAAAAGCTGTAAATCTCGTGGGGAGGAACGTACGTCTTCACTGAGAAGGTTGGAGTCAAAGCTACCATATACAACTCCATAATAAGCAGACATTGTAATTCACAAATGTGCCATACCAGTGTAAAAACCGAAAATACAATTCAATATTATCTGAATAGAAAATAAAATCTGGAAGCTGTATAAACAAACCCGATGGAAAAATTCGGCATAATAACTGAGAAATACGCTCAGGTGTGTTTTCGAAAATAATACACATGGGACCGATTTTATCGCTCGGTAATTTCCGCCGAGTGAAGACCGTCTGACGTCACTTCATGAACACACGCCTTACTTCCGTTTCTAGTGAAACATAAACAAAGCTCGTGTTCCGTTCCATATTAGTTTGTTTTAAAGCTTTTATCATCACAATCATGCCAAGAGGAGATCGTGGAGGTACAAGCAAGGGCAGCGGTGTCAGGTGTGTTGCCGCAAATTGTGGGAATACAAATGCCGATGGGTTTTCCATGCATTCCTTTCCGAAAGACCAAGCACTTTGTCGTAGGTCACTAGGTGGACAGATTTTGTAAAAATCAAAAGAGCAAACTGGGATGGTCCGACTAAGTTTTCTGCCCTCTGCTCCTTTCATTTCACACCAGAATGCTTCCCATTTAGGTATAGATTTGAGGTTGAGCATATGGGTAGGGCACCAAAGAAAGTCAAACTCAATGATGATGCTGTCCCGTCTGTACAATGCTTGAAGGAAACTGACAACCAAGTAACTGTAACTGTATCAGAACCTTCAACACCAAAACATCAGCTGTGTAGGCTTGAAATGTTGTCACCATCAGAGGAAGTAACTTGTCAAGTGTCACCATCAAAGAAAATAAGAAGGGGCTATTCAAAGAGAGAAGCATCAAGGTTGAGTTTATGATGACAAGTACCATATATTATATCTATGATATTCAAAAGACCAGTCACTGCAACATTTCCATTTGTACCCTCTAGAACGTTCTTGCATAGTTTTCAAAACAAATGCTGTAAATATCTAATCAATCAAGAACTGAGATATAAACATCTGATAAATATTATCAACATTTTCATCTTGCCTTCAACTTTGACCATGTGAATATAAAAATCTTTCTGCCGGTAGATTTAGAAGGCATACATATATATTTCATTGTCAGACTAATGTGTGAATCGGATTACATATAGATATTTACAAACATGAGTGATAAATGTTCTCTAATAGGGTACATTTTGTTTTAGATTATTGCTGCACACGAGGTACAATGTTCACAACAAACAGGCAGTGAGACAACTCAGGTTCAAGGATTAGAAAACTCATTTGACATTATGAAAGAGGTAAAATTTAGCTTATATATATATATATATATATATATATATATATGAGAGTGACATTTCAGACAAGAACATGTTTTAACAAACTACATATAAGATTTCTAGAAATAAAGGAAGAACTACAGCTTAAAGGTTTAGAAAAAAGGATAGGTTTGATCATCATGAGGAAAAAATGTCGGTTTTGAATAACACATTTTTCAAACACATTCTGTTATGGTGGATTACTGAATTGCTATTTTCTTTATCCCAAAAATGATTTCATCTTCTTAAAATGTCTAAATGCTAAAATAACTTGAACAAAGTACAGTATTCAAAAGTAATAAAACTGATGCAATTGACCTTTTTCAGGTAGTTGAATATGAAATTGATAAAGTGAAGCCTCTGTCTGCATCCATTGGTTGCCAAGTCAACAAAAAGACAAAACAGCGGTCAAAGAAATGCCAGACTTATATTAAGGTGACAAAATCAACAACACGACCTGCAGTGGAGATGATAAAAACAGGTAACATAACCATATTCCTCTAGTATGTGCCCATTAGCTGAATTCACTTGCACAATCAAGCCGACAAATGCCAAGGAAGCTGATACAGATACTGCCCTTTACTGCAATGTTAAGATAAACTTAAGAGGCAAGTTATAAATTGCTTATTGAAGAATATGGAAGATGATAATGTACCTACATGAAAGTACAGTATGAGTATGCTCAAGTAAAGAAAATAAAGTTTCAAAACCGCTCTATATAGGACATTTCACATGTAGTATGCTTTGCTATGGCTATTCGATATATAGATCAAACTCTTATTGTTCAGGAATGTTCCAGCTGATGTGGAAACTAAATTTTTAGTCTTTGAATCAAATCTAATGGATTTATTTAGATGTTGTACCAAGTGCTGTTCAAACACAGTTGGTGAAATTATTTATGTGAATGGATCTTTGGTAAAAATAAAACAAGAATGCAAGAACTGCTTTTATGTGCGCCACTGGTTTAGCCAGCCTTTTATTGGAAGTAAACCAGCTGGAAATTTGCTAATATCAGCAGGAATTTTATTTTCTGGTTCAATTCCTAGCAAATCCTTACGCATGTACAAATTCTTGAACGTGTCCTGCATAAGCATGTCAACATTTATCAACCATCAGAAATTCTACCTGTATCCTGCTATTGGAAGTGTTTGGCACAATTTTCAAAAAACCTATGTGCAAGAGATCATTGAGCAGCAGATATCTGTTACACTTGGAGGAGATGGCAGAGCTGACACTCCAGGACACAGTGCAAAATATGGCAGCTACAGTATGCTCGACTTAGACAAGGGCATTGTTGTGGATGTGGAACTAGTACAGGTATAAAATAATATATAAATAAAAATTACATTTTAATCCAAAATGGGCTCTGATGATTTTATTGTAATTTACAGTTAAAATTGTGTCATGTTTATTCTTAATTATATAGTGGTCTCCATGGCCTTGATCTTATAGTCATTTGTTTAAACATCTCTTGATTACTAGCTTGCCACAAGGTTATAAGGTTATAGGTTCAAATCATATGATAAAGTTTGTCTGTTGCTTGTGCATGGTTTGAGGTTTTGTACAAATATTACAGCTTCCTCCATAAATTAAACTGGCCAACACAAAACAACTAAATTATTGTAAAAAGTGCCATTAAATGCTTGAAAATTAGTAATAAAACTGGTTTACATAATGTAAGTGAAATAGTGTTGGGCACAGCATTAAGCACCTCAAAATCAAATACAGAATTACATATGATTTAATATTATGCCAACATTATGTTACAGAGTAATGAGGTAAAGAGCAGCTGCCACATGGAAAAGGAAGGTCTTGTAAGGAGTGTAGAATTCTTTAAGTACCATGGGATCCCAATCAAATCCCTAATTACAGACAGACATGTCCAAGTAGTGAAATGGGTGAGGGAAAATATGACAGACACTCAACACTACTTTGATGTCTGGCATGTTGCTAAAGGTAAGACAAACAAAATTCAAAATGTTTTTGCATTGATGTTCATTTTTAAGTTATGAAGTGAAGAAGAACCAGATTAAAGTAAATGTCAATGCAAGAAGTGTTAATGTTTTTAATGTGACATTCAAAATCATACCCTATAGGTGGTTTCATTTAGAATAGAATTTTTAGATATTTATAATACTGTATAACAATTTGTTCAATCAGTTGGTCAAAAAGGATTTTTTTTAGAACTTACAATTTACGTGCAAAAGGTATTGTTGAAACAAATATTTGATGATGCTCTTTTTCTGTTTCTATATTCAGGACTGAAAAAGAAACTCTTTGCCTTGTCAAAAGAAAAAGACTGTTCAGATATAACTCCATGGATAAAGAGTTTGGTCAACCACCTGTATTGGACTGCAGCATCATCACCTGACCAAAACAAAGAATTAATGCTGGAAAAATGGCACTCTGTCATAAACCACATCTCAAATGTGCATTCAGGCCATGGTGATTTATTTGCATCATGTGAACTTGGTACTTTGGAGGGAAGAGAGAGACAAAAGAAGTGGTTGAAACCAGGTAGTACACAATGGTTAAAATCTTTCTTTATTTTTAAAAACATACTTGTATTCTTATCAACAATTGTTTAGGTCCATCGAGTTTGTTCAGTTAGTAGATCTATTTCTAATTCATCAATGATATTTGGTGAGCAAAATCATCTTATGGAGTACTTGTCAGATATGAATGTGATTTTGACTTAACTGTATTGGCCTAGTAATTGTTGGAATTTAGATACATTTTTGTTAGTGCACACTTTAATTTTCATGCAAGATAGCATAAAACCAAGCTAAGATGAATAATATATTTTATAACTTATAGGATCTAAAGTATTTTAAAGCTTGACGAAATTTTGACCAGTAGACAAATGAGAAAAGATGTACCAATGCTGTCATCTGGTCAACAAATTTCAGCACTAGAGGGATACCAATCCGTGATCAATCATTTTGCACCAAAGATGATTGGTTTCTCTTATCACGGAATGCTTTCAAGGTAAATCTTAAATTATTGCACACAAAAAATACTGATTCAGGTGTTTCAATGTTTTATTTATAGTCCAGTTTATTCATCTTCAATTAAATCATAGATATCAAGATCATATCTTTTGATATCCTACAATGTAAAATTGTATCACAGTTTTTTGTCTTTTGGAATGTTTGCAAATAAAGTATCTATAAAAATAAATATCTGGTTTTTGATAGAATTATATATTTTGCATTTTTATTTACTTTAAAATAGGCTTTGGCTAGCTGCACTGCATTTTAACGAAAACAGCCAAAGAGAGCAAGCATGCACAAAGGATGGGAGAGCCAGATATAAGATAGTGTATCCAAAGTACAAGAAAGGCGAATACACTATCAGGAAAGTCCTTGTCGATTCAACATATGGTAAGAATACACATTAGTAATTAATAAACAGAAAAGAATATATGACCAAGTGAAAGTACCTATATTTAAAATTCAAACATTAAAGGAAAAATATTTGTTATGCTGACACTCCTTTAATTGTAAAGATCATGATTTTGCCCTGTGGTAAAATAATACAAATATGCAAACAATTGTAAAGACAAATATTTTTAATTCAAATATTAACTTCAACAAAAAGGTTGCATTTTTTTGGCTTGTATAATACAATGCATATTAAATTTACTTTACAGATTATGTTGAGTGTCTAATGGACACAGCATTCACAATTGGACAGGTGTCTCACATGAATGAGGAAGGAGTGAAACTTCTGGTAGATGTACCACCACCATTATGTAGTATGTATGAGAGGCCTGACAAGGATATTGCCACCCAAAAGTTTCTCAGCAGGTTTAATCGCTGTCAGCCTCATGAAAGCCAGTGTAGTGCAGGTTCTAATCAGGAAAGGCGGTGCGGATCCTCTGAACAACACATGCTGGAATGATGACCCTCACTTCCTTGTCCAAGAAGTGCCAACACCACCGAGCAAATTGTCTATATTCTGTATACCGATGTCTTCTGAAATAATAATTTGAAAATTAAGTTGAAATAAAATATGCTTTATGCATTAGTTCAAATTAGGAAATCAAAAGTTTTTAGTAGATTAGTATTAGTGTGGCCCAGTGTGATTTATCTTTATTTTGTATATCAATAAAGTTAAATGATTCCAATATAAACTGTGTATGTATGTATGTATGTATGTATATATATATATATATATATATATATATATATAACCATTTTATTTTCTGACAAAAAAATGAAATAAGACATTTGTACATGTATATGTGTTGTTTTTGGCATGATTTTTCAGTATAACTGTGGTATAAAGGTTTGATAGTGTAGGCCTCCAAAACAGCGGTTCAAGTCATGAAGGTGTAATAAATTGACTGGAAAAAATGGTTTATTTATTTGCTGTAACTCCAAATACTATATTGTCATGCATAGATCCTGAAAACAAAAGTTATGGAAACACAAGAACATTAAAAATTTCTCCGACTTCATACTTACTCATTTCCTTGTTCTGGACGTTCTCCAAATTGTTGTCTATACTGGTAGTAAGCAACTTTTAAAACATGGATGTCAAGGCAAACTGGACTGAACCCTGGATGATGTGTAATACATTGTATCCCCTGGTATTCATTGCGGACACTTGTGACATTCTCTACTTCACAACAACATACACATTCCCTTGCTGTGGTCATTACCAAGCAGTGTCCACAATTACACCTAAAATAGAGTTGTCTTCATTATTGGATAGTGCTTTGCTTGCCAAATGTAATCTCATATTTATGAACTCATCAATAGCACAGTACAATTACAAGCTGACTAAAGTCAGGAATAGAAGTTGCAAGTAGATGCTTACCACTGGGGAAAAAAAGGGAGTTTATTTCATATTTTATTTAAAACATCAACTATTAGCATACATATGAGAAATTCGACATTTTAACTTATAATACAGTATACAGAATATGAATTCAATTTTAATGTCATGAGGGTAATATCCTGCCTATTTCAACAGTCGTACAAAGAGGACCTCCTGACCTAGGAATCTTAAGTACTTCTAACTCGTATCAATTTGTTCACAGGTTTTCGAAGCTTGCAACTGATCCGATGTACCTTTTATTTACCAACGTGTTGAACAGTACTATAAATATCGTGGGATAAATAAATTTATCTAAACTTTGGCTGTATACATATTCAAAAAAAATTACCATGAATTGTCTGTCAATCTATCTTGTCTTTCCTCTTCGTCATCTTCATCTGCAACTTCGGATTCGTCGGTATTGGAAATATAGGGTTCAAACTGGTACGGATTAATCTGGATGCCGGCAGCCGCTTTTACACCATTATCAGAATCTTCCGTGCTTATTACCTCTCCATCTTCGAATGGCGAAGACCCGCAAGACAGTGATAACTCACTTCCCTCAGAATCGCTGCTTTCGTGTTGAATTTCTAAAGAGTTTTCCATAATATGATGATACCACCTCGGGCATTGTTTACAAAAAGTGTTCAAAATGTGACGTAGCGCTTTGGTTTCACTGAATACCGGAAGTGGTCGGCATTTGCACTCGGTTATTTTCGTAGACAGGTGCAAACGCGATATTATGTAGGCTCCTATGCTGTTATTACTGAAAATATTTCACTCGGATTTTTTACATTCGTATTTTGAATATATAATCTCGTTCACCATGAAATGAACTGAATAAATGTTGATACACTGTTGTGGCACTTACTGAGAACGAGTCAGCTATCGATTTCATTGCTGCCACAATCGTCACCGAGGAGACCGAAGGTGACACGGAAGGCGCGAACACTGTTCCGAGCTGTCCCCTGACGAAGAAAGCGACACCGTCGAGCGTGAAGTGCATCCCTACGTTGATTAGGGAGCAAACAAATTGGAATGGTGGCAGGATATGCCGATGTGTTAACGAAACTTCCAGGGAGGACGTCCATTGTCGAACTCAGCTTGATGCTGATAGATAACAAACCTATTCAACGTAAACTTTACCCTTTACCTCCCGCGAAGCTAGAAGTTGTAAGGAAGGAAGTTGAGGAAACAGTTAATAGTTATTCTGGGAGTATTTGAACCCGCAGACTCTCTAAATTTCCTTAGTTGATCTGGTACAGAAGAAAGCTGACACTCATCGTTTCTGCGTGGAGTTAAATCATGTGATGCAATTTATTAAGGTGGAAATGCTACCGGACCCGGACAGTGCACAGAACCTGTTGCAATCATGGTGCCTCTAATAAAGCCGATAGATTTACTTCCCTTAGATCCGGACCTCCCTTAGTCTCTCTCTCTCTGTCTCAGAAGACGCTGTCTCAATTTAAAGGTCACTGGCCACCTATATTGTACAAAAGTCCAATATCATTATAGTCATAATATAAATGCATTTCTCATATATGTACACCATACAAATGTTTAAATAGACTAAAAATTCCGTTTTTTTAAATGAAAAAATTTACTCGGCAATCTCCGTCTAAAATCGGTAATTTCCGCGTGCCAAAGACGGATATGACGTACATTTATCCCTTCGGTTCAACCAAGCCATTCATTCTTTGAATTTCCCCGCGTAACTGTCAATGTGATACATCTTGACGATCGTAATTTTCTAAAACAAATATGGTGCACTGTTATTGATTATGGATGTGACCAAAAGAGCGATAATGGGACAAAGGGGTTCTTTCTTTTTCCGAAAGACCATGTTTACCGTAAAAAGTGGATTGAAGCTGAGATGACGTTATGACATTGACTTTTATAACCCGAAATCGACTGAATTGGCGCTGAACGTAAATATTCCAAAGTGTTATGTTATTATCTCTCTAACTGAACAATTTAATCTGATTTTTCATTGAGATTTGATAACCATTAACAAATGATACTTGAACTCAATAATAAAAAAAAACCATTATTGATGCTTACTCAAGAAATGCGGTCGCTGTCGAATTAATCATCATGGCTAATGCGCACAAATCAATGTCACTGACACGTTAACTCATTATATACGTTTCTTTCCTTAATGCATACTTTTATACGTCTATCATTCCAAAAAGGTCATGCTACATAGGTAACACTATTTATGCACGGCGCTGTTTTTTGTTGTTGTTGTTTTTTTTTTTTGTAAAACAAGGGGTTTTGTGAGTATAAACGGCGCTCAAAATTGACTTGTACGTTTTCTTATAAATAATACAACCAAATATATGGTTTTTGTTGATGCATATCATTTTTAATATGGGTAACACGTTACTTAGTCCTAATAATATGAAATCAAAATCATTGGATTTAATAAACCCTTCGGAAATGTAATCATGTTTCATATATGTCTAATAATTATATCTTGATAAATCTATCAAGTAATATTTCGACTAATTTTAGCATAAATAATGCTTAATAATACGTACGTTACTGATACATACGTGACAAAGAGATACCACACTACTGAACAAAATCCACAAATCAAGAAGCACAGAGGTCATGTTGCTTGAATTCTCATGTTGGTCATTTATTGGTCTAATTGCATGATATTGTTTATGTAGGTATATTATAATTGTATTATCATTAGATAGTAGTACATTATTACTCAATGTATATTAAAAGTAACATAGATATAGACCATGGTAATTAGCGCATATATATTGTAAATGAACATGGAAATATATCAAAGCATTGAGTCATACAGTTGATCATAATTGACACAAGCCTTTTGTAAATGCCATTCAAGCAACAAGTTGAAGTACTTTATATAATGGTCCTATATGTTTTATAGTTTATATTTATGTCCATCTCGCATCTCCTTGGTCAGTCATACTTGTAATCTTTTATCTTCCAATACATAAAATCTAGCACCAAATTCTAACTTTATATTTTATGTGAATATCTAGTTTGACTGAATTGTCTACATCAGATAGTTAAATAATTTCATTCTTCAACAGGTTTCCATTTGTATACCATCACTCGAGTCTCTACCTTTCAATAAAATCGAAGATGAAACTTTCATAGCCATAGATGATCTTGTAAAGTTCCTTAAATCTAACCATTCGATTCATGATAGGAAAAAAACTGTGAAGAAAGAAAATAAGAACTAGCGTCTGTTGAAATTTTAAGTTTGGGTCTGTATGAAGAAACAATTAATAAGCTACAACTTGAAGGGCTGAAGATTCCATCTTTAATTATTGATTACAAAACACAGTTCACAGAGAGCGAATGGAATAAAATTAAATTGTTTGAATGACCTTATAGTTCCTTTTGTAAGAAATAAGCGTCAGACTATGAAGATGAACAGGAGTTGGCAGAAAAAAGGACAAGAACTCAATCATTTGTGCTTGAAGGTCTGTCAACAGAATGTTGCTTGGAAGTTTGCTGCTGATGCAATAAATGGAATTACTATCCATCTGGAAAGTATCCATCGACCTGAGAAAGTAGAAACTGACACAGAAAATGCTCTTCGAGATATACCTGCTCTTCAGTTTCAAAATATCATTTGTTTTCAGTGCACAAATGTGTGTACACATAAAACAGGAGTGCACATTGGTATCGAACTACAGCATTTGCAACATAATGTTGAACTATATGATGATATCTCACTGATAGTTCGTGCCTCTCTGAAGAAAAGTCACAATCTTTATGTACCTGTCATACTCTTCTTTCCCAATAGCTGCCTTCTGCCTGGTGAGCGTTTTCTCGCAAGAAGTCATCTAAAATCTGGTAAACTCCAACCCCATTACGCGTCTCTTTCATCTTGTCCGGATGACCAAGATCTCCCAGAGGAATTTGGAATTCTTGACTCCTTTTGTTTTCAATGTTTTAAGGAGGAGAAACATTGGCTTGCTGACCCCTTAGATATAAACCATTTTCAAATAATGAGAGAATGGCGCTTGCACGTTCCTTTACCATTCCAGTGTTTATTAGAACAAACACAACTGAACAAAACAGCCTCAGGCGTCGATCATCTGATTATTTCTACACCTCAAAACTGTCCTCTTTATATTGCCTTTTTGATTCGTCACTGAACAAACTTAACAGAAATTACAGTGGTCTAATACAAGATACTGTCACAGATGAGTTGTTCATCAACTACATCACATCTGTGTTTTCCATCACCTCAGCTACGAATATGAGTCAAAGTCTGCGAAATGGAGACAGACGTCTCAAGAAAGCAGCAGATCCAGAGCTTTGCCACTTTAAAACTTATCTGAAACCATATCCACTTTGCTATATAAAAGCAAGCGATGTCTCAGCTTCTGAACCTTTGGTTTGTCGTAGAGACTGCTATCTTATATTTTTCATGGACAATCTGGTCCAGCTCACCATGAAAACAGACCCACAACCTGATGAAAGGAGAATAAGTCAACTATGCACCTTTCCCATCACAATCAAAGGCATTCCAAAGGATTCGAACGATGTGTTAACATGGCATCTTCCACTGTGTGAAGAAAAAGAAGATTGTGCATGCAAGGAAGTACCACAGTTGAAAAAAGAAGACCTAGAATGGGTTCTCCTGAAGATGACCTCTGACGAAGAGTGTGCTTTTGAAAGTTTTCAGCGGCAAGCTACATGGGGCCTGAAACACATATGGAGAAGACTTACATCATTACAGCCCTTCACAAAAATTCAAGACAAAGCGGCTTCGATGGAGAATTCGGGATTTCAGGAAGAAAATGTGGATCTAGATGAAAGCTTTTCATCCTTGGTCATTCATGATGTGGAGAAAATGGAAACTGTCAGTAATAATGAGAGAAATGAAAACTTCCCACTAAACATCTCCAATGAAGATATAGAGAGCATTAATGGAGCCACTACCTCCACTACAGCAGTTGACAATAATGGGGTAACAGTCGAGGATATGAAAAGCTTCCAGGATGAACCAAACGTATCATGTGATATGTTGCCATATATTGACGTCAGTGATATAGATGAGGAGGATGTACAACCAATTAACGAGGATAAAATGAATGAAAACAGACAAGAAGAGGAAGATGAGGATGACGATTATTCAAATATTCGGTCAAAAGTAGATGCAAATCAAGATATTCTCCAAGATGTTCAAGCCCTCCTTGAAGAAATACAGATACCATTTATGGCAAACAAAGATGAAACTGAAGTCTGTGATACCGATAGTAGCATACGAGAGTATCAAGATCTAAAAAACACACCATCACCGCCACTATTATGCCGTCATCCTCCAACTTTCACCATACAGCAGAGTACTTAGATCATTTTGTATTCATTTCCAGAAAGATGAAATTTTCCTAGTCATCAGCAACCAGACAGCGTAAAACACAACCAATAATATACTACAGGACATTTAAGGAATGATGAAAATATTGAATCACCTTTGAAGTCCAATGCAATTCAGATACGAAAACGGCTCATACCTTCAAGCGGAATTCATTTGAAATGGAAATACCACACAGTGTGGACAATGTACTCATAGCGCAGCATTTGGAACGGTTGTAAATACTATCATCAAATAATTCTAGGTTTTTGTAATATGCATGGATAGACAATAGTTGATATTTTACCATATATGCTACCTCTGATATGTTCTGTTTCGGATGTAAAGATGCCAATTGGTATCTGGTTAGTCGAGGACCTACCTATTTATAATAACGCAGGTTAAAAAAGGTCCCATAGGGTATCCATTTATCGTAACAGTATACAAGTTTTCTGCCAGTGCTTGCAAAGTCAGCACTCGCATTGTCTTCAAATTGAGAATCCTTGTGATTGAGCCCTAAGTACGCATCCTTTTTATGTGGCAAGCAGAGGTCTGTCTTTTCCTGTAAATAACTGACCATATATATATATATATATATATATATATATATATATATATATATATATATATATATATATATATATATATATATATATAGGGATGGTCTTGACTTTTAAAAAGTTGTCGCCAAAAAATCACCAACCTGAATATTTTGTCGCCAATTTTCAAAAAATGTCGCCAGAACAAGTAGTAAATATTTTTCCAAGTCTTATTAATGTTGTTGTTGTTGTTGTTATAGGGTTTAACACCATTTTTCAGCACAAGATATAGGCTGTACGTACATGGCATCTATGTCAGTATTAATTAAAAAAGATGGGATAGTTATTACTTATTAACAACAAAGCCATACAGCCATATTACAAAATAAATCATTACATAACTGTTTTGCACTACTTCCATGGTCATTGCATCCCGCAACACAGTGTATAGGTATGACTGTTGTTACTTGAAATAAGTATATTATCAAATGTAAAATATCTACTGGTACTCCAGATATCTACAGTCTCTCTCTCTCTCTCTCTCTCTCTCTCTCTCTCTCTCTCTCTCTAATAGAAACATCAGGTATTAAGCAACTCTGTTATACATATTATTTTCCAAATAATAGTTTTGTAAGGAACTTTAGTTAATGACATTTTAATACTAAAACCATATGATCCTTTCAAATATAAAATAAGTAACGTATAATGCGACCGTCGATTTCATGCATTCAGGAAATAAATGAGCCACCCCACCCCCATTTATATGTCTAGATTCACAAAGTACATCAGCAACCAGGAGTAATATTAGTACCCTTATTCATACTTCGTGGACAACCACAACAAATCAAGTTGAGGCTACGACATCGTAGATACCATCATGCCAAATGCTAAAAATGAAGTAATAAGTCTGTATAGTAGACTGAGATGCATATAAAATGACACTCATTATATTGTCACAAACACCTGAGTCAATTGCATATTTGTTTGTTATGTGGACTTCTAACCGTATGCATACAATATTTTACACTAGCCTGGAAGAACTTATTAGGCTCACACAGGCATGGGCTTGGGATGTTGACAGCGGAGAGCCATTCAGCTGGGGTGTCATATTACCATGGATAGAAACTATCCACATTTTTGGGGCCTGTCTTTAGACTTATTCTTAGTCGTCCCTACACAGTGTAACATAATCTCACTAAAGCTAAATGGAACACGTTGAAAAGGCCAAAATACAGGATACAGAGGGACATGGCTATTTATAGATACACGGTGAAAACCTAAATAACTGCACCGTGATTATTCTTAGTCGTCCCTACACAGTATAACATAATCTCACATAAGCTGAATGGAACACGTTGAACAGGCCACGATACAGAAATCAGAGTGTCATGGCTATTTATAGATACACGGTGAAAACCTACATGACTGCACAATTCAGTCAAAATTTCCGACTCGAATAAAACATCTAAAAATTGTCAGATAATACATGTAGAGCAATTATTTAGTTCACCATACTTTGCAGATACTTTCATTTTGCAAGTCGAAAAAGATTGTTCTTCCGAGAATAGACTGCAATAGAACTGTGCCGAGAAAGATAATAACTGAACTAGCTTTCTTTGTTACGGAAGGAAAGTCCATACACTTGCTGATAGCCAATCAGGTGAGGCGTCCTGGGAAAAACCCTCGAACAACTAGTTTGTGCACGATCTTCCTAGTTTGCATTCCGTTGCTTGATAGCGAACAGTTAACACGTGAATACCGATAACTATTGGATTGATTATTCCTGTCTGATTACTCTTTCACAGAGGAATTATTACCAGTAAAAATGACATTACCAGACGATGTGGAGGAAACTGTGCAGAAAACTGATATGTAAGTGTGATTTAACACTAACGTTTTTATTTCTTTATTCAGAGTCATTGTTCTAATAACGATCTACATTCATCATATTCAGTTCTATGCAGCGTGTCTGCAGTGTCTAACATAACATATGCTGTAACAGGTAGATAAAGTAAATTATTTTCATAAAAAAGTTGTCAAGATTCTTTTTGAGTGATCTAAACGACTCAATTTTGTAATATAAATTACACGAACGTAGCATTTAACACCATCTCTGGGAATGTATAATACTTGCGTCTGCAATAAGATAGATGATCATTGTGAGTGAACGTCACTTATGTTTTATAAAACCATGTACGTTTTAAAATATCAACGGTTGTCAAGTCTCTCTCTCTCTCTCTCTCTCTCTCTCTCTCTCTCTCTCTCTCTCTCTCTATATATATATATATATATATATATATATATATATATATATATATATATATATATATATAACTGTACATCTGCCTTCCTATGCTTTTTCGGAAAATTTCGACTGGGTAAAGTGAAGTATTGAGAAATAAAGTCTTTCTACAACACACTTTGTGTTCACAAGAAAATGTGGTCTATACAAAATGATTTTCAGCAAGTATGAGGACTTGTTAAATTTGATGTGTTTAATACAACATGATCCATTCTTCTCAATAACTACTACTGGTTTTTTTTTTTTTTACAGAGATACAACGAACGTAAAAACTGCGGAGTTTCTGCAGGAAGTATTACTGAAGGCAATGTCTGAGGGAAGGCTAACAAATGGAATATTTGAATGTGCAAATGTTTTCCGAATGTAAGTATGTCAAATAATATTTTACACTGGTTGCATTTTTAAAACTAAATAATTGACTCTTTGGAAACTTGGTGACAAAAACTGCGGGTAAAACTTCAAAATAGTTACTGCCTTGATTATCTGACAAATTCTAGCTTCTAGAATATCCAATAGTAATTGGGGTGGTGGTGGTGGTGTTGGTATATATATTAAATCAGTATAACTATGTATGATGGAAATATAAATGCAGTTGGTGTGAGGGGAGTACATGATACTACATATTTGATAAATTATTTCCCAATATTTTCTATTATTTCGCTTATGATCTTCCCAAACAACGATTATTCTTTGTCTCAAATTTTTTACAATTCATAATTAAGTTGTATTCTACATTCTCTTCAGTAAGGTAATGTTAAAGAACATTGCATCCGTACCATATTCAGTTTTTCTTCTTAGTAATTTTTCACTGATTGAGATTGTGTTTGCTTTTCAGGGATCCTGACAAAGTAAGACTGTGTATTTTGCCAGTTACATCATCCATGGATGTTGCAATCCACATTCAACATAAGCTGATTGAAGCCTACTGCTGGGAAAACGAGATACAACTGCTGAAGGTAAGGACCTTGTTATATTTAGAACCTTTGTTGCTATGAGGCGAGAAATAACTCTAAAGGCCTTGTTATATTTACACCCGCTATTATTGTAAAGATAGGGAAATAGTTTTCTATTTTTGTCATGATAAATGACCACTAAATTCTATAATTATTTAAGTCAATTTATTATGCAAGATGCTGAGAAGAAACGATATAAAGAAAACAAATATAATCAACTATCTTCTATTTTATATTACAAAATGAAGAATGGTGATTATCCGACCAGACGTAAACGTTTTTTTTTATACAAAGAAATATATTTCTTACATCGCATTGCTGTTGTTTTGTTTATCGTGTAAATAACAACAATTGAACAACAGTGTAAAACCATGCTGTTTGTGCTCTCCAAGTCAGCACGTTGTTTACTATAGATAACAATTCTTATGTTTCAAATACATAATTACAAAAGATTCTCATTGTAATGATTTTATGATTGCAGGTGGACAGCGTTGAAAAATTGTCAGCCATATTGAATTCTGGGGAAAAGAAAATGCATCAGAAAAGCAAAAATGCAATGCCAGTGACAACAGCCAGTGTGGACTGTAGCTGTGTCCTAGTGACATATCCAACAAAAGACGAACGGGATAAAGATGATGAGAGCTACGCATTCATGGAGCATATTTTGCCTCATCAAGTGATCGAACTTCCACCAGACTGACAACTACGTTACAACAGTAGATTCAATAAAGGTATATTTTAAGTCTTTACTCTCCTGCAAATTATTATTTACAGAGCTGTTGTTATTATTTCCAAACAAAGAAGACGCCTTCAATTAAACAGAAGCAAGAAACTATGAAGAAATAATGCGCAAGAGAATAATTAAATCATATACCTTTATCACCTTCCGTTTTATTTGATGCCACTTGTTTACTGTTCTGGCGATATGTTATGTAAATATGATGAGGCTTATAAATATAATGAATAGTCCTTTTTCGTGTCAGTTAGTTTGACAATTTTGTTCTCATCTTTTCAGGTTGAAAAAATACCACTATTATCTGCGGTACAGTTGTTACCTCTACATTGGGGTATTTAACCATACTCATCACAAGGGAGATGACTCATCATGAGGGAGATGGGACATAGTGAACAAAGTGCTTCGTCAGGCATCATACAAGGATTCCTGATATCACATTGACTCTTTCCAAGTAGCTAAAGGAAGAGAGATAACTCTGTCTACTGGGGGCCGAGTCTAGTGTTTAAAGGGATATATTCAAGGAAGTGCAGAAGACACTTAATATGGACATACATGTAAAGCCAAGGTGGTTTCCAACACCACGTTTAGCAAATATACATATGAAACGGTCATTTGATCCATAATGAAGATGAAATGTTTTCAGACATCAGTGTTAATATGTAACGAGTTAATTTTCTCTGAGACAAGACAGTCTTCACATATTACATGTAAATTCAAGTTGGTCACAACCAAAACTTTGCAAAAATAACAATCATTTTGTCATAAAATTAGGGATAGAAGTGCTTAGATACAGGTTTTGACCTACATGGGTTGATATGGTGTGTGTGTTTTTTTTAATTAATTTTATTTTATATTGATAGCAGCATTTCATATTTCTCATACATTGAATAATTGTTTTGTTTCTTGAGGCGTTTTTGTATCTTGCTTGTAAGTATATCTTGAATAAAGTTATATGGATAAATCAAATACATTGATATTTTATTATCGTAGAAATTGTTAATTATGCATAAGGTAAAATTACACACGTGCATGAATAGCAGCATGAAATTGTATATCTAGTAATATGCACGAATGTCATTTCCTTGTGGACCACTCCGGTGGCCTAAGTGATTAGGGCGTCCGCCTCGAATACGGGAGGTCGCGGGTTCGAACCCTGGCTGAGTCATAAAAAGACATAAAGTGGTACCAACAGCTAGCTGCTTTCCTAGGCGCTCAGCATTAAGAAGTTAGTGTTAGGACTGGTAAGCCTGGTGTCAGGATAATGTGACTGGGTGGGACATCATGCTACATGTCTCAAGCATGATGCCCCAGTGCTAAACATCGCTATAAGCTGCCACACAGCAGACATCAAAGCGAAGTGACCGAAAATGTGTTAAATTTACGTTAAAAATCCAAATCACATACATCCACATTCCGGATAGCTAATTACAGATGAGCTATTGTAAGAATAATGCACATAAATGACCATCTGTTCAATCTATTTGCAAATATACGGCAAGGAAAAGCGAATCCTTGGACTAACAACATTGTTTTAGTGTTCCTTAAAAATAATGATGACAGGTCGCAGCCACGCTGGACTGCAATGAGTGTTCCAATTGCACGGCATACGCTAACACCTGTTTATCACCTCGACACCTGCTGGGCTAACCATAGGACTGTTAACTAGCCGCCATTTTTAAACCGGAATCCATGGAAGTTACTTTAGTATCGATTTGTTCTAGTAATAGATACCATCATAGTTTTAATGATATTGATGAATAATCAGACTTAAGGTTTTGTACAATTTTGATTGCAAACTGAAATCATAATTTTCATAGAAAGAAGAAACCCGCCGATATTAGTTCTTCTTGCGTATACTACGTCTACGTGTTCTTTTACATACGATCGTCAAGTGAACGTGGAGACCACAGTCTGGTTCGACTAGTCCTTCACTCCATTAAAACCTTTGAAATTGTAAGAGGCATGATACAAATTGCGGACAGACATTTAAACGCATATCAGAGTAAATGTTCTGATCATTATCACAGTTTGCCTCGTCCTACAAATTGGCAAATTCAATCTTAACTGTCTTTTTAATCACTTGCACTCCATTACCGATTTGTCACATTTCTAACTTGTAAAAAATGATGTTGTTTTATTATATTGTATAAGTTCAAATAATATACACGTTATACCAGCACTGAAATGGTGGTTGTGTGGCGTGGGTTGGAGACGAAGGAAATCCAAGAATCCGACCTGAGGAAATCATTCAATTTAGACAGTCAAATTTAAGACAACCAATCAGTCTTATACTATAGTGACATGGTGTACACCTCCTAAAAGAAATAAATAATTAAAATTATCTAATCGGAAGGAACATATTTCATAGTATTTCTTCTTTTATCTCTTCATTTTTATTTTTAGTCTGAGTTGTAGGATTTACTTGTTGGTCTTAATATGCAAAAGTGGAGATGCCTATTTTCACTGGACCACACACTATTCAGTTTGCATTTGTGATCCTTTTTCTGCATAACATAACATCGTCACGCTGTTTTATTAATATCACAATGTGCTGGATTGGGTTGAAAATATATTGGTGCCATTAGAGTCAGAGACAATTAAAATTAAATTCGACACCGTCAGTTTCTTTAAAACACAATAACTGGCGGTCCTGCTTGTTGCAAACAGCGTGGACTTAACAACTGCATGATCTTCAGCAAGTCACGATAAGTGACCTCATCAGATTGACTCATGGACTTGTTTGTTACTATTACTAATAAGAATACCTGGTTTTTACCTACCGGCTTAATTTATACTTGTTGAAATGCGTTGTTTTGTGTTTTATAACCAGAGACAACTATTATTTGCATTTGCGCATCTCCCCTCCCCACTTCCTCAAATATTTTTCAAAGGCGGGCAAGGTCGAATAATATAATTCTTCGATTAACCTTGAGATATCAGTTAAATTTGATTCTATGAATAAATTATGCATACAAATTTATGAATTAAATATTTTTATCTGAATTTATACTTATTATGTATTAACGGTTGCAAGTACATAACGTATAGTGCTATAGTAACACGTTGTATGATGATCCTAGTCAATAAATAAATCTGATTACCACGTGAAGATCTTATGACGACCTTTTAAGAGCCATGTTTTTGTGACCTTTGAATTGGCCAATTGTAAAGCAGATTTAATATATCTGACAGTGAATCATATGCTCTTAATCCATAGCGCTCATTCTCCAAACGCGAAGATATAATACATTGACTGCTTGATAATATTAGTGATTATGGTAAAAATAGGTTACCATAACATGATCCCTAAGCGGTCGCTGGCACATCTTCATGTATAACAGCGGAGATCTGATTTTAAATGGGACTAACTTTTATGAAATATTTTCTTTTATGCTATTCTCCATGTTTGGAAATGGAAAGACGCTATTAATATTGCCGAACGCTATTCACAGTTATTTATTAGATGGAAAACCCAGTACTATTTTTAGAATTGATTCGTACAACTGAAAACATGGACCAAGCACAGGAAAATGTACGACGCAAATACTGAATAACTGCATAATAATAATAATAATAATAATAATAATAATAATAATAATAATAATAATAATAGTAATAATAAACCAATATTGGAATAGATATTATCAATCAATTATCTTAACATTACATTGTGATGTGCCAAATTTTCGGTCGAATCTATTAAATAACTATTAATTCTAGCCTAGCCAGCCATTAGTTAAATTTATGAGACTCATTCTGCAAGGAGAGGTACTGGTATAATAGAATGTGGCCGGTTCACCGATTAACTGTGTTTGTTTAGAGCAGTACTGACCAAAGTGACCTTTTGAAAGGTTCATTTTATCACGAAGATGTCAGGGTTTGATTTAAAACAGAGAATTGTTACTTAAAACCAAAGCGTGTCATCTTGACACGCTGATGTAAGCGACTTTAAAGGAAAGCGCGAGACAATATATTTGTTCTGATTGGTCACTGTTGAATAAGGGGTGTGTTTTACACGAGAAGTCTTTAGAATATAATATCTTACTAGTTAAAATTACTTCAGTCTTGAGAATTCCTCTGGAAGAGAGGAGAGTGTAGAATTGTTTTTGGAATAAAGACTCCGGAGAGTATTTTAGAGAAGTACCTCCGTAAAAATAGACCAGAAAGACCGCCAAAAACCAACGGTTGAGAGACGCACCAAAAGCACGAGGAAGGAGGAAATTAACTTTTTTATTTGGAGAGACGTGCAGTACGGAAATAGAGGACGTACAAGACGGGAAAAGGGAATTGTGAAGTAGAAGTTGCGAGGTATATACATCGATACAGAGGACAAGTCTGAGTTCGAGCGGAACATCCACGAGGGAAAAGTATCTCGAGAGACAGGAACCTCTGGGTCAACATTTGAGTGAGCAGAGAACGCAGTTCGGCGATAACAGGTTATGAAAATGGAACAACGCGGATGAATTTGATTGAACTCTAGATTCTCTGAAGTTAACTATCAGTAATAGAACGGAAAAATTTGTTTAATTCTATTTTCAATCTATTTGTAATTCGATGAAAGTTAATTCTAAAACCACGTGTATTCCGAATGAAAGGAAATTGCACTGTGTATGTCTTTGATTAAATTGTTTATTTATCCTTACGGGGGCTCGTAGTTTCTTTGTTCAATACATTAGCTCAGTTTACCCTATACATTCTATACTCGACCGGGCAATTATACCGTGGGCGGTCATCTCCTAGATAGCGAGTATGAGAGAGGAGAGGGTTTTTTTTCGTGTTAAGGAAGTTGCTTACAGGGACATTTTAATAATATGGTGCAGGGACAATAAAATAACGTGGTACCTCGAATTTCGTCCATTAATTCTAAAGAATTTAAACGTTTCAAATTCTGTACTGATTTCTCCGGATATCCTGATTCGGATAAAATCAGATAAATAAAATGTTCACGGCCGGCAAAGAAATCTAAAGGCTAAATACTTGTATATTTCACAAAGAGTGGGGATGGAGGCAGGGTTGGGGGCAATGTTTATTCATGTCGATGAGCTATTTTATAGCACCTTAATCCATTTCCAGCTACGTCTCTATAAAATCAACGACTGGAACTACCTGCCTTTTTTGTTTCCTTATTACGGATTAATATATTTACTTGACAAAACGGGACATACGTAAAAATATAGTTTCCGCCCCCTCGCCCCTTTAATATTTGGCATCAACAACATTCATTCGCATGCAGTAATATCCACGAAGGAATATGTCCTCTTAGTTGACACTGAAGTCAGGGTCAATAATACGAATCTAGTGTAATGCACGACAAATATCACTGTCTTGACGCTAATATCAACGCATTTCTCTCAGTTATTTACCCTCAAATGTCTCCCTCTCAATTAAGGTACATTGAAATGTGATCCCCCTCATTTAAACGAAAATGATTTTAGTCTGACTGTTTGGATTGCACGTGCCATCATATGACCTCTTTCCTTGCGTTGTTTGTCAGATTTGGAGTTTGTCACTGCTGTACACTCATGACATCGTTATCTATAACTGAGTTATTCACATACAGAATGTTTTCGGTCTGTTTTTATTTGTGAAGTAAACGAGTACTTCATTATTGGACCCTCTTTCACAACTTCATGAAGAAAGGTAAATTTTAACACCCGAACGGTGTACAAATGCTTGTACAATGTATTGTGTGCTCTAGTCCTACATATAAGGCATCGATGCTGATATTTATGTTATGTGCGTGAGGGTCTTACTGACAAACTAACGGAGCTGTATTGCATGTTTTGATGTCGACTAACATCATAAAGAAAGTCAAATTTTCAGGACTATCTCAAATTAAAGGCAACTAAAATAACGACTCTTTTCTACAAATGAAGACCATACTATTTTAGTCAGACTGTGCTTATTCTGATATCTTTTCTCTAATAAACTCAAATTCTCATAAAAGAAATAGACCTGTTTTCAAGTTTCGTTGGTCTACATTTCAGTTGGCTGGAAAACGATAAAAACCGGGAATGCCGTAATCGGGTAAAGTTGAAATATTATTCTTAACAAAGCTTTTATTCACGTAATGCAAATATGATATATACATATAAATGTCAGAGTATGGCTAGTGACCTTTAAACATTATTATTAATCATCCTAATTTGCATAATTTCTCCCAAACAGGTGTGTACACAAAAATAATCTGATGTTACGTTTGTGCATTACATTATTGAATTTGTTCTCATATTCTATCGATTAAATTATGTGAAATCATCTAACATTTCAAAACATTTCTTCAAAACAGGCGTGTAGATATTTAAATGTTTGGGTGTTTATTTGTCAATTTTTTAAAATTTGTATCGGGTCATGTCTTGTTCAGTTTCGATTTATTATGCTAAGGTGAATTTCCATTTTGTAAATTTACTACTTAAAGTAGAAAATCTTGAGAAGATTTGCAGATAAGACCAGTATAAGACCAATATACCCTTTTACTTACTTAAAATGATAAAAAGAGTATGCTAAATAGCATAGTCAAAATGAGAACATGTACTTAACGTTTGATTTGTGTTTACTGTTAGTATACAAGATTTGATGAGATACTACAAGCAAAGTATGAATCCGATCTGTGCTATATACAGTTAATCTGAAATCGTAAATCTTGTTTGCTTTTGCATTATTCAGAAGCTATCGCAATCATGATGCCTCTAATAAGGCCGATAGATTTATCTCCCTTAGTCACTGACTTTCTGAAGAAGCTGTGTAGCGCTTTGTGCAACACAGTTGTTCACGGTTCTTTCCTCTAAAAGAACTAAAACAAATGAAATAATCGTAAAGTATAGATAAAGCGAGATCAAAGAAAAACAACATTTTCTTCACTTCCTATACGGCAGTAGTAGTCAACTATTACGTTTTACGAACGTAGGCCAAAACATGTTTAGAATAGTCCTACACGTAATACCTCGACGCTGATATTTATATTTTGAGCGTCCTGGTCTTACTGCCCAAATACCAGCACTTTATAGTATATTTCAATGTCGTTACACATCGGAACGACATGTCCACATAATTTCCACACAAGCAAATGAACATATTTTAAAGTTCTGTTGGCCTACATTTCAGATGGCTGTAATGCAATGGAAGTCGGTAATACCAAAATCAGTTAAAGTGATGATAAGAATCTCCATTTGGGTTAAGTGGGGTCTCGGGTAGATGTAGTACCTCTGATGGTTGGCACATGTCGTGCCTTCTCAAAGGTAGTTACCCTACATGGGACCTCCACTGTTTCCCAACTCTCACCTGTGGTTCCTAGCATTTGTTTTCATGCGATAGTGGCCACAAACCGGGTAACCGCTTCGACTAGCGGGCTAAACCAGGTGAGGGTAGCCAGTAGGTTTCGAGAATTCCGGTAATTTTAGAGACTTGTTTAACCAAGCATGCGAACACTGCTCCGGCTGACTGGGCGCATAAAATCAATCAGAAGATCCATGGTGCCAGCATTGTCCCGCCACAGCGCAGGAAGATGAAGCTTACCCGAATCAAGTTCAACACTGTAAGGCTGAACTAACCACTGGTGAGATAGAAATATCAAGCTCACATTGAACACCTACTGCCTGCGCACAGACCTCTGACTGCTGGCTCAACGTCCAACTGTAATCAGCTCAAGAGTATGTTGAGTGAGCCTGCGAAGGTCATCCTTAGACCGAAACGTGAACCACCAAGACTGGTTCGACAAAACAACGAAGTTATAAGCATCCTCCTTTAATAAAAGCGTGAGGCCTATATAGAATGGCAGAACGACGTTGATTCAGTCTCAACACGCGATCGCTTCAAACACCCGCAGAGCAAAGCCCAGAGAGAACTCCGCATTATGCAAAATAGCTGGTGGGACCGCAAAGCAGACGAACTTCAGCCGTACGCAGACACCAACAACTCGACAGAGCTTTTCGAATCACTTAAGAATGTCTATGGACCGTCGAAAGCCTGCAGCATCCCGCTAATCTCTTCTGACGGGACCACTCTGCTCAAGGACAGAGAGAGTATCACCGAAAGATGGAAGAAACACTACTCCAACCTACAGAGCATTCCCTCCACCGTATACTCTTCAGTGTTAGACGAAATTGTTCCGAAGCCATCAATCTTGGACCTGTACTTACCCCCTACCACGGACGAAGTCTATCGAGCCATCACAATGACAAGCTCTAGCAAGGCGCCAGTCGCGGATGGAATTCCTGTTGAAAACGTCAAAACAGCTGTCCCCAAGGAACTTGATCCAATGCACAGCATCCAGATCAGCATTTGCGAAGAGGAGTCCATGCCACAGGAGTTTAAGGACCAAATGATTGTCACCTTATACAAAAACAAATGAAACAAAGGAATATCACTTCTGTCAATTGCAGCAAAATTATGGCGCGCATCCTTCTCAACGATTTGATCAATAATGTCTCGGACGCCATACCGTGAGAGGTCCCATTTGGCTTCAGACCAGATCGTAGCACAATTGAGATAATTTACAGTGAGACAAATACGGGAAAAGTGCATTGAACAAAACATGAACTTTAACGGTGTCGTCATAAACCTCACAAAGGCATTCAATACGGTCAACAGAGATGCACTATTGGTCATCTTAGCACGACTCGGTTGCACTGGGAAGTTCATTAAGATGATCCGAATTTTCCATGATGGCATGACTGATTCGTTCATTACAATGGGGATATCTCTGAGCCGCAAGGTTGAGATTTTGCTCCAGTACTATTTAACCTATTCTTCGCATGTGCCCTGAAAGATCTTCATAAAGGAGAGTACATAAAGTACAGATTGGATGGCTCTCTCTTCGACCTTCGCCGACTGAATGCCCGGTCAAAAACAATAGAAAAACATATTCTTGAAGCATTTTTTGCGGATTATTGTGCCATATTGGCACACACGGAAGCAAATCTCCAGATTATCGTTACTCGCTTCGCGGAAACCTCGAAACTCTTCGGACTCACTATCAGTCTGAACAAGACAAAGGTACTTCACCAACCTGTCCGAGGCACCATAGCTCGCCCCTCGATATTGTCCATTGATGATACTCAGCTAAATGCTGTCGATCACTTCAAGTACCTTGGAAGCATCATATCTTCCTATGTATCGATAGACAAAGAGATAACGGCAAGCATCAGCAGCGTCCGTCAATCACTAGGACGCCTCCGCTCTCGCGTGTTGAGTCACTGAAATATCAAGCTGTCCAGCAAGATAAAGGTATATAAAGCAGTTGCGCTAACATGCCTCTAATTAGGATGTGAGACCTGTACATCATACAAGAAGCACATCAAGGAACTTTAGCACCTATCACACGAGAGCCCTGCGCTGCATTTAGGTCGTCAAATGGCAAGAGAGAGTGACGAGCCTAGAAGTGCCGGATAGAGAAGACTTAAACGGTATAGAACCGATGTTTATGAAATCCCATCTCCGGTGGACAGGTCATGTCATCTATATGGATAAGTCTCGAATGCCACGTCAGATTTTGAATAAAGCGCTGTCTAGTGGACATATACAAATTGGTCGCCATAAAAAAAAAGATTCAAAGACTCCACCAATGACAGCCTGAGATGCTGCTCGATATATGTGACAAACCTCGAGTCTTGTGCTAAGGATAGAACTGGCTGGCGTGCAGCTGTCTGTAAGGGGTACAAAACCTTCGACAATGCCCCCAAGGTATGCAGGAAGGCCTCAATGTCAAGAACCAACTAATGCCTCCGATGCACACATTGCTCCAGGACATGCACATCTCGTATCGGACTCATCAGCCACAATATGACCCATCAGCAAAGAACAACGTAGGATTCACTTCATTGCGCACCGATGGTCAAACAACATTAATTACTCTGATGACTTTTTCCTACTAAATTCAATTTCCCACACAAGCAAATGGGCATGTTTTGAAGTTCTGTTGTCTCTACATTTCAGTTGGATGTAATGCGATGGAAGCCGGTAATATCAAAATCAGTTAAAATGATGATAAGGAATGTGAACGAAACGAAGCTCATTAAACACTTTCTTTCGAATCTTTAAAGAAAATAGTTCCACTTAACTCGATTTCGGCATTCCCGGTTCCCATCGCATTCCACTCAACTAAATGAATAAAATGTCCATTACTTTTATGAGAATTTGAATTTATTAGAGAAAAGACATCAGAGTAAGTAAAGTCTGTCTTAAACATTATGCATTTACTTTGGAACAAAAATTTCGTTTTTCACTGCCAGTTGTGTGAGATATTCCTGAAAATTTGACTTTCATTACGGTAGTCGACATCAAAACACGCCGTTATTTAGGCAGTAAGACCTAGACGCCCAAAACATAAATATAATATCAGCGTCGAGGTCTTACACGTAGGACTAATGTTTAGAGGTAAAATGGGGTGGGGGTGGGGTGGTGCCTCTGTGTGTGTGTGGGAGGGGGGGGGGGCTCATGAATATGACCCTTCCGATATATGTATTCTTCCCCATGTCATCAAGTGTTTCGTTTAGAAAAGAATATAACTCTGGCATACAACGTACTGCATGTACTCGCTTAGAACACAAGTCAAACTGCAAACAACAATGATACTAATCTGCTTTAGATCTGCTTTAGATCAGGGTCTATATTGTTTGTTCTGCTCATCACTTCTACCAAACTGCACAGTCCCAGATCTGCCAGCGCCTTATGTGACGGCCGATTTGGGTCTTTGCAGTTGGACTCGACTATAAGCGAGTACTGACGCTAACTACATATTAATTTTATGTCCACGAATATAATGAAACACCTAACTGCATTGTTCTACTATGATCTTTCTTCGTTTGTTTTAAATACAGGTCATGACAAATTAATTTAAATAATTACATAAAAAAAAGATGACGACATCGACACGGGATAAGGAACTGATGGCACAGTATAGGGAGACAAAAAAATGATTATAGTTCGCAATAAATACCATTTTTTTTTTCTGTTCTAATAATTGATGAGTTTTCTTTGAGTAATAAACACAACACACCTTAATAAGACCATGTATTCAATCTATTCTCAAATCAGTGACTTGGGAAAACTAGACATGGAAGGACTTAGCTGCGTCTACAATGCAAACAATGACATATCCTATCTATTTTTGACTGAAAGTCGCAATTTGGTTTCACCGCACGCGATATGATGTATTCTTTGCCTCGCCACCTTTGGGGACAATCCCTGCAACTCTCTGGAATGGCCGCCATGTTTTCCCCGGATCCCATGGAAAATAGTATCACCTGATAATTTCACAAAACGGACTATTTCATATTAAGGATACTATTGTTCACGGCAGCCATTGCTTTTGAAAAAAAATCAAATTTAAGGTCTGTGTAATTTGTTTTCATACTGAAAGCAAGACGTTTGAATTTATACTAAATACCAAAAATACCGTTATTAATTCATCTTCCAGGTACTATAATAACATTTCTTGAGATGAATGTTTTCTCACTGACTTTATCATAGGTTATAGGTCATTTATTGCGGCCAACTTCTAGCTAGATATGACGTCAGTGCTGCCTATTTTTGTCATATCTGAGTTGTCCTATTTACCTAGATACATGTCTAAGGTCAACCAATATGCCTGAGCTTGGATTAAAATAGGTCTTATATGCCTGAGCTTGGATTAAAATAGGTCTTATATATATATATATATATATATATATATATATATATATATATATATATATATATATATATATATATATATATATATATATGTATGTATGTATGTATGTATGTATGTATGTATGTATGTATGTATGTATGTATGTATTTATGTATGTATGTATAAGAAAAAGTAGTATACATATTTGTTGTTTCCATCAGCTCAAAACTCGGCGAAGAGGCTATTTAGAAATTGCATATAGAATGGAGTTTAAAGAGTTAAACAATTAAAGAGCCTATTAAACAAGTAAAGAGTGTTTTTATATTTTCTTCAATTAAATCACCGATGCACACAAACACTGCTTTTTTTTTTTACAAGCAATTCTTCTTATATACCACAATAGCAAGATAACTAAATGGTAAGTCTTTCCAGCGGGTAGTCAAAATTACCAAATGGATTGAAATCTTATGAATTGTCTTGTTTACCTGTTAATATCATTGTTTCGTCTTGACAATATCACCAAATAAGGCGCAGTGTAACTCGCAAAAATAGAATGGGACGAGTTGGACTCTTTATGCCTGTTTACATATTGCCAGTGCCACTGACGTACTAACCGTATATTGCACCCAGGGTGACGTTGAAGGTACAAAGTGAATCCGGCGCCATAAGACTTTTGGCGCCCTTGGTTTTTGCGTCACATTACCTCTGGCCCCGTTCAGTCCCCCGCCCCCGTTAGTACGCTACTGACGATGGGTCAGTGTTAGCCCAAACTATTGGACCAACACAGGTTTGAAGACAAAATTATATCGGAAAATATCACTGACCAACATTAAACAAAAAACACACCTAACTACTCTGAACCAACATTGGCCAGTTTATTATTATTATTATTATTATTATTATTATTATTATTATTATTATTATTATTGACAACGTTATTCTGCTCATTATCACCACTACCACCATCTTCATCATCATGTCCTTTTCGGGAAAGACAATTGATTGTATGAAATATGCAGTACAATTATTGTACCAAATGTTACGTATATTTAATTTAATTTCTTTTGTGTTTGACCATTCTCAATGATGGCCTACCTGAAGTTTATCAGCTACTTTACATTTGTTGACTGATATTTGAGTTCAAGTTCTAGCCTTGCTTACAAAGAGTGTTCCTGAAGAGATATTTTGACCTACATCTCGATAATATTATAATGTGTTCAGATATAACTTCATAGGAATCTTTTATTTAAATTATTCATTGGAAGTACAAAGTGCTCATTTCCATTTTAAAAAATTAGAAACACTATTTTGCGATTATTGTGAATTGATTCAAAGACATTCAGGATTATACAACTGTAATGCATCAAGACTGTTTGTACAGCAACCTATTCAGGATTATTGGTAAATTAGCACATTCAAGACTCTTGGAATTCATTCGAAACAAATAATTTCTTTCATATGTTAGTAAACTGAAACATGTAATCAAAGTAATACAGTATTAAAGGTCGTCTTCTTTTAAAAGTAATATAACATTTTAGATTCTTTTGTACAGTCCTGGTAGAAATTCTTAAAGCCAGAGAGAGAGAGAGAGAGAGAGAGAGAGAGAGAGAGAGAGAGAGAGAGAGAGAGAGAGCAGCAACAGTAATTGTTACTGCGCGTACTTCAGCGGCAATGTTTGCTGTGCCTAATAATTTACTACTTTCGATTCATCTGTTTGTTTCTTATTAACATGAGTATGGCAGTAGGGCAGGGGAAGGTAACTAGGCAGGGCTCAGGCCGACTAACAGATTTAAATTTATGAAATAATTTTTTTGTTTGAACAATAGCTAGGAGAGACCCGGGTATTTCTTACCCCAGGGCCCGTGATCGCTCTCTACGGCCCCGTATGCCTGACAGATTCGACATACAATGCTTCATTTTATACAGATGGGTTCAAATATATGTTGCACTTTGCTCGTCACCAACAACAATAGTATTCAAGATGTGTTGATGCTTGCAAAGGTAATTTTTTTCCCCAACAAATAATTCTATATAGCTTTATCTCCCTTCCATTAGTTGTTTGATTTAGATATAACTGAAGATGGAATATTGTATGTGCGCGCGCACACACACACACACACACACACACACACACACACACACCTCTATGTTATGAACCCATCGTTGGGAAGCGAAAATATTTCATTTTAAAACAGCCGGTTATTTAATGGAGGGTCATTTTTTAATCAATAAACCTACCCACACATGGTTTAAAGGTCGAAAAGAGGCTGGACAATAGGGAGTTTGGAGAATGAAAAAAAGCGAAAGGATAGAGAGGAACAACTACAGGGAAATAAACAGGTTATGAAGTTGTACTAGACAATGACTTCATTGGTTCACTCGTTTCTATGATGAGCTGATTATATCTTTTAAACCGATCGGATATTTATAAAAATACATTTGTGTATGAAATTTGTTTTATTTCAAAAGACATCGAAACACGCAATATAGTGCCGTTATTTGGTCAGTAAGACCAAGACGCCCAAAACATAAATATCAGCGCCAAGGTCTTACATGGAGGACTACTCTAAACATGTTTCCGACTACATCCATACAACTTAATAGCTGACTTCTACTGCCATAAAGGAACTGAAGTGAATGATGTCGTTCTTTGTTCTCACTTTGTCTGTACTTTACAAATTCTTCATTTGTTTTAGTTCTTTTAGCGGAAAGAACCGTGAACAATTTTGTTGCACATAGTGCTACACAGCTTCTTCAGAGTGAGTGACTAAGGGAGATAATTTTATCGGCCTTATTAGAGGCACCATGATTGTTATAGGTTCTGAATAATGCAAAAGCAAACAAGATTTACGATTTCACATTAACTGCTTATTTATGCTATATTTTCCCCATATCTTTTAGCTTATTTATAATTTCGGAAAATTTCAAAAGGACAATCTCTGTAAACTGTGATTTGTTGTCACGGATGACTTTGAGATTTATCCGATGTATTGGACAAAAAGATTCTATCCATTCAGTTGTACAGACCAAGACACTTTATTTAGTTTTAGAGTCGAACTTCACCACTCAAGAATGTCCAATTCAAAACTGATAGCTAAAGATTAGCAGTAATATCAGCACAGATCGGATCCGTACTTTGCTCGTAGTATCTCAACAAATCTTGTATACTAACAGTAAATACAAATAACAATTTTAGTACATGTTTGAATTTTGACTAATAATTGGTCTTATAGTAGTCTTATTTGCAAAGCTTCTCAAGATTTTCTACTTTAAGTAGTAAATTTACAAAACAGAAATTCGCCTTAGCACAAAGAAATATAAATTCCGCGAGTAAATAGAAACAGAACCCGACATGGACCGAGTTTTGTTTCTTCAAAAAGTGGTAAATAAACACCCCAAATTTAAATATCTAAACGCCTGTTTTGAAAAAAAAAGTTTTAGAAATTTAGATGATTTCACATAATTCAACGGATGGATCATGAGAACGAATTCATAAAGGTGTCGCATTTGTCTCGAATAATATAAAGCACAAAAAGAAACATCACATTATTTTGGTGCACACACCTGTTTAGGAGAAATTGTGCATATTCAGGTGATTATTAATATAGTTACATTGAGACACAGTTTTTTCACAAAGTGACTAAGGAAGGTTTGGTACTAAGGGAATTAAATCTATCGGCTTTATTAGAGGCACCATGATTGCGATAGGTTTTGTGTATGTCCAGGTTCGTTAGCATTTCCACATGAAATTCGGTCACCTGATTTAACTCCACGTAGAAACGATGAGTGCCATCTTTCTTCTGAAGCAGGTCAACTGAGGAAATATGGAGAGTCTGCTGGTTCGATTACTCCCACTATAACCATTTCCTCAACTTCCTTCCTTACAACTTCCAGCTTCGCGGGAGGTAAAGGGTAAAGTTTGCGTTGAATAAGTTTGTCGACCATCAGCTTTGTGACGTCATCCTCTTACTCTCTTTCGGAAAGCTGTTTCCTTAAAGGACACAATTATCCCTAAATATTAATATGTACCACATTCTAGATGTACACCAACTGTCTTCAGTTACGTTACTCAGGACACGCTAGCAATCCAGACACTGCGTAAACCTGACTTACTACGGTAGTACTTTGCCCTCGCT
The DNA here is from genome assembly GCA_030141615.1 of Unio pictorum. Lineage (NCBI taxonomy): Eukaryota > Metazoa > Mollusca > Bivalvia > Unionida > Unionidae > Unio > Unio pictorum. The sequence continues at coordinate 2,480,158 of JARLTB010000157.1, read as the reverse complement.
TCACAGCGACAGGACATAAACTACCACGTGAGAGGTCTATAGAAAATTACCGTATGCTACTACATGTTCGATTACTATTGCAGATAATCCACAAACCCTTAATCACCTCAAGATGATTTATACATTAGAAAGAAGATGTAATAGGTAATTATCGTTAACTGATGAAAATCAGTGTCGTCGTAACAGACAAAGGAAATTATTTCATATTTATTTCCTATAACTCTATGAAGTCCTACGCATAAAAACTTGGGCAGCATGCAATGAATTCTGCCAATGAACTAATAACTGTAATATTAAAAAATACATTGCACAACAACTCTAGCATCAACACATTTCGAGAAATTGAATAAACGATACATAATATGGAACATAGTCATATCAAACACAATTGCATAAACAAGAAGAATCAAAAACCTATAATATTACGTGAAATACAAATTACGCACTTTAAAGCTGTTATCTTTAAAAATTGTGCCTCTCAGCACTAAGCCCTGTCTTCCTTACATGAGAGAAGCCAACACCCTTTCTTGTTTAACAAGGAAAGGAGTATTATTTTGTCTCGGCGTCCTCGGAGTCAAACGTCTTACTCTCAGAAAAATTCGGATTAAAGAATTTCGACCAAGGTTGTCACTGTAAATTAACATTACTTCCAAGGTATACTCTCTAATTTCACTCTGGTCAATCATAAGCAGCGGTGTCTAAAAATGTTCCTAAGACAATAATTTGTTTCGTCAATCAGAATATCTGGATTATGTTATATAACACAATTTCAATTGACTCGTCACCATACACTGCTGCTTGAGAGCCTAGACCCAATATTGCCTTCACTAACTGATGGTATTAATATATCTCTCTTCTGAAAGTATTTAATGACATTCTCTCTACTTTAGATAGTGAAAGATTACATTCCTCACCCTCCTTGATTTGTCTGCAGCATTTGACACAATAGACCATGATATATTACTTCACCATCTCCAGCATGTATTTGGCATTCAGAATATAGCATTACAGTGGTTCAAGTCCTACTTACTGAACAAAACACAAATTGTATCTTCAAATGGAATACATTCTAGTCCAGTTGATATATGTTATGGTGTGCCACAGAGGTATGTTCTTGGACTTCTATACACTTACCCGCTCTCAAGTGTCATAGATCATCACCCAGTGTCTCACCAATTGTACGCTTATGACACGCAAATATACAAGTCTAGCCACCCAACTGAATTTGATGCTATAATACATGGAGTAGAGAGGTGCATTTCTGATGTGAAATCATGGATGACATGTAACAAGCTGCAGATGAATGATGATAAAACTGAGGTTATTCTGGTTACAACACAAAGACTTTCTCATTCACATCATTTACCTCAGACAATAAATATCAGCAACACCAACATTAAATTCTCACAGTCAGTACGGAACCTAGGTATTACTCTAAACATTAATCTCACAATGCACCAACGTCATGAACATATGCAAGGCTGCATATCTTGAACTGATACGCATCAGTTCCATTCGCAAATATATTTCATTTGATGCCACTAAAACACTTGTGTGTTCATTAGACCTTTCAAGACTGGACTATTGTAACTCAATTCTGTCTGGTTCGTCACAATATGTACTCCAGAAACTTCAAAAAGTTCAAAACACAGCTGCTCGGATAATCATCAGAGAACCTCGATCAGAGCACACTTCACCACTGCTCTGTATCCAACATAGGCTATCAACTCGATACAGAATCAAACATGAAAAAGATTCTCTGTGCTATGTTTCACTGACAGACTCCAGTCCAGCATACCTATCCGGCCTCATCCATGTGTATGCACCAGCAAGAAACCTACGCTCCTCTTCTGACAATCATATACTCATTGTTCCCACTATGAAAACGAAGTCATATGGACAACGTTGTTTTGCATACCAGGGTCCGGCGATGTGGAACGAATTGCCCATTGAAATTAGACAAAAACACTCCTTTTTAAGAGTGCTCTTGAAACTCACCCTTTTCGACTGCAGGGACAAACTTAGAGACCTAATAATGTTGTGTATCTTATATGTTTTCAGCATATTTTATGTTTTCCAATTTCATGGACTTTGTTTTTTTTTCTGTAGTGTAGTCCTATGATTATAGATATTGTAAAGCGCTTAGAGATTATAAAGATTAGGTGCTTAACAAAGTCCTCATTATTATTATTATTATTATTATTATTATTATTATTATTATTATTATTATAGAACTCTTTCCTTTGAAGAATGACTATTTAATATGGATAGGAAGTTCAGCTTTCTCCTTGTCAAAACCGTGCTAAGATATCCGGTCCATTTCATAGCGCCTGAACGCTGGTCCCTTTGAAATTTAACACTGACATGGAAAGATTAAGACGCAAAGGTCAGTAACCCTTCCCAAAGACTTCTGTTTTAAATATGATAAAATCATAATACTTAATGCATTCAACCTTAAGGTTCAATGCGTATTCACACTTCCACACGTCACAAACATCAAGCAGTTTTGCTAACACGTCGGCATATCCTGCCACAAACGTCTGTACTGCGTCTTGTTGCTTCCTAGTTAACGTAGAGATGCACATCACCATCGACGGTGTCACTTATTTACCAGGGGACAGCTCGGAACAGAGTTCGCGCCTTCCGTGTCATCTTCGGTGTCCTCGGTGAAGATCGTGGCAGCAGCGGAATATATGGTTCACTCTCGTTCTCTTTACTTCTTCAGTAGATTTGTGAAGTACAATATCTTCTTATACTGGGGTTGTATATGGTAGTCTTGACCCCAACCTTCTCGGTGCAGACGTACGGTCCTCCCCACGAGACTTGCTGCTTCTTGTGTTCTTGTGGCAACATGAACAACAGCTTGTCTCCCACCTAGTACTGGTTTGGCTTAGCTCGCCTATTGTAGTCATTCGCCTGATTAGACTTCGCTTACTTTATCGCGCAGAAATATCATATAGTTTGTTAAGTATGTCAGCTACGTCATGATAGGTAGTGCGTACCTCTTCAACAACGTGGTCATAAGTTAACAACTGTTTGAGCACGATCCTGTGACACATTTGTCACCCTGGTAATGGAATTTACCTGGGTCTGCATGCCCTTGAGACAGACGCTGTCAAAATGACCTTGGCGCTTGCAGTTATGCGACTCCTGCTATCCTGGAAACCACTTCACCGTGATCGGAGTAAGTCTTCTCTCGAAAAATCCTTCCCCGTAGGCCCACTCCCGACCTTTCCATCTGTATGACGGTTACGTCCGACTGGTACACAATCACCCACACGGCGTGACTCAGCGTGTGTACTTGTTCGTATCTCTCAGCTATACTGTGTATATCCTCTAGAGTCTTGTGCTCTCTATGCCAAAAACACTGCCAACACTCGCCTGTACGTGCACCAAACGAGATCACTGAGGATCGCCTCACGCAAGCCTCCGTACTTCTGCTCTACCTCGGACATCGCCCACTTGACAAACAAAAAGTGAACACGTAAGTGAAGCTGATAAATGTTTTCGGTCAACTGTTTCGTGGAGTCGCGAGAAAGTTTCCTATATGTCTCTACGGACAGCTGATAATGGTTAAGAAGTGCCTTTGTCAACGCGCTGTAGTAATCTGCTTCGTCTATTGCTATGTTGAGGAAAACGTCTCTTGCGGAGCCTTGCAGAAATGCTTGAGGAATATTATGTGCACACGGGAGTTTTTCAAAATTCAGTGATAAAATCGTCAATCGATTCCTCTCGCTCATTAAACCGCGACATATTTACTTGGAGAATACGGTGGTCATCATTATGTCGCTCATTTCTCTCAAGGTTCAAACGTGCATCTTCTCTATCTGCAGACTAGCCTTGTATTCTCAATCTCTCTCTCTCTCTCTCTCTCTCTCTCTCTCTCTCTCTCTCTCTCTCTCTCTCTCTCTCTCTTGCTTCTCTTTCGTTCCCTGTTTCGACAACACGCCTTTGCGTCAGATATGCCAAGGATGGTTATGTTGCATCTCATTTCAAGTGCCTGGATTCTTCGTTGTAATTCAGCTGTCATGATCCAGGCCTCACATTAACACAAAATGATTGAGATGACTAGTGCTCTCAATAGTCTGATTTTAGTTTTCAGACAGATATTCTTGCCTCTCCAGAGGGGTTTTAACTTTGACATAGCTGTCGTTGGTTGTGCTGCTCGTGACAAAATGCCTGCTCTTGATCCGTCTTCGGTGATTTTGGAACCAATATATTTGAACTGGCCCACTGTTTCCAATTCCTGTCCTCTGACTGTGGTTAAAATATGTTTGCCACTATTTGTCATCAGCTTTGTCTTCTGGGCGCTTATCTCCATGTCAAATTTGGAAGATGTTTCCTCCAGGTTCTTCATTAAGGTGGGAAGCTCGTCTTCACTGCCCGCCAGCCCATCAATGTCGTCTGCAAAGCGTAGGTTGGTGATGTTACGCCCTCGAATGCTGACCGTCCCATAGTGGTTTTCCATGGCTACACTCATGATGCGCTTAAAGTAGAAAGGCGTGGGTGACAGGAGACAGCCTTGACGTATTTCAGCTGTTGTCTTGAACCAGTCCCCCACAAAACCTGGAGCAATTACTGCATCTTCAGCATCACCTTATTAGCATGGCTGATCAAACTGATAGGTCTGTAATTTTGGCACAGCTGGAAATTGACTTTTTTAGGGAGTTACTGTACCCACTGTGTTGGCCATTCGCCTGTCTGTCAGATCTTGTTGTATATTTAGTTAGTCGCTCTATCACTGATTCCCGACCATTCTTGATATGTTCAGCTGGGATGTTGTCTACTCCAGCTGCCTTCCCATTCTCTTCAGTGCTCTTATTTCTGACTCCACCACTTCTTTGAGAATGGCGAAATCATCATTATTTGTGTAGTTTGGAACTTCAAGCAAGAATGGATGGGTCTCCTGTGGACAGATGCTTGTAGAGTTCTTTACAATACTCAGTCCATCTTTCTGCAATGTCATTCAAGACGAAAATGGAAAATCCATTGTCGTCTTGAATGGTACTGACTGTTGGTTGTTTCTGTCTGTTGAGGTCTTTCACAATCTGGAATGCCTTTTTGCTGTTATTCTGTAGCAGACCGCTCTTTATTTCTGTGCACTTTTGTCCAATCCAATCTTCCTTTGCTTTCTTCACGTCTGTTATGATATTCTTGTTTATTTCTCAACACTCAATTGCCCCTATTTTGTGTCTGTTGTTTCTGAGGTCTCTTTGGGCATCACACCGATTGATTATCAGTGTGTCTTGGGCAAAGGTTATCTGGCGTAGCCCATCCCTCTCCAGACCAAGGAGTTGCCAGAAGGGGATGTAGTACATCGAACAACTGCCTTAGGGTCTCCACTCCGGATTTTCTTTATGGTTTACTCCTTTAGCCTTTGGCTAACCAAAGCCGACCTGCAAGGCTGCATGAGACTCGTGTATGGGCGGGTACGCCGACTAATTACAAAATAAACGCAGTGCCGGCCATCAGCTGTTGGCCCCGCCTTTAGCTGACTGTCATACACCTTTAAAAGACGATAGGATTGTGTCAGAATTTAGTTAAATATATCTAATCATCTTCAATACTATCATCTTAGATAACAATAAGAGAAGAGGAGAAACAAGGTATTACATTTTAGTTAATACGGAGATTATATCATCTAAATAGCATTTTCGTTTGCATTATCCATTACGCAATCATTTTGTCTAAAATATAAGTCACAACTCATCATCACTAACAATGTCCCCTTTATGATGTAATATAAAAGTGCAGTACATAAATATCATAGGAAAATGGTATGCCAAGTCTCCATCAATTTATTTGAAAAAATAGTTTCAACTAGATCTGACGATATTGTACTTTCGCTACATGCCAATTATCTCGAATCATTATTTCATTCTTCAACAAACTAGAGTTGTTTTAACAATGCATTATATGGCATGATCATAACTGACAGATCAATAGACTGATAAACCTTTAAAACTATCGGAATTGATTTAGCTTGTTTATATTGTAATTTCATCTTTCTGTGTTTTCCAAAAATGTCAAAGCAAATTAATATCACGAACTAATGATTATGTCCAAAATTACTTAATTCAAGTCTTCCACCTTAGTTCCAAAAGAACTAATAAATAATTAAACAAATATAAATAAATAAATAAATATAATTTAAAAATTTAAATTAAATTAAAATAAAATACAAAATAACAAAATGTTGTTTAAATATTCGCAATATTTTATAAATTCCTTTAGTCTGAATAAGTAACCACTGATTATTCTTCGTCGTCTCTACAGAGTGTAACATAATCTCACGAAAGCTAAATGGAAACACGCTGAACAGTCCACGATACAGGAATCAGATGGTCATTACTATTATTGACCATTTATAGAGATACACGCTGAAATCCTACATGCCTGCACAGTTCAAAGTATGCCCAACAAAATATCCGAATAAAAAATTTCTAAAATATGTCAGATTAATATACTAATTATTTATTTCCCCAAGCTCTGCAGATACTTTGATGTTTGCATGTCTATAAAAAAAAAGATTGTTCTTCTGTGAATAGACTGCAATAAAACTGTCAAAAATGATACAATAATAACTGAACTAGCTTTCGCCAATGATAAGCTAGTTAAATCGTGCCCAGGATTTCCTTTACAGTGGAATCCACAGCTGATGTGTCGGTTTAAATAGGGACAAAACCGGCTGACTCAGCAAATGATTATGCAATATTAGAAATTGTTTGCTACAACCTTGGACGGAAATTCCTTTGGTATCACATAATACCATGTAAACATACATCACAATTAATTTTACTATATGTTCTCTATATATATTTCTCAATACTGACCTTTCAACTGTGTGACAATCAAGACAAATCATGTGTTAATCTAAAATACATTCATAGATGACATCACGGTGAAGTTATTGTCAAGGGTTCACCAGTACTTTTTTGAGTGGCTACACTGTAAACAGAACAGCAAGTAAACAAACCACAGATTTCACTTCTGGGTCATCACCAAGGCCTTATTACTCAATGTGCACTGTCGACAAAATACACAGAGGCAACTACTCTTCGAGCTCATATTTTCAAGAATGAACAATGATCTTTCAATCCCTACCAAAAATGCATCAATATACCTCTTCTGTCACCACCAAAATGAGAGAGAAAAAAATGTTCTAAAAATAGACAAGAACTACATTCGTGGGTACTTAACTGGAATGAATAATTGTGATGCGATTCCTGACAGGCCGAACTTTTTGGGGCTATTTGTAGTAAAACTTTTATATTTGCATGCCACACCTACTTGAACTTTATACATGAAGTCTTTTTGAATTTCCTTGCAAACAAGACATGTGACACCTGTCGGAAAGTGTGTAGTGTTGGTGTTCCACAGGGTGAACGCGTTAGTCCAAGTGTTATTGAGAATCCAAAAACTAAATTTGCTCTGTCTTCCTTACTTATAGGACTTTTTTAATGCAGTAAACACCTAATTGTACTACAAAATAATGCCTGTTTGAAAATATGTTTGAAGTTTAAAAATATTGATCAATTAAAATTTTAATGGAAATTTAAATAAACATTTAAATTTATAAACTAAATTTCATTGAAAAATTAAATTATCATAAAAGTTTGAAAATACAGTTTGACAAATCTTTGATAGAACAGTGGATCAATCAATGGTATTTAAAACAAATGGTAATTTGGGCCTGTATAGCTGAAAACATTTTCCCAGGAGTAGCGAAGTAACATGACTCATTGTGATTTTGGGAACAAACTGCAATATCCCTGTCCAGGCGTATATACGTGTACACACTAAAGACGCAGCAACAGGTGCTATGTTCCATTTTTATTGTGTCAGGTATTTATGCAGTTATTTGTATAACTAATAGTGCACACAGATTTAAACTTCTGATTGGACAACTGCCATGTTTTATAGCAAAATTGCATTACATTTCAGTGTCGATAACTACAAAAGGCGACAATGGGATAGGAAAATACAGTTTCTGGACAATCTTTACCTTACTGAACAATGGTGCTAATCTCTCTCGTGAAGATCTAAGCCGCGTCTTTGAGGTGCTATACATTAGTGTGGTGATATGAGCTAATCATGGTCACTTATAGCAGTACACTGCACATGTCCCTATGAAGTCTTGCTATCACCACCACAGACTACTGGAGATCTTCCAAGCTTACCCAACTCTAACACTTTGATCCAAATACCAGGCTAGACCTGAAAAGATATAACATGTTACACTTAATTCTAGAAAACAGTAAGATGTATGTAAATGAAGTTAAAAAGTGTTAGATATAGTGATTTCCCAATAACATTCAGGTTGTAAGTATATGAAAAAAGTATTAAACTTGACAGAGTGACACTCATAAATATGACGTAATAGGCATGCATTAAAGTAATAAATTCATCCTAAAAGAATATGATGTTTCTAGAAGCATATTTGGTCATTTACAGGTTAAATAGCTAATCAGGTAGACTATGCATCACAAGCTTTAAAGAATTGCTGGGACGGTGAGGTTTGATCATTTTTGCAAACATTAGTACAAATCAGCATACGGGAAAGTCAAGCAACAATGTAGTAAAATAAAATATATTACTATAAGCAATTTTATTCATGAAGGAAATAATAATTATGGATATTGCAAGAGAATGCAGCCAAATGTGGCCACACATATCAACTACAGGTACCAATACATCCTATATCATAAACTAAATGTGAAATTCTGATCCCCAAAACTTGTAAACAAGAATGGAAATTTGCATATGTGATACATATACAATGTACTTGCTATGACCAAACGTGCAAACATAATTCAAATGCTCTGTTTTAACATTTAAAGTGTATTTGTAAGGGTGTATGTGACCAATTATTAAGCTCAATGGTTCAGTGGAGTCATATATCAGCTGATACTACAATACCACACTCTGTCCAAGTACTAAATTGAAATATGTTACCATACATAGGCATATTCATGATGAAAATAATATTATGGGATACATTTAGTGCACACAGCCGGAATTGTGCCTTACAGAGTCACTGTATGTACAATGTCAGCCTATATGTTATACTGAATGTGAACTTTGGATCCCAAACATTCTAAAATATTTGGATATTTGTTCATGTGGGATATGTAACAATGCTAAGATTAGTTGTACACAGTTAAACTCAAATTATCTGTTTGAATATATCTTATGCAATCTTTAGAGTGTCAGTTAACAAATATTATTAGTAATTAATAATGCATAAATTAAGATGGATCATTAGAATTCTCAAAACATCAGACAGGCCACAATGCCGCACTTCACTAATCAATATCTTAACCAAACTGAACAATAAAATTGAACTCATTTTGTGTTCAACTTACATCATTTTGATGTTTTCTTACATCCAAGGGTAAAATACATGGGGAAAGTATATTTTATCCCTTCAACCTGCATTTCATTCTCAGACAGTTTAAAATGATTTAGTAGAGAACTTGAGTAGGTTCTAGTACAAAGCTTTCATCACTGTCCTCTCACTAAATAGTAAATACCCTGTAACTATGTTAACAATTACTAAAGCCTATATAAGCAGATATGTGTTACTCAGGAAGTCACCCCATCATAAACACATAAACTAATTGCTTGGACCCCTAATAAATAGTTTGAATGACCAATACAAAATCTCATTTTGACTTACAATGATATTTTCTCTGAGAAAATTTGACAAATATCCATCATTGGAGCTTTTATATAGTGTAGGAGTATAAACATGCTAATATCATTTAATAAAATTCCAAAAAATATTATCTATATGCATTTTAAGAGGCAAATTTTAATTTTTTAAAAATCTTTTTTAATTTCATTAAAATTTTAAAAATATTTTTTAAAATATTGTTAATGTCATGTTTATATTTATAATGTCAATATATATATATATATATATATATATATATATATATATATATATATATATATATATATATAACACATTAAAATTTCGTGTGTCTATCATTAATAATAACATTTTTAAAGCAATTTAAAGTTTAATAATAACTACACTGACAGGACATATATAACAAGTAATTTTACTATATGATCTCTACATATATTTCTCAGTATTGACCTTTCAACTGTGTGACAATCAAGACAAATCATATGTTAATCTAAAATACCTATAACGATGACTTCACGGTGAAGTTCTTGTCAAGGGTTCACCTGCATTTTTTTGAGAGGCTGCACTGTAAAAAGAACAGCATGTAAAGAGAACACAGAGTTCACTTCCGGATTATCACAAAAGCCTTATTACTCAATGTGCTCTGTCGCAGAAATACACGGAGACAACCACTCAGTGAGCTTATATTCTCAAGAATAAACAACGACCTTTAAATCTCGACCAAAATTGCATCATAAAACCTCTTCTATCACCACCAAAATGAGAGGAAAATATGTTCTAAAAATAGACAGGAACATCATTAGAAAGGAGAATTTAAATTTTCATCAAAAATCGGTCACATAATTTTGAAAATACCGTTAAACTAACCTTCACATTTTTGAATGTTCATCAACTTTTATTTATTTTAGCTACTTTTGAAACAAAGCAAGTTAACAAAATATCGTAAAGTTCCATGTTTTCTTTGTTGCGGAATGAAAAACCGTACCCTCGGCTGATAGACAGTCAGGTGAGGCACAGGAGTCTGACGTTTTATCAGTAAAGTACGGCAAAATGTCTGAGAAAATGAAATACCCTTAACAATAATATATATATATATATATATATATATATATATATATATATATATATATATATATATATATATATATATATATATATATAACCCTTCGCTCGATTCGACATTTTCTCACGAGTCCTTTATCGCTTCAGATTCGCAAGAAGACTGAAACACTACATATATGCATTCAAAAGACAGTTACTTACCAACGCATAGCTCTTAAATGACCATGTCCTGAATCCAACCAGCGAATTAACCTTTATTTTCACCATTACGGTCACATTTGCCAAGGTAGGCTGATTATCTGACGGAAGTAGCCCATTCTACCAGTTTCTACCCTGCCAGTGTGGACTCCAGCTGTGTTATAGTGACATATCCACCGAAAGCCAAACGGGATAAAGGCGACGAGAGCTACGCATTGGAGTTGCTGCATAGGCAACGGGTGCAACGTAAGAGTCAATTAATGACATTAATTTTCGATATGAACAAGAATATTGTTCTGCTATCCACTGTACTCAAAAAAGTGGTTGTCCTTTCACCAGTTTTACAGGCTCTTCAAGGGTGTGGATTATCTTTTCTCCATACGGATAAACTTTATATAAGTGTAGTTAAACATTTATTTGTATCGATTACAAAAGGCATGACATTATATAATAACCCTAATTCTTTATTTCAGGCTGTCGATATGGCAGATTACCTCTTATTCATTATGCCCTTTACTGTCATGATTCCGAGTTTCTTAGTCCTTTCCCCATCAACTTCTAACCAAAGTTTACCTTGCACTGGCCGAATTATATATTCGTGCCTCTGGAGTACCTCTTTCATTGTTAAAACACCCCCACAAATTCCTTATCACAGATTCAAAAAGTTATGCAAAAATTCCCATAATCGCAATAAATATTTGGCCAAACGAGTGAGACCACTTTGTGTTCCCAGTGCACTCTGCACCGCACGGAAAGTTTTCAACCATGATCAAACACATATACATCCTTATTTGTTTATCCAGGTAGAGCATTTATGTTTCCCCAAACATCCGCGTTACCTTCATATTTTGCACTTCAGGATAGTCAAAACGCTCCTGCAAACAACACAATAACACAGTAAGATAATTAAACAAATGTTTGTGTTTCTTTCCAGTTAGTAAGGTGCATAGACAGGAAATTACCTTTCATCCGTAGGATGTCTAAGACGTCATCCGTTTTGAGTCATCTTGTCATGGCGATAATCGACTGTCAAGCCTAGTCGTATAAGTAGATTGCGTAGAAATTTACTGCCATACATTAAAACCTTTCCTTTTCATTTTTTTTATTGTATTTTTTAAATTTTAAATGAATGTGGTGAAGTGTTCTTTTCATTGTACTTTTTAAAAAATTTCACCAGTTATTATGTACTTATCAGAGAGTGACGTAAGTAAGGTGAAGTTGTTTGCATTTGTAAAATGCAGAGATAGAGATAATGTTGGCATATATCTATGCTACTTTGATGTAATGTGGTTGACATTTCTTTCGATACTGTACTTGTGGAAATTGTACATGATCCAAGCACACAGTAAAACAAAATGAATTCTCCCATGTGCTTGACAAATTAATCAGAATTAATCAAACGTACACTAACTTAATAATTATTACAATAGGGAAAACGAACTTTGCTGGAGTGGGCAATAGCACCTTCTGAAAGTGCAATGAACGAATTACAAAATATCTGAAAAGTAAAAATGTTATCAGATATTTTTTCTACAATTTACCTCTGTTATATATATATATATATATATATATATATATATATATATATATATATATATATATATATATATATATATATATATATATATATATATATATAAAGTGAGCCCAAGCTACATACTCTAGAACCTAAATTACAGCCATCAATCATACATCAAAATAAAGGGAATTAAAAGTTCTTCTAATTACACCTAAGATATACAAAGTCTTTATTATATAATATATAGCCAGTATAACCAGTGAAACAATCATGGGAGATTATTTGTCTTTAAAATTCTATGCAAACTGTAGAGCGCCAATTAAATATTTGGCGCTGTACTTTTCATTGAAATTTTTTGTTGTATTTTACTGAGTATTTTGCAGTGTTTTTCCTCAATGTACTTTTGAACGTTACAGAATGTCTCGCAATGTTTTTTCCATTGTTTTTTATATTTACATTTCATCTTTTACCTCCTTTTCATGAAATTAATCTTTTCTTCTCGAGCCTTTAGGACTCCGCTCAAATGACCCAGAGGTTATTATTTTGGACAGATATTTTGAATAAAACTATTGTGATTACATTTTCTATAACTTGTATTATAAGTAGTGTTTTTGTATATTAAATTACATTGAAAGTAATTTTCCACTTAATAAATATATTGAGACAAATTTTATCTATTTCTGTACTACAAACGTATACTATTTTATTAATTTATATTTTCAGGTATGTATTAATTATTGGAAAAGACGAATCCGCTACCAACTTCATGTTTGGATTTAATTTAGAAATAAAAGATTCTTTCAGTAATAATGAAGTGTAAAGTCTAGGAACATATTCGAATTTAGTATTATATTTCTAATTTTCTTAAAATACATTTCTTCAAACGATTGGTGCCTTATAAATTTTGAATTTTAAACTCGTTGGCTATCTTCAATTTAGTCGAGATCTATTTATCAGTATTATATTCTAAAAGGCAGAAATTATACAAATGTATGAAGTTGGTAAGCTCGAAGGAAAATTTTAATTTTATTTGCATTTCGTGTATTTTAAACTATAAAGTTTTATATATGTATCTCTAATTATAAAAAATTATTTAAATAAAATTCGTTCATCGAGAATCAGAGGGTTCTGTCTTTTATTCATCGATTCCGTAACTATAATTCCCCAAGACGTAGTCGCATCTACAGTTATGAGTGATCTCATTTGGCAAAGCATGAATTCTTATCATTCCATCTCTCTCTGACCATGGAGGGGCCCCGAGTGGCCGAGTGGTCTAAAGCGCTCTCCGTTACGGATCACTGCCATCTCACCTCTGTCTGCATGGGTTCGAGTCTCGGATTCGGCCAATGTGGGTATGTGAGAAAGCTTGCCAGTAGCTTCTCGTGGGGCCGTGGTTCTTTCCGGGGTATTCCGGGTTCGTGCTCCACCATTAATACTGGCTGCCATGTATAGCCTATATTGTGCTGAAAATGGCGTGAAACCATTGAAAAAAAACAGAAATAATGCTGGGGGCCGAGTCCAGTGTTTAAAAGGGTATATTCAAGGAAGTGCAGAAGACACTTAATATGGACATACATGTAAAGCCAAGGTTGTTTCCAACACCACTTTTAGCAAATATACATATGAAACGGTTATTTCATTCATAACGAGGACGAAATGTTGTCTGTATTAGGAGGTTAGTGTTAGGACTGGTCGGCCTGGTGTCAGATTCATGTAACATGATGCTACATGTCTGTGACATGATGCCCAAGTGCTAGACATCACTTTAACTGCTTAACTGCAGACATCCTAGCGATATGACTGAAAAATTGTGAAAGCTACTTTAAAATAATCTAAATCACACAACTGCTTGTTCTTCGTCTATGACCGCTTCGGTGGCCTAGTGGATAGAGCGTCCGCCTCTGATGCGAGAAGTCGCTGGTTCGAACCTCGGTCGAGTCATACCAAAGACTTATAACATTGGTACTAGCAACTACCTCGCTAGGTGATCAACATTATGAGTTTATGATTAGTACTGTGAGGCCTGGTGTTCGGATAATGTGTTTAAGTGGGACATAATACTACATGGGGTGAGTGGGTGTGCAAGGTCTGGGCCTGACGTCCCGCTTGCCAAAGGGAGGTGTCCTTTCCAGGTGTAGTGATCGCTGCAGGACCACTGTCTCGCTCTGATGGACAGGATGCTACTTGCATATGGCATCTCCTACACTATTGTGTCCACAACAGCACCTTCACGCAGGGCCCCTTGTTTTCACAGAGCCTGTTGTGTGGCGCGACCGAGTGCTCGGCGATATAACTGGGTGGGCAGACTGGGATTATTAGCCTTGGCAGGCAGCCAGTCTAAGAGAAGGGAAACTCTGACTCCAAACCCGGGTAGATGAAGCTCGTTAGCCTTGTCAAGGCAATTTGTCTAGGAGAAGGAAACTCTGATTCAAAACCAATCAAGTCCAATCCATTGGATGATGGCTCCATTGCCTTGTGGATATCTTCGGGAGAAGGAAAGGCTACGGGAGTAAACCCAGACAGAAAATCCGGAGTGGAGCCCCCAAGGCGGCTGGATGTCGACTACGACTTCCTTCCGGCAGCTCCTGCATCCAAACAGGTGCCAAATGTCATCCTCAGCATTCCTTTGGACCCAACCAGCAAGGACGAGAGGGGGATCCTGACGCCTGGGCAACCCAGGATCTCCATACTCCATGCCCAAGCTTGTGCCCTGGAGAGATCACTCCAGTCTCGCTACTAAGTGAGGAAACAACACGGAAGCTGACAGTTTACGGATTATAAGTCCCACCCGATTGGCGTTGGGAAGGGGCGCCACGGGTCAGCTGTGACGATGGGAGGGATCATCGTGTCCCACTGGCCAACTCGCGCCCGCCTCAAGCCGGGCAGCGCCTGCTCAATAAGGTGTTGACCCGCCATCATCTGCCTGCTCCAGTGGGTGTCTGGAGCTCAGTGTGTTGCTCAACATGATAAGCAGACGGAAATTCCACACCAGACAAAAGGAAAAAGAAACCAATAAAGAAGACTCCAGCTCTTCGATTTGCAAGCTGGAATGTGCGCACTATGTGTACAGGCATCTCCGATTACCTCAGAGAAGTGGACGACACAAGGAAAACGGCCATCATCGATAGAGAACTCACCAAGCTAAATATCAGTATAGCTGCCCTCCGGGAAAGTAGGCTGACCTCTAGTGGCTCCCTCAGAGAGGAAAACTACACTTTCTTCTGGAAGGGTCGCGAAACCTGATGAGCCCCGTCAGCATGGAGTGGGCTTAACCATAAAAACAATCTTCTGGCCTTGCTTGAACCTCCCACAGGGGGCACTCTGCGTCTCTTGTCCATCCGCCTCAATACTGCTGCAGGTCTTATCAACATCATCAGTGTCTACGCCCCCACCCTCTCGTCTTCAGAAGACACAAAGGATCAGTTATATGGGCAGCTGGACGAACAGATTAAAGGATGCCCCAAACACGAGCCACTATTTCTCCTCTGCGACTTCAATGTCAGAGTAGGTGAGGATCACGAGTCATGGCCTACCTGCCTCGGATATCATGGTACTGGAAAAACCAACGAAAATGGTCTTAGACTGCTGGAGCTGTGCACCTACCATAGCATGTGCATAGCAAACACCTTTTTTCAAGGGTAAGCCACAACACAGTGTCATGGAAACACCCCAGGTCCCATCACTGGCACCAACTCGATTTGGTCATCACCAGGCGCTCTGCCCTTAACAGCGTCCTCTCCACCAGAACCTACCACAGTGCAGACTGCGACTCCGACTATGCCCTCGTGAGCAGCAGGGTGTGATCACAGCCACAGACACTACACCGCTCAAAACCAAAAGGACACCCAGGCATAAACACTGCACAGATGTCGGTCCCCTCCAAGGTGCAGGAATATGTGTCCGCCATGGACAAGGCTCTCCAGGACCTGCCAGAGTACGACGCTACAGCCAAGTGAAACACCATTAAGGGTGCCATCTACAAAACAGCCATGACCACGTTTGGCAAAAGGAACGACCCAGTCAGGACGCACACCTATCAAGGATGGAACCACTAATCGAGAAGAAGCGAAACGCCTTTATAGCGTACAAAAATGCCCCAATGAACGGACGCTTACTGTTCTTAAAAGTGCTCGAAGCAACTGTAACAGAATTGTTACTGAGTGGTTGGTGGATTAAATGAACAACACAAACACAATATGTGAAAGATGATGTAAATTTATGAAATAAATTATTAATGAAAAATAATGATGTATCAACACAATAACTCATGCGTTCAACCTACAATCATACTTCACAACCATGCACAATTCAACAATAAATTAAATATTAATACAAAGTAAACACAGATCCAAGGAACCTCCTGGACTGCACAAATGTTTCAAATACAATTGCGATAACAAATACAATCAAATTACATTATCGCACGTATGGATTGCGACAACAAGTACAAACATCTACATGTATTAAATCAAGTTACTAACAGTTATTGAGATTCATGTAATCCCTTGGAATCCTACAGATTCAAAATAACCACGTGTAAATATAATGTGTTCAATTGTAAACACAATTGAAACACACACATGCGTCCCTACCCTGTACAACCGTACGATTCACCAACTGTTGAATCGCCGCACAGCTTCTCCGAATACCTAGGGTTGGCTCAATATTTATATCGACCGCTTGCCCTTCACGGATCCACTACAGTTATACGTACAGACAGCATTCAGCATCTACTAGAACCACCGGTCCCAAACACTTAGATACTACCCCGGAAGTTTACACCTCTAGACAGCTCTGACACTCGGACATTTAGACTTTTAGATTTCCGGATATTTACACATCTCGACGTAGACGGACAGACAATCAGACAGACAGACAGTCAGATACCTCAATTTGATCGCACAATTAAACAGCATAATCACGACACAATCATTCACATTCAGCTACAATTCATTAATATTCAGCTACATTTCAGCTACAGTTCAGTCATATTCAGCTACAATTCAGCTACAATTCAGCCCTTTGGCTGGAGAAAGAATGACGAGCTATCTCTCCTTTGACAAGATACTTTTGACTCGTAATATTTTTAGAAATATTCTGCCTTATATGTCCTCAAATAGGTAAGCAGAATTCATGGCAAAATTCCCGTGCACCCCATGATTATAATGTTCCCGACTTCAAGTGATTTGTAGTCAGGCACATGCAAATCGCTACACGTCGCTTACCTTGAAAAACACTTATTCATCCCAGGTAAAGCATGTACGACGAAACAAACAAAATGGTGAAATTAGTTTGTATTCAAGAAGAAATAAATTCAAATTTCGCCTAATTCTGTGACAGCAACACCCAATGCATCGCTCGACAGTACGCGAACGAGTACTGGCAACAGCTGTGTGAAGTTATCCAGCGCAGTGCCGAGTCCGTAAACATACAAGGTATGTACAGTGGCATCAAGAAGGCTCTAGGCCCTACAGTGAAAGGGGTGGATCCCCTGAAATCTATGATTGGAGAGATGAGCACAGACCGTGGGCAACAGATGGTCAGGTGGGTGGAGTACTATTCAGATCTATACTCCCGAGAAACGTTTGTCACCGAAGCCACCCTCAGCAGCATAAAGAATCTTCCCACCACGGAGCAGATCGACAAAGTGCCAACTTTAAAAGAGCTCAGCAAAGCAATTGACTCCCTCCCAAATGATAAAGCACCAGGTAGTGACAGCATCCCGCCAGAAGCTATCAAATGTGGGAAACCAACACTGCTCCAACCACTGCACGAACTACTTTGCCTCTGCTGGGAGGAAGGAGCAGTCCCCCAAGACATGCGTGATGCCACAGTTGTGACCCTTTACAAAAAACAAGGGCGACCGCAGTGACTGTAATAATTACAGAGGGATCTCGCTTCTGAGCATCGTAGGTAAAGTGCATGTCCGCATCATACTAAACATGCTGCAGTTGCTGGCAGACCGTGTGTACCCAGAATCCCAGTGCGGTTTCAGAACAGGCAGGTCGACAACAGACATGATCTTCTCTTTACGACAACTCCAAGAGAAGAGCAGAGAGCAAGGTCAACCACTCTACATGATGTGCATTGACCTCACCTAGGCCTTTGACTTAGCAGGAAGGGCCTTTTTGAAGTTCTCAGTAAGATCGGTTGCCCCTCAAAACTCCGCAGCACGATAATCTCTTTCCATGCAGATATAAAGGGAACAGTCCTGTATGATGGATCTTCCTCAACCTCCTTCCCAGTTAACAGCGGCGTGAAGCAGGGCTGCGTTCTGACACCAACCCTATTCGGGATCTTCTTCTCCTTGCTTCTGTCCTACGCCTTTAACTCGTCCTCTGATCACACACACACACACACACACACACACACACACAGACATATATATATATATATATATATATATATATATATATATATATATATATATATATATATATATATATATATGTATATAGATACACGTACATACATACACCAGGTCCGATGGGAGGCTGTTCAATCTGTCACGACTGAGCTAGAAGACGAAAGTGAGGGCTGTGCTCATCAGGGAGATGCCTTTTGCAGATGACGTGGCTCTGGTGGCGAACACTGAGGAAGCCCTTCAGAGACTGGGAGACCGTTTTGCTGATGCCTGCATGCAGTTTGGACTCACCATCAGCCTGGAAAAGACCAAGGTCAGCGTGCAAGATACCACCATTGCCCCAACAATCAAAATCAACGGTGTCACCTTGGAAGCAGTCAACAGCTTTACCTACCTGGGGTCAACCATCAGCAACGCTTTCTCGCTTGATAAGGAACTGGACATAAGGCTTGGAAAGACAAGCACCTACATGTCACGACTGACGAAAAGGGTGTGGGAAAACAACGTGCTGACAGAGCACACCCAAGTCAAAGTTTACCAGGACTGCATTCTCAGCACCCTTCTATATGGAAGTGAGACCTAGAGCACCTAAACGAGGCAAGAGCGCCGGCTCAACTCCTTCCATATACTGTGCCTTAAACGCATCTTGAAAATCAGTTGGCAAGACCGTGTCCCACACAGCGAAATCCTGTAAAGCATGTTCTCCCTGCTGAGCAAACGTCGCATTCGATGGCTGGGACACGTCCGACGCATGGAGGATGGGAGGCTGCCAAAGGACATCCTATATGGACAGCTGGCCACTGGCACGAGAAGAGTTGGCCGCCCCTCACTCCGTTTCAAGGATGCGTGCAGGAGGGACCTGAAGGCATGTGACATCGCACCTGATGGATGGGAAATGCTGGCCGAGGACCGATGCACCTGGAGACTGGCAGTAAGTAAGGATTTATCAGTCGCTGATACGAGGAGAGGCCAGTTGTTGCAGAGAAACGTGTAAGAAAGGGCCACGTGGCAGCAACCACAGTAACTCAGGCTTCCCAATATGTCTGCACAAACTGCAAGAGAGACTGTCACTCGCGTATAGGCCTGCACAGACACAACAGACGATGCCAGCAACCCACAGACAGAAGACACCCTAAGGGCGCTATCCGCATGGTCTCCCGAGACTAAGTCGCCAATGATGAATACTACATGTCCTACCGCGAGAAATCGTTATAAACTGCCTCGCATATGACTGAAAAATTGTTAAAACTAAGTTAAAAATCACACACACACACACACACCTCTTCATCATTCAAATAATCTTAATAACATAGAACAAGTCGGGAACGCCAATATTTCGAGGGTCACGGCTATTTATAGATACACGGTGACGACATGTATGTCTGTACCATTCAACTTCTGCCCAGTAGAGTGAGAAAAAAAAACCCATCTGAAACTTCTCAAACTCAAAGACCATTTAGTTCCCAGTACTCTGCAGATAATACAGATTCAATGTCGAAAAAGCACACACACACACACACACACACACACACACACCATCCACGTTGACTAAACTGTATTGTACCGGCTGACTCCGCAAACGATTGTGCAATATCAAAATCTGTTTGCTACACGTTTTGAATGGGATTCCAGTATTGTCACGTGATATCACCTAACTACTGTTAGTAAGGAGAATTAAGTCTTTCATCAAAAATCGGTCACACAATTCAGCAAATATCATGAAACTAACCTTCACAGTTTTGCATGGTCATCGTCTTTTGTAGTTATTTTAGCCATTTTTATTTAAAGCAAGGTATGAAAATAATGAAAAGATGTAGTTTTTATGGAAGATCCATGGCTCCGTCTCATAGCCAATCAGTTATGGTGTTCTGGGAAAAGCCCTCTGAGGTTAATGAAAATTGCCGATCGTCATTCTCGCTGGCATTCCATTGCTTGAGAACGAACGGATTACATCTCACACTGCATAACTGTTGTACTGATTAATATTTTATCGTATTATTATTTCAAACAGGGATTAATTACCAGTGAAATGACGTTCCCAGACGTTGTGGAGGAAACTGAAGAGAAAACCGAGTTGTAAGTGTGATTTTAACTCTTTAATAACGTTACATTGCTACGGTATGAAACATTGATTTTTTTATTTTTTTTATTTAGTTCTGTGTAGCTCGTCTGATGTGCTCGATATTTGTCGTAACAGAATAATTTAAAATCATTTTATTAACAAGTAAAGAAGATTCTTCCTGAGTGATCTAACAAAACTGACTTTTTCTTCAATAGACCTATGCTAATAAGAAGATTATTGAGAGACGGGAATGAACAAGCAGTACATGCGACTCAAGTCGAATAAATCTATACGTGATTGAAAATATCATCAGTTGTGAAATCTACATATTAAAAGATCTTTACATTTGCCATCCTGTGCGTTTTTAGGAATATTTCAACAGGGTAACGTGATAGAAAACATGGGCATAAGATAAATCTTGACATGTGGCTGAGTCTTTCTATGGCACTTTTTGTGTTTACAAGAAAATGTGTACTATTAAATGTGTACTATTAAATGCCTTTTAGGAAGTTAGTGCACTTGTTTTTAATTTCATATAGGTACAATATGATTAATTAATAACTAAAGCTACTCGGTTTCCATTACAGAGATACAACGAACGTGAAAACGGCGCAGTTTCTGCAGGAGGTATTGCTGACGGCAATGTCTGAGGGAAGGCTAACCAGTGGAATGTTTGAATGTGCAAATGTTTTCCGCATGTAAGTTTGTCAATAAAGTTTCACACTACGTACGTATATTAAAGAGTGTGCGGTTTTCAACTAAATACATGACTATTGGAAACATACTGATAATAATCGCAGGAATAATTTTGAGATTAATACTATAAAAAATTATCCAAACAATTTGGACTGGAAATGCCGGTATAGATATTAAGTAAGTTTAACTATTTATGATGGAAATATAACTGCAGTTGGTATGAGGAGAAAACATGATATTTCATATCTGATAACATATTTCCCAATATTTTCCTTTTTTTTTTCGTTTATAACCTTACAAAAGAAAGACTATTCTCTGTCTCAAATTATATATTAATTCATTATGAGATTTTATTTTGCATTATCTTCAGTAACGTAATGTTTAAGTACATTACATCCAAAACATATTTAGGTTTTTTTTTCTTATAAATTTTTTACTGATCGAGATTGTGTGCGGTTTTCAGGGATCCTGACAAAGTAAAACTCTGTATTTTGCCAGTGTCAACATCCATGGACGTTGCAACCCACATTCAACATAAGCTGATTGAAGCCTACTGCTGGGAGAACGAGATACCGCTGCTACGGGTACGGACCCTGTTTTATTTACACCATCTGTTGCTATGAGACGAGAAATAACTAATCGTGTGATAAAATGGGATCACTAGAGCCAATAGCTATGTGTTTATTTAGTAATTCAAATGTTGAAAAGAAAGAAATATAGAGAAAAAAATACCTTCAACATTCTTCTATTTTTTATGACAAAATAACGAATCATTAAGCTTTCACCAGAAGTAAACAAACAATTAAAAAATAAATTCATTACATCACATGGCTGTTTTGTTTATAGTGTAATAACATTTGAAGAACAATGTAAAGATAAAGTGTATGTACTTTCCAAATCAACAGGTTCCTTACTATATATAACAAGTCTTTCATTTAAAAGGACGTGACTACAAAAGTTGTTCTCATTCAAATATTTTTATGATTGCAGGTAGACAGCGTTGAAAAACTGTCAGCCATATTGAATTCTGGGGGAAAGAGTATGCATCAGAAAAGCAAAACTGCAATGCCAGTGACAACAGCCAGTGTGGACTGTAGATGTGTTCTGGTGACATATCCACCGAAAGACGAACGGGATAAAGATGACGAGAGCTACGCATTCATGGAGCATATTTTGCCTCATCAAGTGATCGAACTTCCACCAGACAGACAGCTACGTTACAACAGTGGATTCGTTAAAGGTACATTTTAAGTCTTTACTCTCCTGCAAAATAAACTTAGCAGAACTTCATGTTATAATGTCAAAGCAAAGAAAGAAGAAACAAGAAACTGTGAATGAATAATTTGTAAGAAAATTTTAAAAATATATATACCTTATTTACTCTTTTTTTATATCTGATATCATTTGTTTACTGCTCTCAAGATATTTTATGTACATACGTTGAGGTCTACTGGGAAGATTGGCTTGTTGCCAAATGCATCGCCTCGTTAAGTAAAGTGAAACGGAAATAAATAAATAAATATTCTGACACGTGCTTGTGTCAAATATTTTGACAATTTTGTTCTCATCTTTTCAGGTTGAAAAACTACCAAAAATATCTGCTGTACAGATCTTACCTATGCAACGAGGTTAAGTCATCTTCATCACAAGGGAGATGACTCATCACGATGGATGTGTAACATAGTGAACCAAGAGCTTCATAGGGTATCATACAAGAATTCCTGATATCACATTGACTGTTTCCAAGTATCTAAAGAAAGAGAGATAATTCTGTCTGCTTGGGGCCGATTTGGTGTTCAAAGGGGTATATTAAAAAAAATGCACAAATCACTTGACTCTATCTGGATAGATATGTAATGTCAAGGTCGTATCCACCGCCTTCTTGTATGATCATTTGATCTATAATGAGGATGAAATGTCAGACTTCAGTGTTAACATGTAACGAGTTAATTTACCATGATATAAAAGGCTTCGCATATGACACGTAAAGCCAGGTTGGTCACAACGTTCAAGTATAAGAACCATTTTGTTTCATAATCGGTAAAGCAATTATTTAGCTAGATTTTGTGATCGTGATGGGTTGCTTCTTTGTACTAACAATACTTGTCAATACTTACCTTCTGAATGTATATATCTATGTATTGATGTTAAAATAATATTTCTTGGGGTATTTATTTTATATTGCTTGTAATTATGTCTTGAATAAAGTCATAAGGATAAATCAATTACGTTGATTTTATTATTTGCAAAATATTATTCATGAATAACAGCAAGAATTTTCGTATGCAATAATGAACACAAATTTTCCTTTTCATGTGCATCTGTCCAAAAAGATAATCAATACAAGAACCACAAGTATTCCTTTCCCTTCCATCTTAGATCTTTTAGTTCGTTAATTTTTCGCAAGACGGTTTCGTATAAACCGACGCACAGAGAGAGAGAGAGAGAGAGAGAGAGAGAGAGAGAGAGAGAGAGATGAACACACACACACACACACACACACACACACACACACACATCTAGTCATTCCAAGAGAATTACAGTCCTCTCAATGGTTAAAAGCAAATATTGTTCTTTATACATGCATATTGAGAACTTATTTTCTCTTGGCCAAGGGGAAGGTTAATTCTTGCACATTAAGCGGGCGCGATCAGGGTCATGTCGAGCGGTAGCGTGGGTACACAGGAGTCTGACGTTTTATCAATAAAGTACGGCGAAATGTCTGACAAAATGAAATGTCCTTAACAATAATATATATATATATATATATATATATATATATATATATATATATATATATATATATATATATATATATATATATATATATATATACACAAGGAATGCAAGCGTGAACACAACCCTTCGCTCGATTCGACATTTTCTCACGAGTCTTTTATCGCTTCAGAATCGCAAGAAGACTGAAACACTATACATATACATTCAAAAGACAGTTACTTACCAACGCATAGCTCTTAAATGACCATGTCCTGAATCTAACCGGCGAATTAACCTTTTTTTTTCCACAAGTACGGTCACATTAGCCAATGTAGGCTGATTTCCTGACGGAAGTAGCACATTCTACCAGTTTCTACCCTGCAGTAAATATCCGTTGGTGTCTAATAACTGTACCGAACACGGCGCAGAATCTGCGTTTTTAAAGGACACACTGTACTAATTCAACTCCAATGGTAAACATATGGAAACACTGTCATATTCAAAATTCAATAACTTAACATTTCTGGGTGCTGATGATCAGACCTATATTTTTCCATGCACAACTAACCTTGATGTAAGTTTTTAAATGTAGAAAAACATAGGACCCGCGGCATGTTGTTGACATAAATTGGCAGGAAGCACATGTTATTGATTCTGCACCAAATGAATCAGGTGCTACTTTCATTATTGAGTACTAATAGGTGAAGCCTCTAAATTTACTTCAATTGCATCAATAGAATTTTGTCTATATTTTTTTTAAATTACAGATAGGATAAGCTCCCAAAAAATATTTTTACTAAAATTTTAATTTTCATTATTAACCAATTATGGACCACCAAAGCCGTATATACTCTATTATTTCTTACCCATTTTTAGACTGGTTCACAGCTCTTCCGTATAATTAGTACCGTGTGTCCTATAGTTACCGGATCTAGCAACAGTCGTAAATATTTGAAGTGTGATGACGTCATCAACCGTTATTTCTACTATCAGATCTTTGACTACATACTTCTGTTCTGGAAATTTAAATAAAATTATAAAATGATACAAATCTGAAATAAAAAGCAAGATGAACATTTTATCTTGAGAAATTACTTTCATCATCTTATTCAGCATATTTACTGTAGGGTAGAAACTGGTAGAATGGGCTACTTCCGTCAGGAAATCAGCCTACATTGGTTAATGTGACCGTACTTGTGAAAAAAAAAATGATATGGCATTAAGTAAAGGTATGATATTAAGTTAAACTTTTGATAGGGATACACAGTCGAATGCCTGAGCTAAATAATGGTACCGAATTTATTCGGTTATGCAAAGTAGCTTGAAATATAAGTCACGCGATATTAAGTCAAACGTTTCATAGGGATGCACAGTCAAATGCCTGAGCTAAATATCGGTACCAAATTTACACGTAGCTTGAAATTTAGTCCGCGCGAGTAAGGAGACGAGTGTCCTGTCCTCCCATGTAGTAAGTATAAAGTACATGCATCAAATGTAAGCAACGATGCGACCCTCTGTGCATATCACGGGCTTGCGACTATGCAGACCATGCAACGAAGCTGTTAACTGACTTGTATAATGGTTCCATTGTTTGATAAATTACCTCACAGGTACAAGTGGCTCCATGTTTATGAGACTTAGGACTGATGGATTGTACCAGTGTCCGGTTTAAAAACTATACCGACTGAGTAAAATGTACGATTACTAGAGGCATTGCTAGAGTGTTTGGAGCCCCGGGACAAGATTCATCACGATTCATTTTTACGACACCCCCTCCCCCGAACCAAAATTCCACATCATACAACCTATTTCAAAACCCATTTTGGCGCCCCCACTAGTCTTGCGCCCAGGGACATTTGTCCCACTCCCCCCAGCTACGCCTCTGATGATTACAATGCAAGGAATATATGAGAGAGAGAGAGAGAGAGAGAGAGAGAGAGAGAGAGAGAGAGAGAGAGAGAGAGAGAGAAGAGAGAGAGAGAGTCTCTTAACAGTATTTTTTTTTATTTGCTGTCGTGGGGCCCCTAAAATGGCGTGGACCACATATGACGGTGCCTACTCTGCCTATTTTGTAATCAGGCATTGTTAGGAAAAATCTCCTGAGGCCTGCGACTTCAGTATCAGACCACCAACGACGTATTTTGCTGCCAAGGAAGGGACCCATTGGCGGGTGAATAAATAATAATAATAATAATAATAATAATAATAATAATAATAATAATAAATAATAATAATAAATAAATAATAATAATAATAATAAATACTAATAATACTAATAATAATACTAATAATAATAATAATTAATAATAATAATAATAATAATAATAATATCACCCATTTGCTAATTAAAGGATTTATTTTTTCCGTTATAAATTTAATAAATTTTATAAATGTCAAACCATCTGAATAATACTGAATCCTGAAAGATATGGGTCTTAAATGTCGTAGAGTCAAATTAAAACAGGATAATATCGTCATCACATTATTAGCCATGGAATCCCTTGAATTGAGAAACCCTGCAATTTTTCACACGAGTACGAATTCATCCAAAATTTGATCAGCGACATCTGTGGGTCTACCGATTTCAGTCGAAAGCTGAACACAAGATTTTATGACGTCGCTGTTATAATCATAAGGAGCCAACAGGTATAACGGTACCAATTGCGCAAGTCCATGTGGGTGGAGCTTAAGGTGTAGAGAACATTGCAATCAGAAAAAAAAACAAAAAAAAACAACAACACTAGCTATGATTGGTGGATTATGTAAGAGTTATACTTTCTGTTAGGCTTAAAAAAGTTTAGCCTCTTGGCAACATGTGAATTTATGCCAATTCCTAAACAGATCAAATTTTGTATTTTTTATGATTTTTGAAAATGTAATACACATGACTGAAAATATGTTTGTTGTGACTAGATAGCTCATACCCCTGTCTAGTTCCAGCAGAGTTATCTCTCTTAAATGCAATGGAGTACCTGTTTTTGTCATCGTCAAATTGACAATCTAACATTGTTCTCTATAACAGTGTGTGAGATGCACGCTAAATTAGGATAGAAAATATATTTATCTCTCCAAATATTAGCATTTAGGTCTATGGAAAAACAATTGGTACCGTGATACCAACACCATGCTCTGCGGAATTGTCTACAGCCCAAGTTAAATTCTTTTTAGCGCCCCAGCAGATCATCAATATTCACCAGTATATATATATATATATATATATATATATATATATATATATATATATATATATATATATATATATATATATATTAGATTAAGCACTAACGGAATGTATTGAATAAATCACATTAATAGATTTGAGCATTCCCGAAAAGTTGTAGTAGGGTTTAACGCCATGTTTCAGCACAAGATAGGCTATACATGGCAGCCAGTATTAATGGTGGAGGAAGAACCCGGGAAAGCCTCTGAAAGAACCACATACCCACATTGGGCGAATCCGGGACTCGAACCCACGCAGACAGATGTGAGATGGCAGTGATCCGTAACGGAGAGCGCTTTACACCACTCGGCCACTCGGGGCCCCTGCATTCCCGAAAAGAACAAAGTTACAAACGACTTCATTAACTAAATTCAGAGTTGACGCCTCTTAATTTAAAAGTGAATATTTAAATCTAACATCTTGTTTACTTTAAAGAAGGGTTTTTGTCGGATATTTGTTTAAAAGAAATCATTTCCTTCCTTCCAAACTTTAATTAGATTGGAAGAATGGTGAAAATTATCGTTATTATTATTATTATTATTATTATTATTATTATTATTTAATTGTATAAGGGGATTCAATATTGTAACTGTTTCACAGGAGCACCTCATCAGAGAGTTTTCTTCACGGATCCTTCTTCGTACAATATAAAATACTCAAGCTAAATGGAACACCTACAAGCCACAATGAGGATGGTGCAGGGTAGATTTGTCATGACTATTTATAGATACATGGTGCAAGCCTACATGTCAGCAAATTTCAACTTCTATCCAGCAAAGTTTCAGAGTCAAATAAAGCAAGTGAAGTTGTAAAACTCAAAGACCATTTCCCCTTATACTCTTTAAATAATTTTATTCCGCAATTATATATACATGTATTTTATTTCCTTCCATATGGACAATTAGAAGTCCGAAAGGGCATATTAAATAATTATTCATATTATCTTTTACTATTAACTTCTTGAAAGATTAAAAAAGAATGACTGAGCCAGCTTTCGCCAATGCCGAGCTAAATAAATCGTGCCCAGAATTTTCTTTGCCATAGACTCTAAGACTGATATGTCGGTTTTAACGGAGACAAAACTGCACCGTCTGATTCGGTAAAGTAAAGGATTGTGCAATACCAAGAACAGTTTGCTGCATGTTTAGACGGGGATTCCGCTCGTATCACATGATACAATGAGATAAATGAATGGTAGGGAGAACTGTCTTTCGTCAAAAATAGGTCACCTAATTTTGCAAATATCATAGAATTGACCCTGCATAATTTTGCATGCCCATCGTCTTTTGTAGTTTAGTTTAGCTATTTTTATACAAATCCAGGTAAGAAAATATATAAATGTTGCATAATTAATTTGTTACTATGCGGTGTTAAGGAAGAGCCATACCCTAAGCTGAGAGCCAATCATTGGAGGTGTTCTGGGAAAAGCCCTCGACCGGTAAACAGTTTTATAGATCGCCTTGCAGGTCGGCATTCCATTGCCTGAGCGAGCAAACTACACCTAACGCCTAACAGCGCGTAGCAAAATGACGTTACCAGATATTGTGGAGGAAACTGTGCCGAAAACCGATTTGTAAGTGTGATTCTTAATTTGAGGTTTCTATGGTATGAATTACTTATCAAATAATGATTTAGATTCTGTATATTCAATTCTTTGTAACTCGCCTGTACTGCCTAATATTATCAATGCTGTAACTGTTACCTAAATAACATGTTTTTTTCTTTTAATTTTATTTTATATGTATATATTGAAAGATAAAGAAGATTCTTTCTGAGTGATCTGATAAAGAACGACTCTCAAATATGTTGAAATGCAAGATGTATCATGAACGAATCATTTAACATCATCTTTGAGAAAATATACTTGCTTCTGCAATAAGATCGTCATTGTGAATTAACGAAACTCATGTCTCTTAAAACTATGCATGAATTAAAATATTAACAATTGTAAAATCTACATAAAACGAATATATCTTTGCCTTCCTTTGCCTTTATAAAAAAAAAATGTGACCGGGTTACGTAATGAAAAACCGTGTACATGTGAGATATAATGTCATGTGATTGACTCTTTGTCACATTTTGTGTTCACAAGAAAATGTGTATTATAAAATGTCTTTCAACTAAAAAGAGCGCACGTGTTTAATTTGACGAATTTACAACGTGATTCATTGTTCTTAGTCGTTACTACTGGGTTTTTATTACAGAGATACAACAAACGTAAAAACTGCGGAGTTTCTGCAGGAAGTATTGCTGAAGGCAATGTCCGAGGGAAGGCTAACTAGTGGAATGTTTGAATGTGCAAATGTTTTCCGAATGTAAGTACGTCAAGTAACAATTTACACTGTATTAAATAATTTTATTTGAAATCAAATACTAGATTATTTAGAAACGTACTGATAATAACTGCGGGAAAAAAAACATGCATTTTTTTATATCGTTATTGCCTCGATACTGTAACAAATTCTAGAATATCCGAAAATAATTTGGGGTGGGGGTGGGGATGATGGTAAATAAATTAAATTAGTATAAACAGTTGTAATGGACATGTAGCTGCATGTGATTTATGGGGAGAGCAGGGTGTAACGTTTTTAATGGCCCATTCTCAATTTGTGCTTGTGTTTTATTGCTGACCTTGCAAAAGAATAACCATTCTGTTTCTAAAATTGTTTCTAATTCATAATGAAGTCTTATCTGTATCCACTTCAGTAATATAATGTTTAAGTACATTGCATCCTTAACATTCATTTTTTTCTTCATAGCAATTTTTCATTGCCTGATTGAGATTGTGTATGGTTTTTAGGAATCCTGACAAAGTGAGACTGTGTATTTTGCCAGTGTCAGCATCCACGGACGTATCTGTCCACATTCAACATAAGCTGATTGAAGCCTACTGTTGGGAGAACGAGATACCGCTGCTAAAGGTATGGGCCTTGTTTTATTTACACCCGTTATGTAAAACTGAAATAGTTCTCACATATTATCATGAAATGGGATCACTATATGCTATAATTATATATGTTTAAGTAGCTATTTAGCTGATCAGAAGAAAATATATATAGAAAAATGATTCTATCAACATTCAGTGGCTGCGCGATGGTGTGAAACGCCGGGGAACTACTTTTTTATTAATAGGATCATCTATTTCCTTATAGAGATTTTCCTTTTATATCAGTTGCCCCCTCCACCTTTATTGTATATAATATGTGTATGGTTCGAAATACACGTGGTTACAAAAGAAACTCATTAAAATGTATTTATGTTTGCAGGTTGTCAGCGCTGAAAAACTTTCGGCCATACTGCATTTGGGGGAAAAGAAAAGGCATCAGAAAAGCAAAAAACCCACACCAGTGACAAGAGATAGCGTGGACTGCAGCTGTGTTTTAGTGACATATCCAACGAAACACAAAACTGGTGAAGACGATGTGAATTATGCATTAATTGAGGATATTTGGCAACAGCGAGTGATCGAACTGCCACCAGACTGACAACTAAATTATAAGAGTTGATTCATTAAAGGTACTTATTCAATATAAAGGTGCCTGCAAATCATTAATGACCGAGCTGCTGTTCTATTTTCAAAATAAGGTAGACGGCTTTTGTTAAACTTCACCCCCTGAGAGCGTTAAGAATAACATGTGCAAGAGAAAGAACTTAAAACTATGCATTATTTACCTTTCATTTTCTCTGATATTACTTGTTTACTGTTCTCAAGATATTTTATGCAAATATTTCGTGGCTAAAGGGAAGACTGGCCTATTGCAATCTGCATCGCCTCGTTAAATAAATTTAATAAATCAATATGCAGGCTTTCGCTTGTGTCAACTATTTTGTATCATTTTTTTTCCCGTCATGTTTACAGGTTGAACCAAAATACCAAGAAACAATATCTGCATTAGAGTTTATTGAGGTTGAATCGTCATCATCAAAAGGGAGATGCGACTAAGTCAACAATAGTGCTTCATCGAACAAGAAAACCCCGATGTCATGTAGACACGAACATTTTAAACACCCTAAAGCAAGGGAGTTAACTTCTCGTGACCATTATGTTGTTTAATGGATAAAATTCAGATACTTGATATGGACAGACATACAACTACAGTCAAGGCGGTATGCATGACCTTCTTGAAGCAAATATATCTGATACGATCATTTGATCTATATTCAGGATGAAAATTGTTCAGACATGTCAGTCTTTATTTATATCTGCTGATTTATTTTAATTGGAGGTTAAACAGTCTTTACGCGTAATATGTAATCCAAAGTTGGTGACAAGTTGCAAGTATTGCAGCAAGTATTGTCACCGAGTCAAGTATGCAAGTATTTAGCTACGGACTTTGACCTTCATGGGTTGATATCTTGTACTAAAATGTTTATCAGTTAATGTTTATAGTTACATGTTGATGGCAACATTTCATATTTATCATAAATTGAATTATTGTTGTTGTTTACAGGTATTTTTTGTATCTTGTTGGTAAATATATATCGAATAAATGTCGATGAATACATGCAATGCGTTCTTATTATTGAGAAAATAACTATCTATGCAAATTGTTAAGTTACACCTGAACGTGATTTGTAGTATCACATGAAGATCATAGATATAATCCACCTCTCGTACGTCAGTCAAAAAGATAATCAACACAAGAATCACATGCCTCTGTTTTTCTTATGCATCTAAGATCTTTTGTTCTTTCTTTCTACATACATACATACATACATACATACATACACACACACACACACACACACACACACACATACATACATACATACATACATACATACATACATACATACATACATACATACATACATACATACATACATACATAAACTGAAGGAAATCTCTTCTAAAGAGGGAATAAAGAAAGACATACATACATACATACATACATACATACATACATACATACATACATACATTCATTCATACATTAACTGAATGAAATCTCTTCTAAAGAGGGAATAAAGACATACATACATAAATACATACATACGTACGTACGTACGTACGTACATACATACATACATACATACATACATACATACATACATACATACATACATACATACATACATACATACGTACGTACATACAATCACGGACTCACACATAAGTACACACATTCGTATATACACCAACAT
Organism: Unio pictorum; assembly: GCA_030141615.1. Lineage (NCBI taxonomy): Eukaryota > Metazoa > Mollusca > Bivalvia > Unionida > Unionidae > Unio > Unio pictorum. Next base: position 2,447,519 of record JARLTB010000157.1, on the reverse strand, counting down.
GAATATAAAATGCACATACACAAACATGCATAAAGTTTCGTTCATTTGGATCGGTCTCTGCGAATTTCAGCTACCTAAGATCGATAGTTACTACGTTAGTATCGGAGTTCTACAGCAGTGTTTTTTTGTTATTTGGTGCCTCGCTTTTTGAGTGAGTGCATTGTAAGCCCAAAATTTCGTCATATTTGCTGCAATAAATACTGCGATTGGTTCAAGTGTAATGCGTATCCTTCAAATATAAATACAAATTTTCTAGTCGATTGTAAAACGTTTTGCACAGCATGTATGCATACCGCAGGTGATAGCTACATGTAATAATTCCGCTTTTTCAGCTATACTTAGTTATATGAGCTTTTTTTAACAGTAATATGACATACCTGAAAAACATCACGTTTAAATCTACTTGCAAATAAATAACTTTAAAAAGCTAGGCTTGGTATAATTTAACATCATGTTTTTGTGTATATGTTCGACGAGATAAACAAAAATGATCGATCGCATAAATATTAGTACCTAGATATTATAATGCAAACGATTTACGTTATTATCTGTTCCTTGCCTTGCCACCTACTGGACAACCTCTGTAACTAAATTTGTCTGGTTCCCTGACCTTCCTCCACTCCCTTACTTTTCGTTACGAAGGGCAACGGTGTTGAGAGAGGTCAAGGAACCAGACTATATTACTATATGGACATACACCACAATTAATTTTACAATATGTTCTCTACATATATTTCTCAGTGCTGACCTTTCAACTGTGTGACAATCAATACAAATCATATGTTAATCTAAAATACATCCAAAGATGACTTCACGGTGAAGTTCTTGTCAGGGGTTCACCGGCATTTTTTTTAACCGGTTGCACTGTAAACAGAACAGCATGTACGCAGAACACAGATTTCACTTCCGGATCATCATCAAGGCCTTATTACTCCATGTGCACTGTCGCCAAATTACACACTGACAACCACTCTCTCAGCTCATATTCTCTAGAATAAACAATTACCTTTAAATCCCTACCAAAAATGCATCAATAAAACTCTTCTATCACCCCCAAAATGAGAGAGGAAAAATGTTCTAAAAATAGACTAGAACTACATTCCATATGGAATCGCATCACAGATAGTATTTCCAATTTAGTACCCACGAATGTAGTTCTATTCTATTCAAGGGATTTTAAGGTAATTGTTTAGTCTTGAGAATATGAGATCAGAGAGTAGTTGTCTGTGTGTATTTTGGCGACAGAGCACATTGAGTAATAAGGCATTGGTGATGATCCGGAAGTGAAATCTGTGTGCTCTTTACATGCTGTTCTGTTTACAGTGCAGCCTCTCAAAAAATTCCCGTTGAATCCCTGACAAGAAATTCACTGTGGAGTCATCGTTGGAGGTATTTTAGATTACATATGATTTGTATTGATTGTCACACAGTGGAAAGGTCAGTACAGAAAAATATATATAGACAGCATATATTAAAATTACTTGTGATGTATGTCCTGTCAGGGCAGTTATTATTAAACTTGCAATTGCTATAAAAATGTTATTATTAATGATAGACACATGCAGTTTGAATGTGTTATATATATTGACTTTGAAACTTAATAAGAATTTTAAAAATTTAAAATTTGCCCCTTAAAATGCACATATCTAATGTTTTTTTCAAATGATAATAAATATTAGCATGTTTATACTCCTACACCACACACAAGCTCAAATAATGGCTATTTGTAAAAGTTTCTCAGAGAAAATATCTTTGCAAGTCAAAATGAGACCTTCATTTAAAATATGCGAAGACAAAATTCTATTTTGTATTGGTCATTCAAAAAAATGTGTGTGTTTATGATGGGGTGACTTCCTGAGTTTGTATAGCCTTTAGTAATTGTTAACAAACATAGTTACAGGGTATTTAGCGAGATGACAGAGATGCAAACTTTATACTTGAACCTACTCAAGTTCTCTACTAAATCATTTTAAACAGTCTGAGAATGAAATACAGCTCGAAGGGATAAAAAAAATACTTTTCCCCATGTATATTTACACTTGGATGTAAAAACACCCAGCAAAATGATATAAGTTGTACACAAAATGCGTTCAATTTAGTTAAGATATTGATTGATTAAGTGCGGTATTGTGGCCTATATAATGTTATGGTAATTCTAATGATCCATCTTAATTTATGCATTATTAATTACTAATAATATTTGTTAACTGACACTTTAAAGGTTGCATAAGATATATTCAAACAAATGATTGTAGTTTAACTGTGTATAACTGATCTTTTCATGGTTACATATCCCACATGAACAAATATCCACATATTTTAAAATGTTTTGGATCCAAAGTTCACATTCAGTATATCATATAGGCTGACATTGTACCTACAGTGAATCTGTAAGGTACATTTCTGGCTGTATGCACTAAAAGTATCCCAAAATGTTTTTTCATTATGAATATTCCTATGTATGGTAACCTATTTCAATTTAGTACTTGGACAGAGTGTGGTATTGTAGTATCAGCTGATATCTAATTCTATTGAACCACTGACCTTTATAATTGGAAACAAACACCTTTAAAATACACTTTAAATGTTCAAACAGATATTTTGAATTATGTTTGCACATTTGATCATTACAAGTACATTGTATATATTCCACATATGCAAATTTCCATTCTTGTTTACAAGTTTTGGGGATCAGAATTTCAAATTTATTTCATGATATAGGATGCATTGGTACCTATAGTTTTTATATATGGCTACATTTGGCTGTATTCTCTTGCAATATCCAGAAATTGTATTTCCATCATGAATAAGATTGCTTATAGTAATATATTTTATTTTACTACATTGTCATTTGACTTATATGTATGCTGGTATGTACTAATGTTTGCAACAATGATCAAACCTCACCGTCCGAATATTTCCTTAAACTTTATGATGCATAGTCTACCGGATTAGTTATTTAACCTGTAAATGACCAAATATGCTTCTAGAAACCTCATATACTTTTAGGATGAATTTTGTTTACATTAATACATGGCCACTGCTTCACATTTCTGAGTGTCACTCTGTCAAATTTAATATTTTCCCCCATGCTTACAACCTGAATGTTATTTGGAAATCACTATATCTAACACGTTTAACTTCATTTACATACATCTTACTGTTTTCTAGAATTAAGTGAAACATGTTATATCTTTTCAGGTCTAGCCTGGTATCTGGAACAAAGTGTTAGAGTTGGATCAGCTTGGAAGCTCTCCATTAGTCTGGTAGTGATAACTAGGTTTCCTAAGTACATATGCAGTGTACTGCCATAAGTGACCACGACTAGTTCATATCACCACACTAATATATATATATATATATATATATATATATATATATATATATATATATATATATATATATATATATGTATAGCACCTCAAAGACATAGTTTAGGTCTTCATGAGAGATATTAGCACCATTGTTCAGTAAGGAAACGACTGCCTAGAAGCTTTATTTTCCTATCCCATTGTCGCCTTTTGTAGTTATCGACATTGAAATGTATTGCAATTTTGCTATAAAACATGGCAGTGGTCCCATCAGAAGTTTTAATATGAGTGCGTTATTATTTATATAAATAACCGCCTAAATACCTGACACAATAAATATGGAACATACCACCTGTCATTGCTTCTTTAGCGTGTACACCTATATGTACCTGGACAGACATATTGCGGTTTGTTGCCAAAATCACTATGAGCTATGTTAATTCACTACCCCTGGGGAACATGTTTTCAGTTATACATACCCAAATTACCATTTGATTTAAATACCATTGATTGGTCACGTTTGCTGTCTAAAAATTGTCAAACTGTGTTTTAAAACTTGTATGGAAATTTTAAACTTCAAGAATTTGGGCAGATAGGCCTTTTTTGTATTGGAATTAGGAGTTAACTGCATTGAAAAATTTATAACATTAAGGAAGACAGAGCAAATTTAACTTTGGTTTCTCAAAAGCACTTGGACCAACATGTGCACTCTGTGGAACATCAGCACTCCACACTTTCTGACAGGTGTCACAAGTATTATTTGCAAGGCAATTCGAAAAGACTTCATGTATAAAGTTCAAATAGGTGTGGCATGCAAATATAAAAGTTTTACTACAATTAGCCTCAAAAAGTTGGACCTGTCAGGAATCGCATCACAATTAGTATTTCCAGTTCAGTAGTTCCAGTCTATTTTTAGAACATTGTTTCCTCTCTCACTTACGTGATAATAGAAGAGATACATTGAGGAATTTTTGGTAGGGATTTAAAGGTAATTGTTTATTCTTGAGAATATGGTCTCAGAGAATGGTTATCTCTGTGTATTTCAGCGACAGAGCACATTGAGTAATTAGGCTTTGGTGATTATCCGGAAGTGAAATCTGTGTTCTCTTTACATGCTGTTCTGTTTACAGTGCAGCCTCTCCAAAAAATACGGTGAACCTTTGACAATAACTTCACCGTGAAGTCATCTTTGGAGATATTTTAGATTAATATATGATTTGTATCGATTGTCGCACAGTGGCAAGGTCAGTACTGGGAAATATATGTAGAAAACATATAATAAAATTAATTGTGATGTATGTCCATAAGGAATCGCATCACAATTATCATTTCCAGTTTAGGACCCACGAATGTAGTTCTAGTCTATTTTTAGAACAGTTTTCCTCTCTCATTTTGGTGGTGATAGAAGAGTTATATTGATACATTTTTGGTAGGGATTTTAAGATATTTGTTTATTCTTGAGAATATGAGATCAGAGAGTGTCTGTGTCTGTGTGTATGTATGTATTTCTGCGACGGTGCACAGGAAGTGAAATATGTGTTCTGTGTACATGCTGCTCTGTTTACAGTGCAGCATTTAAACAAATGCCATTAAACCTTTGACACCGTGAAGTCATCTTTGAAGATATTTTAGATTAATATAGATTAATATATATTTGTAATGATTTTCACACAGCGGAAAGGTGAGTACTGAGAAATATATGTAGAGAACATATACTGTAATACAATTTATTGTGTTGTATGTCCATATGAACTAGCCGCCATGTGCAGGAGTCCATGAAATGTTTTCGTATACCCTAATTATTTCGCAGAATGAACTTATTCTATATATGGATACGATCTCTCAATGCTGTTGATAATTGTTCAGATTCATAATCTGTGTAATTAGTTTAAAAAATAAATTTATGATTTTCTTTACAGTAGAAAAATCCGATGATCTTAAATTACCATGCGCATACTCTATACGCTTGTTTTTAAAGACCAAGGACATGTGTATATTTACTTTGGTCTTACTAGACTTTAATTCCGTTCACTGGAGAAATACGATGAATGACACAAATTTAGATCTTGTTTTAGAATAATTAAGCTCATTGGATCAGTAATCTGCCAAACTCCAGCCGTTTCAGACTGTAATCGCATTTGGGTCAGTATTCTACCAAATTTGGAACGCGTTTCCAGTCTATGTCATCCCATTTGGGTCAGTATTCTACCAAATTTGGAACGCGTTTCCAGTCTATGTCATCCCATTTGGGTCAGTATTATGTTCATTCATTAGTTATCTATATAAACAATTTGAGTTGTTGGATATTTTTGTCTTTATACGTACCAAGACATGTTTGTTTTCACCAGGAACGGCATTTCAATGTGTTTCTGGGTGGGGGGTGGGGTGGAGGGCATATGTAACGGGTTTGGTAATTTTCGTATCAAGGCTACAGCAAGGTTACAGCACATGCAAATCGGCCCCCCATCCCCCAACAATGACGTTCCTGGTTTTCAAGGGACAACTCACTGTTTCGACTTCAGTCGTGATCTCGTTTTGCATTACCTGACAGGGTCTCTCTCATTGTTATATTTACAAAAAAGCATGTTACTGTACATTAGCGAGATAGATTACCATGATACACTATAAATAAAACAGATACTGAGGACTTCTTTATAACAAATATATAGGCTTTTTCTGCATCGTCACCATGACAGCCATCTTGAAAATTAACCGTTACTCCTCCTAAATGGAAAGTCACATCAGCATGGTGTATCCACCTAGAAGACTTCTTGCGAGTTCTTGTTTTTCTTAAATGAGGTCTTGGTGGCTTTCCGAAACATTGGTGCCAAATTTGAAATACAGCATATCCATCACAGCAGCTAATTTGAAAATGTTGCTATGGCTGGAAAATATCATTATAAGATGGTTTCAGCATTCAGCAGTTATTATTAGGAAATGTTCTTATACTGTCTTGTTGTACATTATTTTCGGCCGGTATACTTTTTGTTTCTAATAGGAGAAACTTAGTCTTTATATACGTGGTTGATTGCACGTGGTGACATGAACTTTTAAAAAAAAAAACGATATTCAACTCCAGAAGAGCCAGAATTATACCGTCATTTCCGACAAGAGGGGGATTAGGTGCTGGTGCCGAGTCGTCTAAGACGCTCGGCTTTACAGATAATTCATTTTTCCACGTGGGTTCGAGTCTAGTCCAAACGTGGGTATGTAAAATAGCTTGCCAGCAGCTACCCGTGGGTCTGTAGTACTTTCCGAATTATCTAGGGTTTTTCTACCACCAGTTGGCACCGTTTTGGTGGCCTAGTAGTTAGAGCGTCTGCCTCGGATGCGGGAGGTCGTTGGTTCGATCCCCGGTCGAGTCATACCAAAGACTTACAAAAATGGTACTAACAGCTGCCTCGCTTGGTGATCAGCATTAAGAGGTTAGTGTTAGTCGTCCTGGTGACAGGATAATGTGACTTGGTGGGACATCATGCTACATGTCTGCGGAATGATGCCCCAGTAATAGACATCACTATAAACGGTCACATTGCAGACAAGGTAGCGATATGACTGAAAACTTGTAAAGCTATCACACACACACACACACACACACACACACACACATCTGCTGAAAAATTGCAATTATGACATCAAAAACTAAATGTAGCAAAATGTGTTCTTCCTGTTTTGTACTGTTATACTCTCAAGCAAGGCTGGACCTACTTTATCCTCGAGTTTTCCGGGTTACAATAGGAGCGCACCTAGCGATGGAATGCAAACACTTGCAGTAAACAAATCTCTTACAGCCGCATCGGTTAAGAAACCATACGCTATATGTAAAAATAAGAACGGTTCAATTCACGATTTTGTCAACGCAACAGTAAAAACAGTTATTCATGTGGGTTTTTTTAAAAGTAGATTACTTAGCCAAGAGATCCGCCTGAAAGAAGATCACGTTCTAAAACCGCGTACCAAAAACATTACCGTCAAGTACAACCCTTTGACGGAAGTTTATAATTGGTAACGATGGTGAGTTTCCATTAAAATGAATTTGAAATTATACAAATAATAATTGTCTCAAAACTGATAAGCTTTTAACAAAACGAAATCATGACAGTAATTCGACTTTTGGTTGATTTCTAATGCTGGCACCTCGACTTGATCAGGCAATCAAAATCGCGATACTGTATACTTATCATAGTGAGAATGTAATCAATTTCAAAACGGAATAGTGCAAATGCAAAACAAATAGCACAAGCATTAAAAAATGTATTCTTATTTCTCGCAACACCACCTTTCTTCCTCCCTTTCTCTCCCTTGTCCTAGTTTTGCAGAAGTTGTTTGGATGTCGGTTACTAGGACACACGTACGCGTTACATTTGCGTTCTTTTATAAACCAACATATTATTAACTCCAAGGCATGATGCAACCTATTTGTGCACGAGAAAGATTAGATAGTTACAGAAAGGACTAAACTACGGGCAACGTTATCGATTGTACCTATGTCGGTGGCGGGTTCATAAGCTAGCAAACAACGCACCACAAAACAGGTCACATGAGGACACGTGCAGACAGCATGACATTAGTTTTGAGACAATGTAGAGGGTTGTGTTTGGATAGTAACCAAAAAGAGTTTGCATAATTGTATATTCGATGTATGTTTGAATCATAATCAAAAAGTGAGTGCTGGATTGTCAGGGGGGGGGGTGTATTTGGATAGTAATTAAAACGTGTATTGTATAGTAAATGTATGTGTTAGACTGTACATATAATATTAACATTACTATACACGTCTGAAGCTATAATGCAATCTAAGTTTACAATTGTGGACAAATTTAATATAGGATTTTCTGTATGCCGCCTCCTCATGTTAACCTTCGGTGTAATGTTAATTCGTAAGACCCCAGATACTCTCGTATGACTACTAATTATTTAGTACACACACACACACACACACACACACACACACACACATTTACATAATCTGTTAAACACTCTTTTCTCGTCATTTAACCAGTAGCAAAATGCACAGATAATTAGTGGCCGAGTATTTCTACGTAACTTGACTCAAATGTGTAGCTGTTCATCGTGTGCTGAATTTTACAATTGTATTGCATAATTCATTGTTAATAGTGTCCACTAAAATTCATACATTTTAAGGACCTATTATAGGTAACGGATTTCTCATAACATCAGCCATGAAACCAACCTCTTATAACACTCCTCTATGTACAGCAGTCATTTGATGCCAGATGAGGCTATCGTATAGGGTATTTTCAGCATGAAGTGACTGGTCATGCTTTGTTGTTCTTTTCAACATGTGGATGTCCATTTAAGTTACCTACATGCCAGGCCTTTCGATACATGCATGTACATGCATTACAAAACAGGAAGTAATATAGTATGATTTAACAGATAAATAACATTTATTATTGAGCTGATTATCGGGAAAAGATTAGGGTCAAGCGTGTGTCATTTGGTTTTTTAAGTACTCAAATATATAACAGTAACTCTACTAACTCTTTATTTCTCTCTCTCTGTCTCTGTCTGTCTGTCTGTCTCTGTATATATATATATATATATATATATATATATATATATATATATATATATATATATATATATATATATATATATATATATATATATATATGCAGAGACAGACAGACAGATAGACAGACAGAGAGTTAATAACTATTATATAACTGAGCCTTGTACTACAAAAATCCAAATCACACACACCGCTGCCCTTTAATGAGTAATACTAAAATTGAGGTCCATGGGTTAGGAAATGATTATTGAAAAACGTAGGGAAGTTCACAAAGAAATACAATTTCAGTTAGACTGATGATTCCAAGATTTATCAACGTCCATTAGCCCAACTGTACTGTGACGATGAGACGATGCAAAGATTTATTAACGTTCATTAGCCCAATTGTACTGTGACGATGAGACGATGCAAAGATTTATTAACGTCCATTAGCCCAACTGTACTGTGACGATGAGACGATGCAAAGATTTATTAACGTTCATTAGCCCAATTGTACTGTGACGATGAGACGATGCAAAGATTTATTAACGTCCATTAGCCCAACTGTACTGTGACGATGAGACGATGCAAAGATTTATTAACGTCCATTAGCCCAACTGTACTGTGACAATGAGACGATGCAAAGATTTATCAACGTTCATTAGCCCAATTGTACTGTGACGATGCAAGTACTTAAATACTTTTATAAGATCTAATTTACATTCATTCTCCCAAATGGACTGTGACTACAAAGATTTATTTATTTTTATAAGCCCAATTTGTTTATGACGATAAATGATGTATTTATTTCCAATATCCCAATTTGACTATGATGATACAAAGATGTATTTATTTCTATTAGCCCAATTGGTTTATGACGATACAAATATGTATTTATTTCCAATAGCTCAATTGGACTATGACGATACAAAGATTTATTTAGTTCCATTAGTCCAATTGTATTGTGATGATACAAAGATTTATTTATTTTCATTAGCCCGATTGGACTATGCTGATATAAAGATTTATTTATTTTCATTAGCCCAAATGTACTATGATGATACAAATATTTATTTATGTTCATTAGCCCAATCGGACTATGACGATACAAACGTGGTACAAATGTATCACATAATGCAGTAAGTGAACATGATTATGACATACACTATGAGTGCAGAAATACTTTTGAACAAAAAGTCTTAATTGTGTGAAAAGAGTGAAAATTACTTTTACGCAAAGATGTTACCATTCATTCACTCACCCTCCCACCCATTCTTTAATCGAACAGGACTGGAGAGAACAATTTATCTGGAAACCAATAATAATAATAATAATAATAATAATAATAATAATAACAATTATCAGCGTTGCTGCCATCATCTTCATCGTTGCGGTCAGAACTTCCACCACCATCACTACCATCAGTTATCTCAGTATAAAATTTATCGTTTCTCAGATCAAAACATTAAATATATAAATAACTAATTTGCGTATAATTTTAACTAGGAAACAACGAGGCAACGATTATCTTTAAAACGAGTATTTCAAAAACGGAATAATATTGAGTGCAATATTTGATAGTCATTTTTCAATGCAGGATAATTTTGCTTATATTATAATCTTGTTAGGTTTGTAATTCAGAATATTAAAGAAGTAATACTCTATAAAGTTGATTTTCATAATTATTTACTAGTATTTTAAATTCAAGAATTTTGAATCGGGCTAAGAAAACTTTACAAAATTTTCAAATGCTTAATTTGCTTTCAAGAACTTTTTGAGACTTGTTGATGCTATTTTTGTTTTACATTGCGTGATTAATAAGTATCAAATACAACATAGTTTTTCACAGAATGTATTGAGTTTTAAAGGCGCTTGATCGTGTTTACAGAAATGGTTTTTCTTTCTGATGATTTTCACACAATGTGTTCTTTGTTCTACGTACAGTTTAGTTACAATACATTTCACATTGGACACTTAATGTAAGTTTTAAAATATGGAGTTGGTTTCACACAGGGTGAAGTTTAAATATTTAATTTAGGCCCAAACCATAATTTCACTTTTAAAAAAAAAAGAAGGATTTTAGACAAATTTAAATATCAGAAGCAACATGGAGGGACTAAACTTCCGAATCGCATCAATCAACACTAATGGAATAGACAATGACAAAATAACACAATTACTTACACAAAAATACTACAACATCATCCTGATATAAAACAACAGTCAAATCAACAAGGAAATGATAAGGAGAACAGAAATAAAAACGAAAGCAACAGTAATCACAAACAAGTATAGGGAAAATGACATTAAAGCGGGAATAGCAACAATAATAGTGAACAAAACTAATATAAAATGGGAACGGACAGATGAAGGGGAATACTTAAAAGGGACGGTAATACACATAATTCTGAACAAATTACATATCATAAATATATACTGCCTGCATCAAGATATAAAAATACGAATTCATCCAAAAATTAAGTAAACATATAAATAATTGCAATTCGCAACATCTAGTGTTAGGTGGAGACTTTAACTGGGTGGGAGAGGAAATTGACAGAATAGTGAAACTAACAACTAATGATTTAAGCTCAAGAGAAATTATGCGGAAAATACTAAACGACCACAACTTAATAGATTTATATAGGAGAATAAACCTACTAAAAACTGAAAATGAATTCAAGCGGTATTCCAAATTAGATCTTTTTTTTTTTTTTTTACAAAATATGCCAATAGCCTGGAATTGTGCTGATGTGCTAACAATCCTGATTATCGCAATGATATAATCCAAAATGTTCATAAAATGCATTCACATTACCCCCCCCCCAAAAAAAAATAGTTTAGTGATTTAGTCCAAAATACATTAATGTGCACTTTTTTGTAATTCCAGTTAAATAATTTAAATAAATAAAACATTAACTAAAGCACAACCTGTTGCATAAGTAGTTGTAGCGTCCGCCTCAATATTTATTCCAGTTTTTTTAAACAAAGGATTATAGTTGCATTTCTATCAGACCGGAACAATAAACTACAAATTCTGATCAACTGTTTATATATCAACACATGAAAACTTAATTAGGCCTCAAATGTTGTTTCAAATTACTGTATTCACATAAGCATCAATTGGTTTGTACAAAAAATCCGAGTGTTTCTCATAATTTGAAAACCGAGTATTCGAGATCTCGTACAAGAATAATCGATAAATTCACCCAAGGCGGAGCATATGATCACAAGCGGCATTATGCACGCTTAATTCTAGATGATGCTGAATTCAATTTTATAATCGCAGAGGCAACAGCAAAAATATATTTGTCAAAATGCTTACTTGTCTGACGGAACAAAATTTGGTACAATTGTTAGCTACATCGATGGCGAATCTCCTCAGTATACTCATCTAAGATCATCTATGCTGACTTACGTTTCTATAAACTTGCTATCGATGATAAATAGATTTCATGAATTTTCAGTAAGAGTCGCCACAGATTCATTTTATATAGATAGCAAGTATAAAAAAGCAGTGGCTCGTTTTACAAATTCTGGTGCGTCATGGGATTCATGGAGAATAAATATTACATGATTATTCTGAATCTACGGATTTTACAGTTGAAGATAATTACATGAAAAATAATCAAATATCAGAATTATCGAGCGTGCCATCTATATCCGATCTTTTTTGTAGATATAAGACCGTTATTTGAACGGATGTTGCGGGTCTGGGAAGACTTCTCGTGTTATCGAATTATTTCGAACGAAGTCAGACATGATTGTGCTAACACCTACACAAAGACTCGCCAGAGAGATGAAAGAGTGAGGTGTTAATTCCTGCATTTATCACAGTTTCTTTCGGTATAAGGGTGACGCATGGACTCCTTTGAGGATGTGAGAGAAATATATTCCAAAGATCATTATTTGGGATGAGATATGTACAGTGTCGTTGGATATATTAAAAACGTTTCTTGATTGGCTTTTATTGAAAAATACAGCTGTGATATTGTGCGGTGATCATGGTCAACCACCACCATTTGTTGGTTTGTCTCCGCATGACTGGTTAAAGCAATTTGTAGATTATGATGAAGAAATTAATACTAGTCATAGAGCGCTCGATCCAGAATTAAGTGAGTTCAAGAAATTAATTAGATTGCAATCGGATAAAATCCAATGCGAAATAGCGCGTAAAATAATTTCAGAAACCTCGTTAAATGATTTTTGGGAAGCGTGGAGACCAAACGATTTGATAGTGGCAAGTAGAAAGGTTGAAACACACTTCAGCGACAATTATTTGAAGCGCATAAAGAAAGGTTTTCAGAATTGCCTGTACCATTATGTTATAGACCAGCTGATACACGAATGCAGACTATTGAAGTTGATATTCCAGTGAAAACAGAAAAACAGACTCTCGTATTAAATTATATTGTTCTGGTCGATATCAATGTTGTCAAAGATGCATTGCGCGCGGATAAATCTCATGTCTTCTCATAATTTGAAAACTGAAACTGTGACATACGGAAACAGAAAAAAAAGATAGAACTAACAGATGCATGTTATGTAACAACCATGGTATTGAACAGGAATATCATCTTTTAGCGAGTCCAGTATGTACTAAACAATGTTTAGTACGTGTGGATCAAAACTTGATGTGTAAATACATTTAAAGTTTGAAAACTACTCATTGATAATCTTTAAGTTTTGAAATACTGCAATGTTAATTCAGAAAGTGTAAGCATTGACAACATCCCTACGGGAACTGGAAACAAAACTACATAACACCAATGCAAATATCAATGTCAGCATTCAATATACCCTAAAGGACACTCACCTTGTCTTGTTCTAAGGTATATTTGAAAAATTCATTAGCAATCATATTAATATTTATATTAATATCAATCCCTCTAGATTAAACTATCACAAACAAATCCTGTATTATCCAAAATGGTTTCTTCCTATATAAACAAAAGCTGCAATAAATTCTATACAAGCAAAAAAGTGACTGTATATGTGAAATTAGTCTATGTAAAATTAATAAATTCTGTCCATTCATTTATTCTATTATTTCTTATCAGATTGAAGAACTTACCAATGCTGTTTGGTAATGCCATTCCTCTGTAATTGTTAAACTAAATTAAGTGGCTATTTGAGGTTAGTGTCACAAAGTCATACATTATCATTATGCAGCTAATTACAGTTATGACAATTTTTAAAACTATTTGACCTTATCTGAAAGCATGCAAACCCGATCCAGCAATGCATCACAGTGAGTTAGTTTGTCATTGTTGCCAAGAAATAACTTCAGAGAGACGCGAACGACGTCTGTCAAATTTGTTGATAAAAAAGTTACGTCCATGTCTGAAATGTTAGGCAGTTTCTTTTTATTTGTTCCAGGATATAAAGGGTTTGTTTTTGTTGTTGCAGGTACAACACTTGTAGGCATACACAATCAAGCGTCGCATGCCATGATGTAAATCTTATATTTTCACATCTAAAACTACGAGGGAAAAATAAACGAAAATTATTTCGCCAGTAGGTCTATATTTCTAATAAAACGGACTCGTTTAAGGATAGTCTTGAATAAGTTCGCAAAATTGTTTTGGAAAAAAAAACTTAACTTAAATTATGTTATTTTCAGTCATAGTTTGTCATCATTACTAATCAGATTCTTCATTATACACAGGGCTCTTGGATCCAGTTTCTTCGATGATATCGTTATATTTTGGTAACAACTCTTCCACTTGAAAGGAAAGCGCCTTTACAGATATAATCGATTTTCTCTTTTTTTCATCTTCTTCTTGACATTCTTCTTCTTCTTCTTCTTCTTCTTCTTCTTCTTCTTCTTCTTCTTATTATTATTATTAGTAGTAGTAGTAGTAGTAGTAGTAGTAGTAGTAGTAGTAGTAGTGTGAATCCCTGATCTCTAATTAATTAGAACCGCGTAGTTTTCCAAATTCTAGTAACAATGATGTCATGTCATCTATTGGAGCATTTACACACAATCAAGGCACGAAATATTGGTAGATCACTGCATCCTGTACTTATGAAACAGATGGAATAACCTTTCCTTCCGACAATGAACTATCTGAAGTTCGAAACTAAATTTGTGCTCATGTGACTATATTTTGAGACAAGCGTGCTGCCATAATGCAATAGGGAAGTTCGTAGATTTCATAGTTTGACTTGTAGAGCATGTGATCTGTTCTGAAAAGTGCAAAGTTTAATCAGTTTTACTGTTCTCTGAGCAGGATTGAAGTCCATATAAATAGTTTCTCCTTGCCAGGTTAAGGTACATTTTCAGAAAATTCTTAAAGATAACACCTAAATCTTCCTTATAGTGAAGCTTGCATTAAATTTTTCAGTTTTAATTTGCAGATTCTCTCTCTCTCTCTCTCTCTCTCTCTCTCTCTCTCTCTCTCTCTCTCTCTCTCTCTCTCTCTCACACACACACACACACACACACACACAGAGCTAATATTTGCACACAAATATGTATCTTGTATATTAATAGCATAGCTACGGTATGTATGATGTTTGAGCACGGCATATACAAATATCTTGAAAACAGTATCAAGAAGCATTCTGCCTACGTCACGCTTGGGTAATCCCTGCCTTGTCCCATAACAATATATATGTTTACCCTTGAAGAAAAAAATGGATACACGACGCGTCCGTGAATTTGTGTGTCGGTGAATACATGTATCAATCTCCTGTTAATGTATCGTACTTCAGCACGCATCAATATTGGTAAGGAGGTAAAATTTTCTGGTGGGAAATGACTGAATTGTGTTTGCATCAATATATGTACGAGAGAGAGAGAGAGAGAGAGAGAGAGAGAGAGAGAGAGAGAGAGAGAGAGAGAGAGAGAGAGATTTAGCTTAGAAAGAAATGACAGGACAGTATTTAGTTTGTGATCACTTGATTCATCTTTCAATTTGGAAAATATGTTTTTAAAACTCATCCAAACGCTAATGGATTACTGAATTTTTGTATCATATTAGATTAAGCAGTGAACATTGCCACACATTGACCAGGAGTAAAAAAAATAAAACTTGTATTTCTGAATATAAACACATCCTCCCCACATACCTTCCCTCTCTCCAGTATACCTTTTTGTTAATATTACATATAATTTTAAACCCTATGCAAAATTCTTTTGATGTTAATACGCCAAATACCAAAGAACTTATCGTTATACTGAATAATGCACGGGGAAAAAAAGAAAAAAAGAAATGGAATGTTCAGTGATCGTACTGGTGTATAGTTGACATGCGATCAACACTTCAAAAGTGAGCTAGAATGAAACGGCTGAAATAAAACTAGTCGGATGGAAATGTATTAAAATTAAGGTGAAATCATCACATTTCAAGGCTTATATAATTCTAATATTTACACTTTTTGCTTGTTTTTCTTTCTCCTGCCTCAGACCAATGAGAGAATCATTTTGTATTCAAATGATTATTGGCGTGAAGTACTTCCTTATTTCCTCTGCTCATTCATCATAAAAATTTGGTAAGAAAACAGTCATGAAGTCCTTTAGGTTCTGTGCAACGGTGTCAATTATTTCAAGCTGACCGGCAAAGGATTATTAGAGAGGAAGAAAATCTCATATATATCTTTCTCCAGTGGGATAGAAAAATACCGTGTGTGTGTGTGTGTGTGTGTGTGTGTGTGTGTGTGTGTGTGTGTGACGAGGCAATAAGGTGTACAATTAACAGCATTATTATGGAAAATCTTTGAGTGATGTTTAACACGTTTTTAAATTCCACAGGATGCAAGAACATATGATGATTGGACGGAAAGAAGTGTGACGGATTTAAAAATTTACAGAGCGAAACGTAGGGTAAAGGTCGTTAAAAGCAAACAAAAAGAAAACCATGTTTTTTGTATTGTTGTTGTTGCAGTCTTTCGACTTTAGTGTCAACAACAAGCACACTAGTTCGATCATTTATGTCAACATCAACATAATTATGTGCATCGGAGAGTAACCACTGTGAGGTGACAATATGGTACAACACGGTTTTGACCTAAATGCTGAAAATAAACCGACCTCCTTAACACTACAACAGTCGAACATTAAAGTTGCAAGAGTTATCTCCCCTGCTATATAATTACGTGTTGTGCGCAGGAAACATTTACTTCGACGGGAAATCAATGCACTTTCCCAATTAGATATTTTGTGCAGGTATGTTGTTTTTTTTCTTCTCGGATATCGATATGGAAAAAGAACTGTGCTATACAAAAATCAATTTGAATTTCTTTGCAGATATTCTTTACCTTTTTTTTGTAAATTGTATGCAGCTGGGTGCTATTAACAAGGTCGAAGTCCTTCAACTACGACCATCTGCCCTAATTCAATATCACGTGTTCTCTACGTTTATTTCTGTATTTGCTCGAAACGGAGAACGATTATTATTATTCTATTGGTCACAATTGTAATTACGTCGTTTGCTGTTTTCCTTTATTGCGTGTAAACATTCTAATATGAGCATGTTACGTCAGCCTTGTGTCTGGTACTGAAGGATATTTTTAGATTGCCTTACAGTGAGCGCTATTTATTGCGACTACATATGTTAGGTCATAAAAAATAACATCCTTTTCTTTTATTTTTCTTAAATTAATATTTTCCAGCAACTGGATCATTTTTATTTTATTTTTCTTCAATTATTGTTCTCCAGCAACTGAAATGATCTTTGCGGTCCCTTTGAAAGATGCAAAGACATGTAATTTGTACAGGTTTTAATGAGAGGCTAAATGTATTAAAATACCCATTAGTCTAGAAGAAACGAAGCTCTATATATATGAAAACCAAATTATGCATATTCTCTTCCATCGCTTCCTCAGTTCTATACCAATGCATTGAGAATTTCCAATTTCTGCATGTATTTGATCAATAATTCTGCAAGACGGCGTGCATATGGAAGACGTATTTATGCAAAAATGGATTATTATGACGATAGAAAATCAGTTCTTGCTAGGGCGTCTTAATGGAGAAAAAAAAATATTTTTCGACCTTTTAAGAAAATAGACGGACAGAGTTTGAAATGCATGACTTAAATAAGCCCTGTCATACTCACAAATCAACACGGACAAAAATCGACATTATCTTAAATCAGGTTTTATACTTTTTCAACTTCATCATGTGTGCAACCCATGTCCCTGTCAGCGAAAATGCGTATATTCAATTGACCCATGTCCCTGTCAGCGAAAATGCGTATATTCAATTGTCCCATGTCCCTGTCAGCGAAAATGCGTATATTCAATTGCCCCATGTCCCTGTCAGCGAAAATGCGTATATTCAATTGCCCTCGTACATTCCAGATTTAATAGCCAGCCTCAGCTTTTTCTATATCCCGTATTGACTGCAACGAAACTGCATAATTCAAATTTTCTTTGGTAATACATGTCAGCTAGCATTGCCTAACTGTGTTAATATGGTGAGAAGAAAAAAACATAATTAGAATTAAACCGTTTTTCTTGCACTCCTTATAGGAACATTTAATGAGTGAGTTTTCTTCCGCCGTTAACGTATATTTTTAAAGGTTAATGTTGAATCAAAAGAGGAAAGTTAATGAGCCAAGACAATGAAATCCACTCAAACATTAGGTTTTGATTACAGTTGCTGTAGAATCATGTGGTATCTGGTTTATTGCAGAAGCATTATCAATGAGATATGGCAATTTTATATTGAAACATTTACAGGTTATGGATATAAACGTACGGGTAATGGTAGAAATGGGTATTAAATGTCACCTGTTTGTCTCTCTTGCCATCATTTCATACGCTAATTAACTGTTACTAATGCATTATTAAAACCCACAACTAAACTGGGTATGAATTATAGTTTGGGTGGCATGCAGCTGCCTTCCATGCCTGCGCAAATCCTTGTTAGGTGCCCCTTAACGACATGGGCAAAGGACTCTCATTCAAGTATACAAGGGAAGGTTTTGAGTTTGAATAACAAGAACAAGTATTGCCTAAGCCGCTGGTACTTTAAAAATTAAGACCTGTCCAGGTTACAATATTCAAACTCTTCCACTGTATTCTTCTCAGTATGTCTTATTTGTTGATACTTGAAACAATGTGGTCGATATTAATTTATCTTTTGTATATTGCCTCATGAGCCGTACAATTCATTACCATGTAAAGCCATATCAGCATTTGTTTCGTACACTTTATGCACATCAACGATTTCATGGAATGCAATTTGAAGTCCAACTTGATATTTCAAAATTTAATTTTTAAGCACTTTATTAATAGCTCTCACTGTCCAGCTCAGATCTAATGCAAATATTTGTGCCAAAATGCTACGCATAATTTTCGTTCCAACGTAAATATAAAAAATAAACAAATGAAATTTTTAAAATTTAAACTATTTCCATGAAGTACAGAATAACCATGGAAATGGAATCTGGTGATAGTGTAAATCTTATAATTAGATGAAATAGGATAGTTTAGCTTAATGGAAGAAATACGGTATTGATAAGAGGGTGTATTTTCAATACGATATTTACTTATAAGAAGTTAAGAGGTAAATTGTCATTGCAAATACCTCGAAGAACTGCTACACTCGCCTTAAACGTCTGGTGCCTTATTAGTACTAATGTTAGTACTCCTACGTCAGGGACGGAGTAAAAGCACGAGACTGCTTGACATTGGAGCAGCCGGGTGTGATTCACATCCGGAGCTTTCTCAGGATACTTACTGTTAAAAAGTTTGAAAATTTTTCCACATGTTCAATACGAGAATTGTTGAATTTCATTATAAAAATGCGTCAAATCACTGACAAAACACTATGTATGTATGTATGTATGTATGTATGTATGTATGTATGTATGTATGTATGTATGTATGTATGTATGTATGTATGTATTTGCGATTTAACAGCAAATTAGAGCAATATTGACCTTGTATTGTCGTGATAAATCTAGCTAGTAAAAATTAGATAATTCAAACCCTTACTAATATTCTAATGAAAGCGAACCCGTACAATCAAAGTTAAAATACTGACCATGAGACAAAAGCCAAAATGAAAAAAAATGCAAAAATCTCAAAAATGGGCAAACAAGACAAAGTATTCAAGGTGTCAAATCCTCAATATACATGGTCAAATTTGTTTGCAGTAGTAATCGCAAGAATATATATATATATATATATATATATATATATATATATATATATATATATATATATATATATATATATATATATATATATATATATATATATATATATATATATATATATTGTTAACAGGGTTTATCTCACAGAAAGTCCGAGTCAGTAATGGCTTCCTTCCACAGGGAGTAGGGCTCATCGGGTCTGTTCTACACACAAGATAACATAATGTCTATTTAGAAAATATTTTGTTTCTGAAAGGCCTAAAATAGCGTTTTTGTGTCCTTTTTAGACACTGATGCAAGGACTAAAGCAGAAGGTTTCGTCATCTTTTATGGCAGAAGCGGAAATTGACGACACAAAACAATGCAAATACATGATAACTGAAACGAAAAGTGGCTCATATTTATGAATTTGAATAATCATTAAAGAATACAAGGCACATTAAACTCGGAGACAAAAGTAAACTCTGAAACAACATTAACCGATTACATAGTGCTCTTGTAAATAATTTGAAAGATAATGCTGATATTCTGTCATCGAGTACAATGCCATTATCAAACCCAATTATAGAAATTGAGGAGACCTTGTATATTGCATCTGCCACTGTACTGTAATTAAAAAAGGGATGTATCGTAGAGTCGCAAACATGGTACATGTAGCTCGTTTCGCCGGTTGTAACATGAGCACGCACTTGTCCCAAGATGTACACTATGGGGCACACACGTCAATGGCGAAATATGATTGGCTCAAACGGTTATACTTAAATAACATCCATGCCTCAGAGAACCCTTTCACGATGTAGACTATTTGTACCCAGACAAAACTAGGTAATAACATGATCGCATCATGTTAGAAATCATTTTAATGTGTTAAATTAATAAGAGTATACATTAAAGTATAACCGTTTGAGCCAATCTTATTTCGCCGTGCAGCATAGTGGACATGTTTTATACATGAGAATCGCTTGTATACGATGTATGTGCACTGAAGAAGACAATGTCTAATTCTTCCATGGAACAGGATTCCTAAAGTTGAATTGAGTTAATGGTAAGTAAAAACTTACTTTTGCATCTGCCACTGTACTGTAATTAAAGAAGGGATGTATCGTAGAGTCGCAAACATCAGAGAATCGTTTCAAGATGTAGGCTATTTGTAACCATGGTAAAACGTAATACCATGATCGCGTCATGTTTGGAATCATATGAACGCGTTGAATGAATGAGTAGACATTAAAAGATTTGTCCCCTTCTCAACATCAAACTCACGTCGAACACCTGTGTATAGAAACAGTGAGCCAATATTAATATTGGACTCGAAAAGTACACTAGGTAACCAGCTTTTGTGACTGAATTTTGATGGATAATGAACTTAGTTGTTCTGCGACTAATCACAGTACGTCTCAGATGAACTTTGTGAAACAATTTAGTATTCTACAACCTACGAGCATATTATAATAGTATAATAGGTGGATTGTTTTAGCCGTTTAGAGGCAGCAAAGGTGTCAGATGATGCAACAAAATTGACATCATCATCACCTCCGTAAGTAGTTGTAGTGGTGATGATATCTCTTTAAAATATGCATCTTTACATCGCTGCTTTTCAATCATTGTTTTATTATGCATGTTGTCCCACTGTCTGATTTATTTGTTGTTGTTTTGTTAAGGATATATACAATACATTTCTCTGTACAGCTATTATCTTTCCTACAAAATAAAACACACCCGCCCAGATGACCTAGTGGTTAGAGCGTCCGCTGCGGAAGCGAAAGGTAGTGGGTTCGATCCCCGGCCGAGTCATACCAAAGACTTACACAAATGGTACTATGCTAACAGCAACCGCTCCGGTGGCCTAGTGGTTAGAGCGTCCGCCGCGGAAGCGGGAGGTCGTGGGTTCGATCCCCGGCCGAGTCATACCAAAGACTTACAAAAATGGTACTAACAGCTGCCTCGCTTGACGTTCAGCATTAAGAGGTTAGTGTTAGGACTGGTCGGCCTGGTGTCAGGATAATGTGACTGGGCGGGACATCATGCTACATGTCTGCGGCATGATGCCCCAGTGGTAGACATCACTATAAACTGCCTCACTGCAGACATCGTAGCGATATGACTGAAAAATTGTTAAAGCTACGTTAAAAATCCTAAACAAACAAACAAACTATACTAACAGCTGCGACGCTTGACGCTCAGCATTAAGAGGTTATTTTTAGGATTGGTCGGCCTGCTGTCAGGATAATGTGACTGGGTTGGACATCATGCTACATGTTCGCGGCATGATGCCCCAGTGCTAGACATCACTATAAACTGCCTCACTGCAGACATCGTAGCGATATGACTGATTGTTTTTAAAGCAACATTAAAAATTCTAATCAAACAAACAAATCAAAATAAAACAAAGTATCCAACACACACACAACACACACACATATATATATATATATATATATATATATATATATATATATATATATATATATATATATATATATATATATATATATATATATATATATATATATATATATATATATATATATATATATATATATATAATAGTTGTAAATATATACATTATTTGTGTTGTAAGTGTAAATGTATATAATTATATATAATTATTATGGTTAGGTGTCTTTTTCTGTTTCAAAAGCTTGAGAATAAAACGGCAAATCTAATAATCTTTTGAATATTATGATATGCTAAATCAAAAATATATGCCAATGGAAGAAAAATTATTATTTTTGGTGGACTTGTGCATAATTACCAGTATAAGGGTCTTATTTGTCACTCTGAAGTAGATAAGGTAAAATTCAGAAGGAAATCCCAATATTTTATGTTGATTAGAAGGGTAAGTTTATACTGGTCTTTCTAGATACTGTCCAATTCTTTATTGATCATTATTCTTCCTCGTTTGCAACAACGATCAAAAATAGAATGCGATGTATCAGATCTATATGCAAGTCACCATTAAGAATTTTAACTATTGACAATATCATTTTTGGGGAAATTTTCCTTTCAAACTCTGAAACAGAAGTTGGAGGGAGCAAACAGAAGCTGGAGGGAGCAAAACTGGCAATAATATTTCCATTCTTTCATATAATTCCAGTGAGAATGGTAGTCATCCAAATTTAATTCCAAACAGGCAATCTATTTTACGGCCATGGCCCCCATACTGCTTGGCCAAACATCAAACCGTAATGAATACACTTTTAGTTGTGTACCAGTGTGAAGTGTTATCGCATACCTATAGATTATATAGGTAGGTATACGTGACCCTTTTCAAGTTCATTTGCAGGACTGTGTAGCAAGAAAACTGCTCTCAGGGAGGTAAAGTTGACCAGGTTTATAACAGAGTTTTGGAACAATAAACTTTATTTTTGGTTGCTGTGACTCTCCGTTGAAATCACATGGGTGGAGTGGGTGGAGGACCTCACATGATTTAGACCCCCTCTTGCAGTTATAATTAGACCCAGTGTGGCAATTTTTTGAAGAAAAAGAAATAATGCACTGATCTAACTTCAAGGTCTTAGTCTGACCTGGTCATTTTGTAATATTTGCAAACTGTCTTTTTCTGTTAATCTGTTTAAATCGTTTTGGACTGTCTCGGTTTTAATAAATGAGAATACATTTGTGCGTGAAATTATGTTCGTGAACTTATATATGCATATAGTTTCATTAATGGATTTAATTTGTTTTACTGGATATAGGTCTAAAATTAGAATCAATATATACATTTAATCACAATCCACTAATTGCATCGCTTAAAATACATAAACACTGCCGTGATGCTGTTGGAAACTTTTTTTTTAACATAGATCATTCAAGATTTTGTTATGGGAACCATCTTAAAGCTATTACAAAATGTAACAAGTTGAATACAGATATATTCCAGACGAGTTCTGTAAAAAGTTAAAGAGGAAATCGCTGGCTGGTTGGTGCGATATTGGCCGATAATAGCTAGAAAGCTCTGTTCTTGATTGCCCTCGAGTCCTCAGATTGTGTCAAAATGCGTACATATTAGCTCACATGTTATTATACAAACATGTTTAAAACGACCTTGCAAACCTAACTGGGGGAAAGGTGATTCACATTACACTGAATCGTTCAGCCAATCGGATTACAGAGCAAAACTATCGCATATAGACTACTGTTGCGTACTTACATCCAAGTTAATCGTACTTCAGCGAGTAGAGGGAGAGGGCGAGAGAATCATACGTTCGAGAAGACAAAGCAGATAGCAGACGATACTGTTATTAAATCCATATTCTTCTAACACAATGAATTTTATCACCGAAATTTCATTCCCTGACTTCGACGACAACGCTACAACAGAGGAAACAAGGTAAATTTATAAATTTCCGTTTTGTCTGAACATTTGTAAAATTAGGCGTGCAATTTGACATTATGTGAAATACATCGGATTAGTAACCATGCTTAGCACTTCAACATATTTGTCATGTATACATGAATGACATATAAAAACTGTTGTAAACTTTACATTTAAAAAAAATCATATTAACCGATTACATATATACTGCGGTATATTCTTCTTTAAGGGTGAACTCTTTCCACATATTTCTAAGGACATTTTGAATGCTTATTCAAGTAGGCGCTATTATGTAAGTAATATAAGGTTAAACAGTGCATGCCTTCAATATGAATGAACAGTTATATTAACTTTAACAGGAGAACTACACACACAAACACACATTAATTAATTTGTTTATTTTAAATTTTAAAAAATGTAAACATCAATGCAATTGTAGAAGCTCAGTAATACACAATTTATAAATTAGTGTTGAATCCGTATACTAATAATAATACACAATTTATAAATTAGTGTTGAATCCGTATACTACTCGTCTGTTTATGATGCACTACATATGAGTTTGGCGTAATCCAACCCACGCTTATTCCTGGAACCTAACGTATTGTACCTTTTTCCAGGACCTTGCTGGGAAATGACGTTACAATGTTGATGGAATTGTTAATCCATGCCACTGATGAAAAACAACTTACTCTGGGTGTTTACGAGTGCGTCAACATCCTTGAAAAGTAAGCGTCTTTTAAGATTTTGTTTCTTCCAGTCAATTATATTTTACGAAGTTTTGCCACAAAGCACAGATTTGTCAAGTATTTAAATGTATGTTAAGTCCAGAAATCACTGGACATTTCTATATGCCAAAGGTCTTTCCACAAAGAACGTAGAAGTTGTACGTTTCAGATACTTTCATTCAATGTTGTGTGCGTCATATTTAGAACCTCTCCTAAAAAGCCTAATATTTTGCAAGAATTTGTCGTTGTGAAGAGCTTTATGTATTGCTAGTAGGACATCAACTTTTGTAATTTCATGAAATTTTTTAAACTATAATTCTCATTTTCCGATACTCATTGTCTTTTTTATAATTTTTTTTCCCAGTGCTCCAGACTGTGTGAAGATGTGTCTTTTGCCAGTTACTAATACTTCAAACATCTCCGTACATATCCAACATAAGCTAATAGAGGCCTACTGCTGGGAGAATGAGATATCGATCATAAAGGTAACATTTTCCTTTTGTGTAGCGGCAGTTATATTTTCACTGTTACGCTGTTTACAGTTGCAGATGAAGCCAATATATTTTTTTTAAAATTTTAATTTTTTTAAAAAAATTTTAAATTTTTTTTATGACAGACAAGATCCACAATAAGCAGCCATACTTAAAACATACCTGATTATTATCCTTATTCCGATATGACTACATTCAGTTTTACTAAATGATTCATAGAAATATATTTTATTGTGTAAATCATACAAGTCGCCGGTGAATGGATCAAATGTTGCCAGTTTAATTTTGTTTTCCCTTAAGGTATCGGATATTTTAAATAGCCCCGACTTAAATGAGACATACATATTTTATGCCTAAATACCTTGTTTTCACAGGTTACAAATGCCGAGAAACTAGCCCAGTATTTAAGATTCAAAAGGAAACTTAACGTTAACGCTACTCTGACCTGCATGATTGTTACTGACACGAACCAGCCCCATGACAAAATGGGTTTGAGATGTAAAGATCATTGTCCAACATGAGGAAGTCTTCAGATGTAATCCGACTACAATCCTGGTAGGTAAAGGGTTTTTTCTTCTTAATTTTAGGGTTTTTATATTAATAGCAATATTTTTTTTATTACATGTATATCGGATTTAAAGGGATTTATAGCTTCATATTCTTTTGAAGTGTTGTTCAGTAACTGATGTAGTTCTAAAGTTTATTAGAATTTGTTGAGTTTATTCCATTGAACCAACTATTATAGTTTAATCCAATTTGTTAGGATCGTACATCTCCAACATACACAATCTATCTGTATATTTCTAACTAAAATCATTCTTCCCTCTATTGCAGATGCCTTCATCTCGCGTAACTTACTGATGCAGCTCGCATCACGTCAGAAAGGTCATTCGTGCAGCACATCATGTGGCTACTCATGACGACCGTCGCAATGGTGAGCAGTCTGGACCAGTTATCAGGAACAGATATCAAGGCTTTATTATCGCGATGGCTGTGATAAAGATGAAGTGCTGTAAAGAAAGAGATTTCACCCGAAAGAAAAATCATGATCAGAGAAACGCTTCACATGCCAACCTAGTCACAGGTCACCGCATGTCGATGGCATGATTTATTTCAAGATATGACATCACCTTGTAATATCGGTTCATCTTTTGTGACTCTACATCCAAAATCGTATATTAGTTATTACATGAAAACAGCATACCCAACAGTGAATGTTACACTACAGTGACTGTATGCGACGTCTATAAAGACGTCATGAAAAGTTAAATGGATACATATGTGACAGTGTTTTGTTCTGTGAATGACTGAGCTCCTTTTGTTTCAATGGACTAATTCAGTGATCTCCATTTACCGTTCTTAAAAGTGACTGGCTTCATCCTTTTATCACTTGAGACATAACTGCTGAGAATATGCGGTAGCTAAATCTTGTATCATCTAGACATTCCATTATACTGTGTAAAATCACTGAAGGCATTGTTGTATGGGGAAATGATGAAAGTGGATTAAATTTTGCAAAAGTATATACACGAATTCTTTTTCGTAAACAGAAGACAAACAATTATGGACAAATGTTTTTTTTTTAAAATTCCCGATATTTATAGCTTTTCTTCAAACTACTTGGAGCCGTAATCATTCATCCATTCCGATTATTCATGCAAGTACATTTCTTGGTGATTTTTATCAATT
This sequence comes from Unio pictorum, assembly GCA_030141615.1. Lineage (NCBI taxonomy): Eukaryota > Metazoa > Mollusca > Bivalvia > Unionida > Unionidae > Unio > Unio pictorum. The sequence goes on along the minus strand of JARLTB010000157.1, from coordinate 2,420,359 downwards.
TGCAGTCCTATATACTCTGGTAACTCCATGTCGAAGCTTAGAATACCAGCAGTTGATGAATCCTATAATGTTACTGTAGACGTGTTTTATATTAGATGATAAAGTGTGCAAATAAGCCGTCTCTTTTTCTTTTTTTTTATACGTTTATAATATACCTTTTCAAGGAATATTTGGAAATTTGCAAGGGTTCCAACCGCTTTTATCTAAGCCCAACTGATCCATAACATGAAAAACAAAAAAGTCCGTTTTTCATCAAAAGTCATGCTGAAAAAAATGGTGGGAACCGGTTTTAAAGTATGGTGACGTACTGATACACGGTGTGCAGCGAATAAACCAAGTATTAAAAAAATCCAAGCGGGAAAAAGGGTTCCAACCGCTTTTATCTAAGCCCAACTGATCCATAACATGAAAAACAAAAAAGTCCGTTTTTCATCAAAAGTCATGCTGAAAAAAATGGTGGGAACCGGTTTTAAAGTATGGTGACGTACTGTTACACGGTGCGCAGCGAATAAACCAAGTATTAAAAAAATCCAAGCGGGAAAAAGGGTTCCAACCGCTTTTATCTAAGCCCAACTGATCCATAACATGAAAAACAAAAAAGTCCGTTTTTCATCAAAAGTCATGCTGAAAAAAATGGTGGGAACCGGTTTTAAAGTATGGTGACGTACTGTTACACGGTGCGCAGCGAATAAACCAAGTATTAAAAAAAATCCAAGCGGGAAAAAGGGTTCCAACCGCTTTTATCTAAGCCCAACTGATCCATAACATGAAAAACAAAAAAGTCCGTTTTTCATCAAAAGTCATGCTGAAAAAAATGGTGGGAACCGGTTTTAAAGTATGGTGACGTACTGTTACACGGTGCGCAGCGAATAAACCAAGTATTAAAAAAATCCAAGCGGGAAAAAGGGTTCCAACCGCTTTTATCTAAGCCCAACTGATCCATAACATGAAAAACAAAAAAGTCCGTTTTTCATCAAAAGTCATGCTGAAAAAAATGGTGGGAACCGGTTTTAAAGTATGGTGACGTACTGTTACACGGTGCGCAGCGAATAAACCAAGTATTAAAAAAATCCAAGCGGGAAAAAGGGTTCCAACCGCTTTTATCTAAGCCCAACTGATCCATAACATGAAAAACAAAAAAGTCCGTTTTTCATCAAAAGTCATGCTGAAAAATATGGTGTGAACCGGTTTTAAAGTATGGTGACGTACTGTTACACGGTGCGCAGCGAATAAACCAAGTATTAAAAAATCCAAGCGGGAAAAAGGGTTCCAACCGCTTTTATCTAAGCCCAACTGATCCATAACATGAAAAACAAAAAAGTCCGTTTTTCATCAAAAGTCATGCTGAAAAAAATGGTGGGAACCGGTTTTAAAGTATGATGACGTACTGTTACACGGTGCGCAGCGAATAAACCAAGTATTAAAAAAATCCAAGCGGGAAAAAGGGTTCCAACCGCTTTTATCTAAGCCCAACTGATCCACAACATGAAAAACAAAAAAGTCCGTTTTTCATCAAAAGTCATGCTGAAAAAAATGGTGGGAACAGGTTTTAAAGTATGGTGACGTACTGTTACACGGTGCGCAGCGAATAAACCAAGTATTAAAAAAATCCAAGCGGGAAAAAGGGTTCCAACCGCTTTTATCTAAGCCCAACTGATCCATAACATGAAAAACAAAAAAGTCCGTTTTTCATCAAAAGTCATGCTGAAAAAAATGGTGGGAACCGGTTTTAAAGTATGGTGACGTACTGTTACATGGTGCGCAGCGAATAAACCAAGTATTAAAAAAATCCAAGCGGGAAAAAGGGTTCCAACCGCTTTTATCTAAGCCCAACTGATCCATAACATGAAAAACAAAAAGTCCGTTTTTCATCAAAAGTCATGCTGAAAAAAATGGTGGGAACCGGTTTTAAAGTATGGTGACGTACTGTTACACGGTGCGCAGCGAATAAACCAAGTATTAAAAAAATCCAAGCGGGAAAAAGGGTTCCAACCGCTTTTATCTAAGCCCAACTGATCCATAACATGAAAAACAAAAAAGTCCGTTTTTCATCAAAAGTCATGCTGAAAAAAATGGTGGGAACCGGTTTTAAAGTATGGTGACGTACTGTTACACGGTGCGCAGCGAATAAACCAAGTATTAAAAAAATCCAAGCGGGAAAAAAGGGTTCCAACCGCTTTTATCTAAGCCCAACTGATCCATAACATGAAAAACAAAAAAGTCCGTTTTTCATCAAAAGTCATGCTGAAAAAAATGGTGGGAACCGGTTTTAAAGTACGGTGACGTACTGTTACACGGTGCGCAGCGAATAATTCAAGTATTAAAAAAATCCAAGCGGGAAAAAGGGTTCCAACCGCTTTTATCTAAGCCCAACTGATCCATAACATGAAAAACAAAAAAGTCCGTTTTTCATCAAAAGTCATGCTGAAAAAAATGGTGGGAACCGGTTTTAAAGTATGGTGACGTACTGTTACACGGTGCGAAGCGAATAAACCAAGTATTAAAAAAATCCAAGCGGGAAAAAGGGTTCCAACCGCTTTTATCTAAGCCCAACTGATCCATAACATGAAAAACAAAAAGTCCGTTTTTCATCAAAAGTCATGCTGAAAAAAATGGTGGGAACCGGTTTTAAAGTATGGTGACGTACTGTTACACGGTGCGCAGCGAATAAACCAAGTATTAAAAAAATCCAAGCGGGAAAAAGGGTTCCAACCGCTTTTATCTAAGCCCAACTGATCCATAACATGAAAAACAAAAAAGTCCGTTTTTCATCAAAAGTCATGCTGAAAAAAATGGTGGGAACCGGTTTTAAAGTATGGTGAACGTACTGTTACACGGTGCGCAGCGAATAAACCAAGTATTAAAAAAATCCAAGCGGGAAAAAGGGTTCCAACCGCTTTTATCTAAGCCCAACTGATCCATAACATGAAAAACAAAAAAGTCCGTTTTTCATCAAAAGTCATGCTGAAAAAAATGGTGGGAACCGGTTTTAAAGTATGGTGACGTACTGTTACACGGTGCGCAGCGAATAAACCAAGTATTAAAAAAATCCAAGCGGGAAAAAGGGTTCCAACCGCTTTTATCTAAGCCCAACTGATCCATAACATGAAAAACAAAAAAGTCCGTTTTTCATCAAAAGTCATGCTGAAAAAAATGGTGGGAACCGGTTTTAAAGTATGGTGACGTACTGTTACACGGTGCGCAGCGAATAAACCAAGTATTAAAAAAATCCAAGCGGGAAAAAGGGTTCCAACCGCTTTTATCTAAGCCCAACTGATCCATAACATGAAAAACAAAAAAGTCCGTTTTTCATCAAAAGTCATGCTGAAAAATATGGTGTGAACCGGTTTTAAAGTATGGTGACGTACTGTTACACGGTGCGCAGCGAATAAACCAAGTATTAAAAAATCCAAGCGGGAAAAAGGGTTCCAACCGCTTTTATCTAAGCCCAACTGATCCATAACATGAAAAACAAAAAAGTCCGTTTTTCATCAAAAGTCATGCTGAAAAAAATGGTGGGAACCGGTTTTAAAGTATGATGACGTACTGTTACACGGTGCGCAGCGAATAAACCAAGTATTAAAAAAATCCAAGCGGGAAAAAGGGTTCCAACCGCTTTTATCTAAGCCCAACTGATCCACAACATGAAAAACAAAAAAGTCCGTTTTTCATCAAAAGTCATGCTGAAAAAAATGGTGGGAACAGGTTTTAAAGTATGGTGACGTACTGTTACACGGTGCGCAGCGAATAAACCAAGTATTAAAAAAATCCAAGCGGGAAAAAGGGTTCCAACCGCTTTTATCTAAGCCCAACTGATCCATAACATGAAAAACAAAAAAGTCCGTTTTTCATCAAAAGTCATGCTGAAAAAAATGGTGGGAACCGGTTTTAAAGTATGGTGACGTACTGTTACATGGTGCGCAGCGAATAAACCAAGTATTAAAAAAATCCAAGCGGGAAAAAGGGTTCCAACCGCTTTTATCTAAGCCCAACTGATCCATAACATGAAAAACAAAAAGTCCGTTTTTCATCAAAAGTCATGCTGAAAAAAATGGTGGGAACCGGTTTTAAAGTATGGTGACGTACTGTTACACGGTGCGCAGCGAATAAACCAAGTATTAAAAAAATCCAAGCGGGAAAAAGGGTTCCAACCGCTTTTATCTAAGCCCAACTGATCCATAACATGAAAAACAAAAAAGTCCGTTTTTCATCAAAAGTCATGCTGAAAAAAATGGTGGGAACCGGTTTTAAAGTATGGTGACGTACTGTTACACGGTGCGCAGCGAATAAACCAAGTATTAAAAAAATCCAAGCGGGAAAAAAGGGTTCCAACCGCTTTTATCTAAGCCCAACTGATCCATAACATGAAAAACAAAAAAGTCCGTTTTTCATCAAAAGTCATGCTGAAAAAAATGGTGGGAACCGGTTTTAAAGTACGGTGACGTACTGTTACACGGTGCGCAGCGAATAATTCAAGTATTAAAAAAATCCAAGCGGGAAAAAGGGTTCCAACCGCTTTTATCTAAGCCCAACTGATCCATAACATGAAAAACAAAAAAGTCCGTTTTTCATCAAAAGTCATGCTGAAAAAAATGGTGGGAACCGGTTTTAAAGTATGGTGACGTACTGTTACACGGTGCGAAGCGAATAAACCAAGTATTAAAAAAATCCAAGCGGGAAAAAGGGTTCCAACCGCTTTTATCTAAGCCCAACTGATCCATAACATGAAAAACAAAAAAGTCCGTTTTTCATCAAAAGTCATGCTGAAAAAAATGGTGGGAACCGGTTTTAAAGTATGGTGACGTACTGTTACACGGTGCGCAGCGAATAAACCAAGTATTAAAAAAATCCAAGCGGGAAAAAGGGTTCCAACCGCTTTTATCTAAGCCCAACTGATCCATAACATGAAAAACAAAAAAGTCCGTTTTTCATCAAAAGTCATGCTGAAAAAAATGGTGGGAACCGGTTTTAAAGTATGGTGAACGTACTGTTACACGGTGCGCAGCGAATAAACCAAGTATTAAAAAAATCCAAGCGGGAAAAAGGGTTCCAACCGCTTTTATCTAAGCCCAACTGATCCATAACATGAAAAACAAAAAAGTCCGTTTTTCATCAAAAGTCATGCTGAAAAAAATGGTGGGAACCGGTTTTAAAGTATGGTGACGTACTGTTACACGGTGCGCAGCGAATAAACCAAGTATTAAAAAAATCCAAGCGGGAAAAAGGGTTCCAACCGCTTTTATCTAAGCCCAACTGATCCATAACATGAAAAACTTTAAAACCGGTTCCCACCATTTTTTTCAGCATGACTTTTGATGAAAAACGGACTTTTTTGTTTTTCATGTTATTGATCAGTTGGGCTTAGATAAAAGCGGTTAGAACCCTTTTTCCTGCTTGGATTTTTTTAACACTTGGTTTATTCGCTGCGCACCGTGTAACAGTACGTCACCATACTTTAAAACCGTTTCCCACCATTTTTTTCAGCATGACTTTTGATGAAAAACGGACTTTTTTGTTTTTCATGTTATGGATCAGTTGGGCTTAGATAAAAGCGGTTGGAACCCTTTTTCCCGCTTGGATTTTTTTAATACTTGGTTTATTCGCTGCGCACCATTTGATAGTACGTCACCATACTTTAAAACCGGTTCCCACCATTTTTTTCAGCATGACTTTTGATGAAAAACGGACTTTTTTGTTTTTCATGTTATGGATCAGTTGGGCTTAGATAAAAGCGGTTGGAACCCTTTTTCCCGCTTGGATTTTTTTAATACTTGGTTTATTCGCTGCGCATCGTGTAACAGTACGTCACCATACTTTAAAACCGGTTCCCACCATTTTTTTCAGCATGACTTTTGATGAAAAACGGACTTTTTTGTTTTTCATGTTATGGATAAGTTGGGCTTAGATAAAAGCGGTTGGAACCCTTTTTCCCGCTTGGATTTTTTTAATACTTGGTTTATTCGCTGCGCACTATTTGATAGTACGTCACCATACTTTAAAACCGGTTCCCACCATTTTTTTCAGCATGACTTTTGATGAAAAACGGACTTTTTTGTTTTTCATGTTATGGATCAGTTGGGCTTAGATAAAAGCGGTTGGAACCCTTTTTCCCGCTTGGATTTTTTTAATACTTGGTTTATTCGCTCCGCACCGTGAAACAGTACGTCACCATACTTTAAAACCGGTTCCCACCATTTTTTTCAGCATGACTTTTGATGAAAAACGGACTTTTTTGTTTTTCATGTTATGGATCAGTTGGGCTTAGATAAAAGCGGTTGGAACCCTTTTTCCCGCTTGGATTTTTTTAATACTTGGTTTATTCGCTGCGCACCGTGTAACAGTACGTCACCATACTTTTAAACCGGTTCCCACCATTTTCTTCAGCATGACTTTTGATGAAAAACGGACTTTTTTGTTTTTCATGTTATGGATCAGTTGGGCTTAGGTAAAAGCGGTTGGAACACTTTTATCCCGCTTGGATTTTTTAATACTTGGTTAAGTCGATGCGCACCGTGTAACAGTACGTCACCATACTTTAAAACCGGTTCCCACCATTTTTTTCAGCATGACTTTTGATGAAAAACGGACTTTTTTGTTTTTCATGTTATGGATCAGTTGGGCTTAGATAAAAGCGGTTGGAACCCTTTTTCCCGCTTGGATTTTTTTAATACTTGGTTTATTCGCTGCGCACCATTTGGTAGTACGTCACCGTACTTTAAAACCGGTTCCCACCATTTTTTTCAGCATGACTTTTGATGAAAAACGGACTTTTTTGTTATTCATGTTATGGATCAGTTGGGCTTAGATAAAAGCGGTTGGAACCCTTTTTCCCGCTTGGATTTTTTCAATACTTGGTTTATTCGCTGCGCACCATTTGATAGTACGTCACCATACTTTAAAACCGGTTCCCACCATTTTTTTCAGCATGACTTTTGATGAAAAACGGACTTTTTTGTTTTTCATGTTATGGATCAGTTGGGCTTAGATAAAAGCGGTTGGAACCCTTTTTCCCGCTTGGATTTTTTTAATACTTGGTTTATTCGCTGCGCACCGTGTAACAGTACGTCACCATACTTTAAAACCGGTTCCCACCATTTTTTTCAGCATGACTTTTGATGAAAAACGGACTTTTTTGTTTTTCATGTTATGGATCAGTTGGGCTTAGATAAAAGCGGTTGGAACCCTTTTTCCCGCTTGGATTTTTTTAATACTTGGTTTTTTCGCTGCGCACCGTGTAACAGTACGTCACCATACTTTAAAACCGGTTCCTACCATTTTTTTCAGCATGACTTTTGATGAAAAACGGACTTTTTTGTTTTTCATGTTATGGATCAGTTGGGCTTAGATAAAAGCGGTTGGAACCCTTTTTCCCGCTTGGATTTTTTTAATACTTGGTTTATTCGCTCCGCACCGTGAAACAGTACGTCACCATACTTTAAAACCGGTTCCCACCATTTTTTTCAGCATGACTTTTGATGAAAAACGGACTTTTTTGTTTTTCATGTTATGGATCAGTTGGGCTTAGATAAAAGCGGTTGGAACCCTTTTTCCCGCTTGGATTTTTTTAATACTTGGTTTATTCGCTGCGCACCGTGTAACAGTACGTCACCATACTTTAAAACCGGTTCCCACCATTTTCTTAAGCATGACTTTTGATGAAAAACGGACTTTTTTGTTTTTCATGTTATGGATCAGTTGGGCTTAGGTAAAAGCGGTTGGAACACTTTTATCCCGCTTGGATTTTTTAATACTTGGTTAAGTCGATGCGCACCGTGTAACAGTACGTCACCATACTTTAAAACCGGTTCCCACCATTTTTTTCAGCATGACTTTTGATGAAAAACGGACTTTTTTGTTTTTCATGTTATGGATCAGTTGGGCTTAGATAAAAGCGGTTGGAACCCTTTTTCCCGCTTGGATTTTTTTAATACTTGGTTTATTCGCTGCGCACCATTTGGTAGTACGTCACCGTACTTTAAAACCGGTTCCCACCATTTTTTTCAGCATGACTTTTGATGAAAAACGGACTTTTTTGTTATTCATGTTATGGATCAGTTGGGCTTAGATAAAAGCGGTTGGAACCCTTTTTCCCGCTTGGATTTTTTCAATTCTTGGTTTATTCGCTGCGCACCATTTGATAGTACGTCACCATACTTTAAAACCGGTTCCCACCATTTTTTTCAGCATGACTTTTGATGAAAAACGGACTTTTTTGTTTTTCATGTTATGGATCAGTTGGGCTTAGATAAAAGCGGTTGGAACCCTTTTTCCCGCTTGGATTTTTTTAATACTTGGTTTATTCGCTGCGCACCGTGTAACAGTACGTCACCATACTTTAAAACCGGTTCCCACCATTTTTTTCAGCATGACTTTTGATGAAAAACGGACTTTTTTGTTTTTCATGTTATGGATCAGTTGGGCTTAGATAAAAGCGGTTGGAACCCTTTTTCCCGCTTGGATTTTTTTAACACTTGGTTTATTCGCTGCGCACCGTGTAACAGTACGTCACCATACTTTAAAACCGGTTCCCACCATTTTTTTCAGCATGACTTTTGATGAAAAACGGACTTTTTTGTTTTTCATGTTATGGATCAGTTGGGCTTAGATAAAAGCGGTTGGAACCCTTTTTCCCGCTTGGATTTTTTTAATACTTGGTTTATTCGCTGCCCACCATTTGATAGTATGTCACCATACTTTAAAACCGGTTCCCACCATTTTTTTCAGCATGACTTTTGATGAAAAACGGACTTTTTTGTTTTTCATGTTATGGATCAGTTGGGCTTAGATAAAAGCGGTTGGAACCCTTTTTCCCGCTTGGATTTTTTTAATACTTGGTTTATTCGCTGCGCACCGTGTAACAGTACGTCACCATACTTTAAAACCGGTTCCCACCATTTTTTTCAGCATGACTTTTGATGAAAAACGGACTTTTTTGTTTTTCATGTTATGGATCAGTTGGGCTTAGATAAAAGCGGTTGGAACCCTTTTTCCCGCTTGGATTTTTTTAATACTTGGTTTATTCGCTGCGCACCATTTGATAGTACGTCACCATACTTTAAAACCGGTTCCCACCATTTTCTTCAGCATGACTTTTGATGAAAAACGGACTTTTTTGTTTTTCATGTTATGGATCAGTTGGGCTTAGATAAAAGCGGTTGGAACCCTTTTTCCCGCTTGGATTTTTTTAATACTTAGTTTTTTCGCTGCACACCGTGTAACAGTACGTCACCATACTTTAAAACCGGTTCCCACCATTTTTTTCAGCATGACTTTTGATGAAAAACGGACTTTTTTGTTTTTCATGTTATGGATCAGTTGGGCTAAGATAAAAGCGGTTGGAACCCTTTTTCCCGCTTGGATTTTTTTAATACTTGGTTTATTCGCTGCGCACCATTTGATAGTACGTCACCATACTTTAAAACCGGTTCCCACCATTTTTTTCAGCATGACTTTTGATGAAAAACGGACTTTTTTGTTTTTCATGTTATGGATCAGTTGGGCTTAGATAAAAGCGGTTGGAACCCTTTTTCCCGCTTGGATTTTTTTAATACTTGGTTTATTCGCTGCGCACCGTGTAACAGTACGTCACCATACTTTAAAACCGGTTCCCACCATTTTTTTCAGCATGACTTTTGATGAAAAACGGACTTTTTTGTTTTTCATGTTATGGATCAGTTGGGCTTAGATAAAAGCGGTTGGAACCCTTTTTCCCGCTTGGATTTTTTTAATACTTGGTTTATTCGCTGCGCACCATTTGATAGTACGTCACCATACTTTAAAACCGGTTCCCACCATTTTTTTCAGCATGACTTTTGATGAAAAACGGACTTTTTTGTTTTTCATGTTATGGATCAATTGGGCTTAGATAAAAGCGGTTGGAACCCTTTTTCCCGCTTGGATTTTTTTAATACTTGGTTTATTCGCTGCGCACCGTGTAACAGTACGTCACCATACTTTAAAACCGGTTCCCACCATTTTTTTCAGCATGACTTTTGATGAAAAACGGACTTTTTTGTTTTTCATGTTATGGATCAGTTGGGCTTAGATAAAAGCGGTTGGAACCCTTTTTCCCGCTTGGATTTTTTTAATACTTGGTTTATTCGCTGCGCACCATTTGATAGTACGTCACCATACTTTAAAACCGGTTCCCACGATTTTTTTCAGCATGACTTTTGATGAAAAACGGACTTTTTTGTTTTTCATGTTATGGATCAGTTGGGCTTAGATAAAAGCGGTTGGAACCCTTTTTCCCGCTTGGATTTTTTTAATACTTGGTTTATTCGCTGCGCACCGTGTAACAATACGTCACCATACTTTAAAACCGGTTCCCACCATTTTTTTCAGCATGACTTTTGATGAAAAACGGATTTTTTTGTTTTTCATGTTATGGATCAGTTGGGCTTAGATAAAAGAGGTTGGAACCCTTTTTCCCGCCTGGATTTTTTTAATACTTGGTTTATTCGCTGCGCACCATTTGATAGTACGTCACCATACTTTAAAACCGGTTCACACCATTTTTTTCAGCATGACTTTTGATGAAAAACGGACTTTTTTGTTTTTTCATGTTATGGATCAGTTGGTCTTAGATAAAAGAGGTTGGAACCCTTTTTCCCGCTTGGATTTTTTTAATACTTGGTTTATTTGCTGCGCACCATTTGATAGTACGTCACCATACTTTAAAACCGGTTCCCACGATTTTTTTCAGCATGACTTTTGATGAAAAACGGACTTTTTTGTTTTTCATGTTATGGATCAGTTGGGCTTAGATAAAAGCGGTTGGAACCCTTTTTCCCGCTTGGATTTCTTAATACTTGGTTTATTCGCTGCGCACCGTGTAACAGTACGTCACCATACTTTAAAACCGGTTCCCACCATTTTTTTCAGCATGACTTTTGATGAAAAACGGACTTTTTTGTTTTTCATGTTATGGATCAGTTGGGCTTAGATAAAAGCGGTTGGAACCCTTTTTCCCGCCTGGATTTTTTCAATACTTGGTTTATTCGCTGCGCACCATTTGATAGTACGTCACCATACTTTAAAACCGGTTCCCACCATTTTTTCAGCATGACTTTTGATGAAAAACGGACTTTTTTGTTTTTCATGTTATGGATCAGTTGGGCTTAGATAAAAGCGGTTGGAACCCTTTTCCCCGCTTGGATTTTTTTAATACTTGGAGGAGGGATAATGGAGAAATCCTGCCTTCATTAAATATTCATACATTCAGATATGCAAATGAATCGTGTTAAAACGATGGTTTTGATTGGTTGTACAATACATCCCACAGAAACAATCCCATAAACAACCAATTCTACTTCCTGCTTCCGCTTGAACCAAAAATTCGTGCGAACGCTGTTCAAATTTGAGCGATAACTATTAATAATTGCTGCATCTTAGTTACCATATTCTCGATTCATATATATTTAAAAATTGTAGACATATATGTAATTATAATTAATCACGCTTTGATTTATTTTACAGTTTATCATAGTGCGCAAATTTAACAAACTAGTTATTATAGACCAGTCACGTTTACCAACTGCCAGACTAATTTGAATTTTCGTTTCAGTCCTTTTAAGTTTTATCTATTTTTTGCAGTGTTGGCTGTATTTATTTGATATTGTACATGCATTGCTAAGTTTTTTTGTTCATTTATATGTATTAGTGTTTAAATTTGATTACTACTTAAGTAAGAAGTTTAGTTTTCATATTCACATACTAGTTATGGTATTGGAACTGATAGCTTGAATAATTAATATACTAGAAAGTATTTTATTAATTATATTCATTTGACACGTTTTTACCCCCAATATAGTAGTTTCTTTTCTGAAGTGTTTATGATTAACTTCCATTTTATTACACTTGATCTGGTGTGAAAAGTATAATTTAGTGTTTATGTAATTTATATTTTCGTTTCAGAAAGACAGTTACTTCTTTTAAATAGTGGATATTTATTTCATATTCATTGTATATTTTGCATAGCTGCCGCATACTTGTCAGAATGTCGAGGAGCATTTTCGTTGCAGGTGATTCCAATTTGAAGCAACTCGGTTGTCTTCTGAATCTTCCCAACTTATTCCTGTTGACTGTTCCTGGTGCGAAATTGGTTGGAGATGTCACCAATTTTAAATCCAAAGTGTTAGATGTTGTCCGAGCCCAAAAACCTGACCTGCTGATTCTTCACATAGGTTCAAATGATGTTGGAAAAGATGTTGGCATATTTACAAGGTATTTTTGCTTGTAAATTTGACTTGGAAAACATTTATTACTTGTTCCCAATATTTGCAGCATAACTATTATAAATTTCTATTGTATATTTAATTTATTATATTGATCTTACAGATTACAACTGGCTAGTGATGAATTCCAAATATTCTCTCTAATTATAATATGACCAGCGTAATTTTAAATAACAAATGTAAATGATTAGCATCCATATTGACTACTCGTCATACAGTCTAGGACAATGACCCTGATATTTATGTTTTGGGGTAGAGGTTTTATTGCCTAATTAATCGTACTTGTGTAGCATGTTTTGATGTCACCTAGCATCATATTGAGAAGTCAGATTTCAGAAATATCTCAAACTTTATGCAGCCCGTATTGATGCTTTTCTACAAATTAAAGTCACAATGATTTAGCGAGATTGTTCTTACTCTGATGCCTTTTTTCTAATAAATTAAAATTCTCACACAATCATGTTGACCTGATTTCCAGTTATGTTGGTCTACATTTCATTTGCCTGAAATGTGATTTATGCCGGGAATGCCATAATCCGATTAAGTTGAAGTATGTTTCTTTAACAAAATGAATAAAAGCATCGAAGTATTGAAGAAAGTGTTTCAGTAGCTTCATTTATTTCAAGATTCTTGTCACAATTTTAACTGATTTTGGTATTCTCAGCTTCCAGCAATCTACATTTATTAACTAATAATCCACCAAATGCCACAAATAAACAGGCTTAACATCAGGAGGAGGGTAACATTAATTAGGTAATACATATTGCACTTTATGACAATACAATTTGTACATTGCTACAACAAAAATGAAGTCTGTTGATTGTTCCGAAATCTTTCCATATGATGTCAAAATGGGATATTTATTTTTGCTTAGAACTTGAGAGTTGAACAAAATAACCCTGGTAGCAGATGTTTTTAAATTTTGTATCATTTTCTTTATATTTCCCAAATGGCAGCAGTTACTATGGTGGTGAATTTCTGAAATTTTCACAGTTTTATTAGTCAAGTTTTGTTTGCATTTTAGTTAATTCTTTTTGTGCACTTCTTGCTTTCAGTTGTTACAGAGACTTTATTCGTCAGCTGCTGGAAATGAATCCCATGATGCTGGTCACTGTTTGTGGAATTCTGCCTCGAACCACCAGTAACTTTAAATCTTTTCATTGGAACTGTACTGTTTTACCAGACTTACAAAGAGGATGTGCTGCACTTAATGATGTCATTATGAGCTTAAGCCAAGAATGTGATAAGTGCCATTTTATTGACTATAACCCATTGTTTGATCGAAGTATGCACTTGGCACGTGATGGCCTCCATGTAAATATAAATGGTGCATATGTACTGAAAACAGTATTGGAGTCATTTGTTGTTAGTTTGGACATGGAGCAGATAAACAGCACCGAAAAATTGTTATCCTTGGACCTTGACGATACCCGTATGTCTTATGCGGATGTAGTGAAGCAGTTTCCACCCAGAGATAAACTTAAGTCGATGGATTACAAGGATAAGGTGACTAACATAAATTATAGTATTTACATAAAATCTAAACTTGCTTTAACATGAATAAGGTCACATATTCACATCAGTCTATATTTGGTAAATGATTTTGGTATGACAGCAATATGTCCATGTTAAATCATAATGTTCTGCCCCTATTTGTTTTTAGAAAATGTCAACTTCATGTTTGTTCTTTTTAAAAAGACAGGTAAAATTATTAATGTGCTTATTATATACCTAAGAGTAATTGGACTGACCAAAGTACAGATTTTTTTTTTTACATATATTGTTAATGTTTTATAATTATTTCATTTAAGGAGAGCTGCGTTTTTAGCAAAAAGCCATTTATTCCCAAATTCAGAAGGTATAAACGATACAGAGTACCAGTTTCAACACAAGTTAAAAAGGTATGAGCATATTGTATTAGATAGAGATAAAGATAAATTGAAAAATGTATCATCTAAAGTAAGAAATTATACTAAAGTCTCCCCCCCCCCCCCCCCCCCGCATTGTTATTCCTATTTTCATGAGTCTGTTCGTCACATTTTCACATTATGGCCATAAATCTGAAATGTAAAGCTTGATATTTTTTCAATAAAATCTGGGTCAGTTAATCGTCTTGACCCGGCCACAACGCCTTTTGAATAACTCCTGTCTTGAATATATGTTGTATAATTTATTTATATTTTCCTAGTGGTGTCATATACCAGTTTCAACTACATGTTCCACTTTATGGTTTTGAGTCAAAAGGTTAGGTAAGGCCTACGTAAGGCTTATCCAGGCTGCAACTTTTTAACGATATCTGGGTTTTCACAAAGATTTCATAGAATTATTCATATGAAACGTGAATCATATGATCATGTGTCATATCTACATCCACCCATAAATTGTGAAAGTCATTGACACATCTATTGCTCATAGATCAAAACTCTTATACTCTAGCTTTATCTATGCAGTAACTTTCTTTGGCATAACTATCTAATGCCTAATAGTTTTGCACTAATATTTTAGCTGAATTGTTTCAGTCGACCTGCTTTGTGTTGGGGGTGAAAGGTTGAAACAGTTATACCACATATACAGACTGGAATTGTTATAAGCATTCTGATTTTTCACATATACAGTGATGTTGGTTATATAAACTCACACACAGATTGCTTGGAATGTCCAGGTATGGTTCAAGGGTTGAAATAGACATAATGTAGCTTTTGTCTTGTCTCAGAGTTTGAAAGTCTTTTTAAATTTTTTAAATAGTTTGAGGAATTGTTCATACGAATCCAATGCTGTCAAGTCCACTCACACTCCAAAAAAGGAATGTCATAGTTGGTTCCAGTTATGTGACTTTCAGCCTTAACCATCTCACAGTGTGTTAAAATGTCATTAAACATAAGTTCCATCACCATCACATCATTGCCTTTGAACATCAAAATAGGTTGGGAAGAGACATTTTTATTTCTTATTAAATCTGAAAGATATTGTACATAAATTTCATGATTATTGTTAGTCTATTTTCCAAAATGTACATAGCTCGCTTGTTTCATAAGTTAGGTTTCACAGATCAGACAGATATATCATTAACAAGAAAAAGATATAAATTTTCTCATCCTGAAATGCATCACTTTTATGTCTGCTTTATATTTATTTTAATTTCAATAAAAATGAAACTCTTTTCAGTCTCATAGAACTAGAGTTTGTTCTCAGAAAAGGTTTGTTTTTCTCAAGTTTTTATTATGTTGATTCCCATTTTGATATTTCATTTCTGTTCATTTTTTACATTTACAACTAAAATGATTGTAAGCTAATTGTCAGGTTATATTATATCATTAATCATGTTGGAAAAGCAGACATATTTCACATTTAAATACAGAAGATTTCTATTTTTCATAACAAGTTTTATTTTTAAAATCCTATGATTCAATAAGTACCATCATTATTCTAGTTGAGTTATAACACCAGAAATTTACCTCTGATGTTGTATCTCATTTGTATTGCAATCACATTTCAGTAAATGTATATTAGCCCACTGTCATGATATTGTGTGACACAATATGTTTTTGGCATGGTTTTGACATCACTATATACCATAGATGCACAAGCCCTGGCCAGTGGGCCTAATCTGGCGTGTGAACAGTAATAATATTACAGAAATTTGTTTTCGGCCCTCGATTGGTCTTAGAAAATGCAATCTGGTCTTTGGCCAAAACCGGTTTTGTGTAAATGATAAATTGTTAAAGCTTCATTAAAAATCCAATAAAACTAATTAAAATCTTTCTCAGATGACTCCAGTTGCTCTTTATCAGTTACTATACAAATGATGACATAAATCATGCCACCTTATAAAGTTAATGCGATCTCTGAATGTGGATGTTAATTTACAGTACAATTATCCTTGTCACAATGTGCATGTTAATTAACCATTAAATTATCCTTTCATCAGCACATAATGAAATCATGCAGTGTGGCATAACTTTATTCACAGTACAAAAGCTCAGTATGTTCACTACCTTCTATATTGTTACTTTTTTATAAAATTACTATTTATTATTCAGTCATAACAAAATGTGTTCATTATGGACCAGACTGGTTTCTTTTTTCTTTCAATTCATTTAAATAATGCACATGCTTCAGAAATGAAATTTGTTATATTGTTACTACTAACAATATTTGTTTTAATTTTTAACAAAATTCCCCTGGCCTGTAGAAGTATAAAACCACTAGAAAAAATATATACAACACTCATGCAATGAGAATTTTCAATTTCTTTAAAAGGTATTAAAATCGTATTGGGCTTCCTGTGTGTATTTATAACAGCCAGTGTGTTTCAAAATTTGTGGTTAGTTAACTTTTCAATCATTGTTACTTCATTTGTACATTAAATATTCAAACAATGTTGTTTACTGCTTTAATAATTGAACTGCTCCGGTGGCCTAGTCGTTAGAGAGTCCGCCCCGGAAGCGGGAGGTCGTCGGCTCGATCCCCGGCCGAGTCATACCAAAGACTTACAAAAATGGTACTAACAACAGCTGCCTCGCTTGACGCTCAGCATAAAGAGGTTAGTGTTAGAACTGGTCGGCCTGGTGTCATGATAATGTGACTGGGTGAGACATCATGCTACATGTCTGCGGCATGATGTCTCAGTGCTAGACATCACTATAAACTGCCTCACTGCAGACATCATAGCGATATGACTGAAAAATTGTTAAAGCTACGTTAAAAATCCTAATCAACAAACAAACAAACTTTAATAATTGTTTTATATTTTGCCATACATTTATATGAAACATAAAAATTACAATATTTGGCATTCTAAGAAATAGAGGATTGGTACTGTACATTTAATCAATTATGTAAGGCCATGCCTGCTATATTTTCCAATTCTAGATTATGATCAATCCTGCAGCTTAGTTAAAAAATATGTTAACCTATTCTGCATGTCTATTTATAGATGTTAATACTGAATCTGTTCACTTATACAAGAGCAAAATTTTCACACTTATTATATATTTAATTAAAGTTTATTCCATGTGCATGTGTTCATTATTCCATTTATTTCATTTATTCCATGTGCATGTGTTCCATGTGCATGTGTTTATTCCATGTGCATGTGTTCATGTGTGCATGTGTCGATTGGAACCTGTGTAAAAGCAGCTTCAGTTTACATATTTAATATTGTTATTTTTGTTGTCTTTCTTTTCCCTTTTTCCAAGTGATATGTTTTTTACTTGAGCAGGAAAATAATCATCAGTTATGCTATTGTTTGATGATAGTAATATAATGATATCTGTACAGCTGCGTTGCTACATTATGATTAATAAATCATCTGAGAATTGTTAACTGGTAGTGCTTGTGTACTGAACATATATACCATCATAGATTAAGAATGGGCTATTCCTTTATTTTTTTTATGGAAAACTGACATTGCCAGCAATATGAATCTATCTTAACTTTTTATATAAACTGCATATTTGCTAAATGGTAATAATAATTGAAATTACATTTCTTTGTATCTTTATTTCAAAATAATATTTTATATTAGAGTGAATATTCTTCATCAGATTCCACCCCTTACAGCCATCATTATAATAATGTTCGCATATTCTTATTTTTCTTTTAAAAAATTCTCTTGAAAGACATGTATGTATTTTTTCATTTATAATTCAAGTGACGCATTTGCCATGTCTTTTATTTAACTGTATCAGGTGTCCTTTTTATGTGTCAAGAGTTATTGCTGATACTTTGATAAATTTGTTTCCATTAATTTTTTTCTCAGGAAAATAACCATTGAAATGTTTTTGATTATATATACTTTTTATGCAGATTAGAGCATCATGAGATAATAGTGCATGTCAGTGAGGATGTTGCTGTAATATTACCACCAACAGCTATTCATAACATATACAAGGTAATTGTTTAGTATTAAGGTATAAATGTTAATTATCAAAGTATAAATGTTTCAGTCTGAAAGTTAAGAAAAAAGTTAATGAATAAAAGACCGGTGCTGTTTTCGGTATTATAGTTCGTTATAGAAACTACAGTGAAAGTAATGACTTTGTAAATTTCTTTTTTTTTAAAATATATGATAATGTAATTAACAAGGTATTTAGTTTTAAATTTCAGAGCAAATGATGATATAGGCAACTTTGCATATGACTGTGTTAATGACAACATTTGCTGTTATCAAATTTGCTTCATTTTGTGCCATCATATAACGTTTAACTTTTTAAGGATCTACATATTCATGCTGCCTGTACACACCAGAAACCAAAATTGAAAAGATTCATCCAGAAAATCATCCCTGCAAAGGTAAGTATAAAATACTATACTATTTTTTTCCCTTATTTTATCATTCTAAATACTGTTTTGTGGTTCCTTTTTTCACAGTTGATCAGTAAAGAAGAAATCTGATCTTGAGATTTTTTATATATATTTTTGAATCACTGTTCTTTAATAATAATGAATACTAAGCTATTAAAAAGTGTAGCATTGTTAACATTTCAGTGCTTTTCTATTTTCCTAAAACACTTTTACTGTTGAAATATTTTTATTTTTTTTAGGTATTCTGCTGTCCTGAGTACTGTGTGAAATGCACTAAGGAAGACTTTCTTTTGAACCATTACTTGAGCAGACATGTTCCTCATAGAAAGAAAATGGAGGAGATCATGTGCATGTTTCTTGAAGTAGCTATTGCCAAATTATTATTAAATTTTCAAAAAATTAACCCAGTTAATTTTTTTTTTCATGGTGAAATAGATGCCTTACAATTATATTGTGTTATATATTTGGTGCTTTTGACCTGTAAATTCTGTGATATGAAGTTGATTGTTTTTCATTTTCCAGCATAGATACACAAATATTGTTTTATTCCTTAATTATTACTTAGCTTTTTGTTTCCTGTTTGTAAGCCTTTTCTTTAATCAAATCTAAAACATTTATTCCTTTCCAGATAAGGATGCTTCATTCAAACCAAGCCATATGAAGGTATGATATATATTAGTTTCTGATTAACTACAATTCAGAACTTAATAATTTTAATTATGTTTACCAAAATTATATTTTGGCTTCTTGTGTTAAGGCAGCCATCACTTCTTTTGAATGAGGACAACTTATACTACTTCGTCTGTTTAGTTTGTTCAAGAAATACTTACATAACTAATTCATGGTGTACATATTTTAATTAATGCATATGATTCATGATTGGGTATTTGTGTACACACACACACACACACACACACACATAGTTACTGCAACATGACACATAAAGTTGATTTAAATAAAATTATTTCTAAAACCTTAATAAGTCCATGTTATATTTGAATGTTCCTATAATAATATCTTGAAAAGATATAAATTTTTCTTTTGATGATAATAATTCATGCATAAATTAAAATTTATCTTCAAACAGAATCAGGGTACAATTTTTATCTTTGTTGATATCTGTATATGTATAGCTATTTAATACTTCTAGTGTCCTATTTATGAAATGCTCAACAACCCTCAATCATTGGTTTTATAATTAATTTACCCTTTTACAGGATGAGATATATACTTGTAAAGCATCCACATCCAGTCCCATAAGTTCCATAACTGATATTGATTTTATTGCATTGGATGTTCCTGAAATGCAGTTATTTGGTAAATATACATTTCAGTATTACAGTTATGTATCTGGTCTGTTTACTGTTTTCATCTCTCTTACTTTCTGTGTGTGTCTATATATATATATATATATATATATATATATATATATATATATATATATTGCCATCCTAATGTGCCGTTTTATTAAGACTGAGGTATAGAATGTGTAAAGTTGAACTTTAATGTGACTTAATCGTTTTCCCTTTATTTAATTTGAACATTATTTTGTGTCTTTCACACTGAATGATTCAACATTTATTTGTCAATAAGGCATGATTAATTTCCTTTCAGACACGATACTCAGCTTTGTTGATTTAATGCCATATATTATCCGTGATAGTCATTTTTTATCAGAAAGAAAACCAGGATATTACGATATAATATTTACTCTGGCTCAAGAAGCTGATGCCTTTAGTAATATCATTAAGCAAATTATCAGATCTTTCTTATGCTGTTTCTCGCCATTGTTTAAGCACATACCTTGCCTACTCATCCAAAATTCCTGTCAACAAAGTGATGCCATGCCACATTTAACATCACCTTGAATACAGTTGTTAATATTGTTGATGGATGTTTCGTTCATTTATTATTAAATTTATCTTCTTTATCAATATATAGGCATGAAATGTGAACAAAGAGACAAAAGAGATCAAGCAGTGCTGTCAAACTGTTTGTCATTTGTAAAGAAAATTGCTGCATTTTGTTGGAAGAATTTTGCAAAAATGAAACTGATCCTTTCTGGTGATGTTGAAGAAAATCTTGGACCTCCAGTGGTAATTATTTTTATATTGTCATCTATACCTTTGTGAGAAAGCTTGCCAGGAGCTTCTTATGGGTTGGTTGTTTTTCCTGGGATTTTCCCTGGTTCTTCCTCAACCAATTAATACAGGCTGCCATGTATAGCCTATCGTGTGCTAAAAAAATGGTGTTAAAACCACACAACAACAACAACAACATACCTTTTAATTACATACATTTTATTTTTTTTCTCTCTTCTGTTCACAATATATATATTAAAAATTATCATACGAGGAATTGATATGTATAGCACTATTGCACAGAAACATTCCAAACAGAGCAGCTTTTAGGACAGCATGTAATAGGCCATATTCATCCTGGCATGTTATGTCAATGGAAAGACTGTGCTTTTACCAGTTACGATGGAAATGAGTTGGAAACACATGTATTAAAACGTTTATTTGGTATGTAATCTAACAGATTTTGCATTTTTTGTCTACATTGTAGAGTGTGACTCAGTTATTGTCATATATTTCTTTTTTCATTCATTCATGAATAATGTAGTCCTTAAAACATAATAATAGTACACTGAAACTTTTGAAAATGTCAGTCACATGCTACAGTCCTCACAAATTGGTTACATCACTGACAAAATTAAATATGTTGGGCTATGAAAATTATTTGGCCTAGAAAAATCTGATGTGGCCAGTAACACTAGTTTGGTCCTTATGAAGACCTTAATCATAATTATAGTAACTTTGTAATGACAATATTAACTGCTTCATTATTACAATTGTACTTATTTGGCTTAAATATTCCATATACTGTGTAACATATTAAAATAATCTTCTTCATAGTAACATTACTGAAGAAATGTATTTCAGCAGTGGCAGGTGAAACTGGAAGACGAACTTTCTTTCAAAACCAGCTACAGCATTAGTCATATATAAAAGACAATTATTTCTGATGACCTCACCATGTTTTGGTTACGTACTATGAATTTCTTCATCTTTAACTTGTGAAAATCTGACTGTTGGTGAAGGAGAGCCCAGTTCTTTATTCACTGTCATGTTTTTAATGCCATCTTGATTATCATATGAGTTAATTCTTTGACAACATTTGAATGTTCAGAATATATTTTGTTTTCAGCTTCTTTATGTACTGTTCTCTGGAATATACATGATATTTAAGGTTTTGTTGTAATGAAAAAAATTACTTATTTTAAACATTTAAAAAACATATTTTATCACATTTGCAGGAACAGTTTTCTTTTAATTCCATTGAAGAATGGGAACAAGCTTTACCTCTTGGACAGTTATCAAAAATAATAAGTGATCTGCATATATGTCCAGTGCCATTGGTGAGATATTACAATGACTGTCATTAGAAATGCGCTTTGAAATTAAAAAATGCATGTTTTTGGTTCACTGATAGTTATATTGAAACTGATTAAGACAATATTCCACTCAAGGAATAGTTTAATTATAATGTAATACATTACTACTAATGCGTACCTTGATTATTTTTTATTTTTTTAGGTAATCAGCTCACCCTCTTTTCTCATTTAACTTTCAGTCTGTGTGTAATGTCTCTCATATATAACAATTTGCTTAGTCTCCTAATAATTAAGCTCATTTGATAAAATTTTGATGATAACAAAGATCTTTATAAAATAGTATTTATAGTGATATTCAAGATGTTTTATTAACAGTTAACTTTATTTTTCTGTCAACAGCGAAGTAAGCTGCATCTCTTTTTACTGGATGAAGATTTCAGAATGCCGCCAAAATACCCATACACTATTGAAGATCACAGCCACTACTTATCTATGCTAAACAGTTCCAATGCTCGTGAATTTGAAAAGCAAACTGCAGAATTTATTTGCAAGAGGCAGCTTCTAGGAGAAAAGTGGACAACAGATGACAGTATAGAAGTTAAAAGTCCAGTGTCAAATTCTTTACAGCAGGAAGCCACATTACATCCTAGAGATATTAACAATAAAACTTTATCCAGGAAAAGAAAGTCAGATTTATCAGAAGTTAGCATTGCTAAAAATGTGTTTACAACCAATTTGGAAAATTGTCATAAAGCCTATTACATAGAGCATGACATCATCAGTCAGTTGATAGAGTGCCATTTCATGGATTCGAAGAATAAGCAGCTTCAACAATTTGAGGATGCTGCTATAAATATAGCCACTTTTCCTAATTGTACTGAGGGAGTATTCGTATTTACTTTACTTAATATTATTAATGACAGCAGTGAAGCACCATTTTTTTATATGCGATATATTGAATCAGGATATTATCAAAATTTTATGGTGGAGAATTTTTCACATCTAATATGTGAGAAATTGACTATCTCAAAAGAATCACTTTTCTTGTGCAACATTGCCACTGATGAAGATTAAAAAAAGATAACACAGAGGAAAATGAAAGGTTCACATAAAAGTCATAGCAGACCAGATAAAGTATATAAATATAATTTAAGTAATTTGAAGGAAAGAAAAATAAAACTTGCAAAGCATGCTGAAAATTTCACCAACTTGGAATTATGTGCCTGTTTTGTTCTTACCACTCGCAAAGGATTCACTGTTAAAATCGGCAAAGATGTATCAGATGCCTATTACATGTCCTGTGACAATGAAATGCTGAAGACTCCTGCTATTCGTGATATCATATGTCATTATCCAGAGATCAGAAGTTTGGATCGTTATGAGAAATCTTCATTAGACTTTCTAAAAAGTTTTGCTTCTGTTGAGTCTCTATATGAACAAAGTATTATGCTAAATTTATTATCAAATGACCATGGAATTGACATAATAAAATTTCTGTATCGCTTTTCTATCTGTTCTAGTGCTAAATCATTAAGGAACAAGGTGCTTTATCTTTACAAGAACAAACAATTTGGTGAATTATTCAAAATCTACAGAGACCTTTGCCAGGAAAATGATCACAATAATAGTGCCAGTGAAAATATTGTGTATCATGCTGAACCTGCACCAGTACGTAGGAAAATGTTCACACCACGTGGAAAGATTGTGACAGCAGAAATGGTATTGAAAACTGTTGACCTAAAGAATGAAAATGTAATGAAAGATATAAGTATATATGATAATTTCAAGAAACAGCTACTTGAATATGGAGATTTAGTTATACAGGTTTTTGATGAACACAAATTAATTGCTGTCATGAATGACTATGATGATGAAACGGGAGAATTCAAGAAGTCTGAGTATGTTGTGACGACAAGAGAGCAATTTGAAAATGGAATGTTCTACACTTGTACATGTAAAATTTATCGCACACTTTTAGAATGTTTCAGTGATATAGAAGAAGAACAGTATGATGCCTTGGATATAAATGGTATAAAGTGCATGCATTGTCGAGTATTAAAAGAAGATATTTTTCCAAATATTGAATGTGATGAAAATGCAGCAATTACAAACATACAAGCAGTGATACAGAGAAGTCTATCATTTAAAGATATGAAGGTAGTTGAGTTGTCATCTTGCCGACCAAATACAAAAAATTTTCAGTCTTGCATGATGATGAAATTTCATTTCTACATTTAACGTTCAGTGACCGTGTTCAGCGTTTTATACTTTCATGTACAAATGGTTTCTGCAGAAGTAGAAAGGGATTCAAAAGAAATGTAGATTTGCTCACTAAAGGAGGTAACCTATGTTGCCATTTGCTGGAACTAAAAAATGCACCTCATTACTGGATGGAGTTTTCCAATTGTTTATTTAATGATACTGCAGATGATTTCCAAACTGAAGCCTTTACTGAAAGTATGGATGTCAAAAACAAATGACAGTTGCTTTAGCTGGAGTTTAGATGTATGTTATACATCATTGGAACACTTTCATATTCTTAAATTTCTTTGCTGCATTTTACATTGTTTTGTTTGATACAATTTCTGGGTATATTATTGCAGTTGAGGGAGTAATTTTTACTCCAAAATTTAGATGTGAAACATATTTACAATATATAAAATGATCATAAACAGAGACAAATTTCATAAAGTAATGTAAAGATACTTTTTTCTATTAAAAAAATGACATTTGATATTATTGTTACACATGATAAGATGTCAGATTAAGTTGTAAGTTTAAAAAGCATCCGAAGATTCCAAATAGGTACTTTTGTTTATATTTCTAAGTTTTTAAAAGTTATTTTCATAACAACATTGTCATTGAAATAAACTTATTACAGTTTCTACTGTACGTTATTAAGAAGTATTATAGTAAACACATTCCAGATTGTCCAAGCTCAATTTTTTTTCAGATTTTTTTCAGATTATTAAATGTAAGGGTTTATTGTACATGAAAACAAGAATCACAACTTTTTGCTTTATTAAATATCGTTGCCATCTTTTCCAGTAGCAGCATACCTTTATTCTTTCAATATTTCTCATTTACATGTTCTAGCCTCACAAAATATGGCTTCATTTTTTTCCTATGCCGCCATTCCAACTTTTCAACATCCTTTACCTGATCACAATTTCCAAAACCTAGATCTTTTTAATATCTCCAGTCTTTGCCCACTGTTTCAGCTTCTTAGGGTTTTCACATTTGTTCTTTTAAAGATTTGTCCTTCATGCCTGCAGTTTTTCATCTCTTTGTATTTAATTTATAATCATTTGTTATTATACTCATACATAATACATAATACTATAATACTATAAATACAAGCTTTAGTACTATTCACTATTGCTGCTATATCTTTAATCAAATGTACTTGACAAATGTATCCATATATTAACACCCACTTAGACATTTTTATTTGCTCCATTAAACAAAAAATTCTACATTTATCAATCAACATTAGCGATTCACTTCATCATTACCCGACCACTGTCACTAATATCTTTTGGTCTGTTACACTTTAAACATTTGGATTGTAACTAACAAACTCTGATAAAATTATTTTACACTCCTTATGTTTCTCCACTCATACTTTAAAGAATTATTGTTCATTTTACTACTGTATTAAAAATTATACACTTTTATTTTGTGGTTAATTTCAAAAATGTTAACTGGCACAAATGTTGTGTGTATCAGTCAACAGAAAAATTCATAGAGAGCCGGAGATCGTTTTCTATATTTCATAAATTTTGCTAGCCTTTCTTATTCAGATACTACTAACATTTTAGTATTTTTCACTGCTCAGCTCTTAAACTGCAGGTAAATGGCACAGTATTTGCCTTTTTTCTGTCCGTTCATAATGATTTAGATTCATTAATTTTTTCATTGCCCTCATACTTTTATATACATATATTACATTTGCAAGTTAACTACTGCTGGATAGAATTACATGTTAATAACATGTTAGTGGTTTGCACTGCTCAGCGACTTAAACTGAAGGTAGAAGACACGACACATTATTAGCTTTATTTCTAATGTTTTCATAATATTATATATTTAGCAATTCTTCCATTAACCCCATACCTTTTTTATAAATTACATTACATTTAATACAGGGGCCCAGAGTGGTCTAATTACAAGCAGTTTCTTGTCTTCAGGTATTTTCCTGAAGGTCAACGGTCAAAAAGAAAATGTATATTTATCAACATACCACTTACCAGAGAGCCATAACTATCGTCTGATCTTTGATGTACTTTGTTTGTATTTTGTTTTTTTTGTGTACTCTAATGCTAATGCTAGAGTGCCTGCAAATCAACTCCTGCCGGGCAGAACAATGTTAATATCATGTTAGTGGTTTTCACTGCTCAGCTCCTTAAACTGCTGGTAGACGGCACAGTATTAGATTTACTTCTCATGTTTTCATAATGGTGATATCTCCTGCTGAAATTGACTGGCGCTATTACCCCTTAGGATAATGACCAACTGATGTTTATGTTTTATATCATCAGTTGTCATATATTTTATTGGGTTTTAGTGAAATGCTTCAGACATCTTCATTTATTATAACTTTTTAAATAATGTTATTTCAAGATTTTCATATAAAATTTTATATTGCTGTATCTGTTGTAATTAAATTGTTCTTTCTTCTTCAAAATACTTTTGTATTATTATTCTGGCTGTCAACAAATAAAATTTTTTTCCAAAATAACATTTCAATTTTTTCTCTCTCTTACTCGCTCTTTTGTTCGCTGTCATTTGCTCTCTCTCTCTCTCTCTCTCTCTCTCTCTCTCTCTCTCTCTCTCTCTCTCTCTCTCTCATTGTATTCTGAGAGACTGTGTGCTGTGTCCTGGATCTTTACGGGGATATCCCGGCTTTTTACTCCACCATTAATACTGGCCGCCATGTATAGCCTATATTGTGCTGAAAAATGGCGTTAAACCCGATAACAATGAAAACAACAACTCTCTCTTTCTCTCTCTCTCTCTCTTTCTCTCTTTATATATGTGTGTGTGTGTCTGTGTGTTAATTCACAGATAACAGTAATATTTTTAGAAAAAATTAGAGATATCAAAATACCTTCAAACAGCTTTCTTGCCACTTTGGATGTTGAAAGTATGTACACAAATATTGATATTAAGGATGGCTTGAAGGCGGTGTTTAACAATTTCAAGTCGAATCCAAACCCAAGTAGACCAGATTTATAAATTTTGAAACTGTGTTTAGAAAACAATGATTTTGAATTTAATGGCAATTGGTTTCAACAAATTTCAGGAACAGCTATGGGAAAAAGCCGCATTCAATAGTTGTCAACTTCTTCCGGTAGTATATTTAAGGTTTCTGGATGATATTTTTCTTATTTGGACTTATTCCAAGGACGAGTTTGATCAATGTATCCAAACTTTAAATAATTTCCATCCTTCCGTAGAACTTAAAGCTATCGTCAGCGACACTTCCGTCGATTTTCTGGATACAACCGTTTTTAAAGGACCCATGTTTGGAAATACCGGTATTTTAGATACAAAGGTATTCTTTAAGTCCACGGACACACATTAGTTACTTCATAAATCTTCATTTCACCCTAAGCACACCTTTAAGGGGATCCTAAAATCACAAATTATTAGATTTGACAGAATTTGTTCTAGGAAGATAGATTTTCAGAGGGCTACAAACACACTGTTTAGAGTTTTAAGAACACGAGGGTATTCCAAGCGCTTTCTCAGACAAATTAAGAACAATGCAATAGAAAATTTTGATACCAAGCTACACGGAGTAGCTAAAGCAAAACCATGTAATAGCAGTCGTTGCAGCACTTGCCCATTTCTAAAGGAAACACACATTTTATAAAGTCAGCAGACTAATCAAACTTTTTATATTGAGCAAAATCTTTCATGCGATTCTAAAAACGTCATATACCTCATCACATGTAAGAAATGTGGCATACAATATGTGGGACAGACCAGTCTTACATTAAGAGATAGATTCACTAGACACAGATTTGATATCAGACACAAGGCAAATAAAACCGTTCCTAACCATTTTAATACCTCAGACCATTCGATTAACGATTGTTGTATCACACCAATTGAATATGTAGCGGATAAAGACAAACTAACGAAAAGAGAACAGTATTGGATACAAAAACTTAAATCATTAATGCCCGGGGGCCTAAATTTACATGAAGAGTTTGAAAAACTAATCCCGTTTGTCATTACATATAACACAAAAGCAACACAAGTTGCCAAACTAATTAAACAAGGGTATATCGAAATTCAGCAGATATTCCCAGCCATATTTTCTCATAAATTCATTACCGCTTATTGCAGAAATACAAATTTAAGTGACTTCATTGTCAGAAGTAAGTTAAAGAGCGAAAGTAATTCTCCCTAGGCCAGAGCTTATTAGGGTCCCCTAACTCTAAACCTAACCCTAACCCTAACCCTAAGTTAAAGAGCGAAAGTAATTCTCCCTAGGCCAGAGTTTATTAGGGTCCCCTAACCCTAATCCTAACTCTAAACCTAACCCTAACCCTAAGTTAAAGAGCGAAAGTAATTCTCCCTAGGCCAGAGTTTATTAGGGTCCCCTAACCCTAATCCTAACTCTAAACCTAACCCTAACCCTAAACCCTAACCTTCAGCAGATATTCCCAGCTATATTTTCTCATAAATTCATTACCGCTTATTGCAGAAATTAAAATTTAAGTGACTTCATTGTCAGAAGTAAGTTAAAGAGCGAAAGCAATTCTCCCTAGGCCAGAGCTTATTAGGGTCCCCTAATCCTAACTCTAAACCTAACCATAAAGTACACAACTGCATTTTACTCCTAAACCGTTTGATTTTTTGTCATTAACAATGCTATAGGGCTCTTAAGATACAAATACTGTAGTGAAAACAGCAATCAAATCGCATGTCATTTCAGACCAACATTCCGTTGGTTGGAAAACTATAGTGATAAATATGGGGATTTTTGTTGGCCGGGAAAATGCCAACAAAACCCTAATAGGACAGGTAGGGAGAGCGAATATGAACATAAGCTCTCCGAGATAGACATAAACAGAACATGCATTCCTAAACATGGGTTTGAAGTTCAAGCCAACAACTAAACTTCTACATAGAAAATCAATTTCAGTAACAGGTAAAGAATTTACTAGAAAATTCACGGTAATGAAGTTTTTAAATGGTAAACCAAACATAACGAAAACATAATTTGTAATGATAAAGTTCTTGGTACCCACAACATTCAGCCTCCTGCGATTCATTGTGATGGAAATAACAGAACTAACTTGTATGCAGGCATCACAGTATATACCCGAAAAATTGCGCAGAGATTAATAAATTATAAATTTATTGCAAATAAAATTTCCGGCTACTTAAGCCCACCCGATATTGTTAGACATAGGCACCTTGTTATAAATTCAGAAATTTAAATTTTGGTCAGTCACTTCTAAAATTCCCACATGAAGGCCCATCGTTCATTTATAGTGAGCGAATCGTATAACATTGCCAAATAAATATACTCGTTTTTGGCGTGTGTGAACTGGGTTTTTAACGTAGCTTTAACAATGTTTAAGCATTGGGGGCATCATACCGGAGACATGTAGCATGATGTCCCACCCAGTCACATTATCCTGACACCAGGCCGACAGGTTCTACCACTAACCTCTTAACGCTGAGCAACTAGCGAGGCAACTGTGTTATACCAGTTTTATTAATCTTTGGTATGGCTCGGCGTGGGTTCGAACCGGAGACCAACCTCATCCTCGAAGGAAGCAATAACAACCTGGCCACTGGGGCGGTCCCTTTGACGGACATACTAAAGACTTACAAAAACGGTACTAACAGCTGCCTCTGCATTAAGAGGTTAGTGTTAGGACTGGTCGACCCGGTGTCAGGATAATGTGACTGGGTGGGACATCATGCTAAATGTCTGCGGCATGATGCCCCAGTGCTAGACATCACTATAAACTGTTACATTGCAGACATCGTAGCGATATTACTGAAAAATTGTTAAAGCTATGTTAAAATTCCAAATCACATCACATCCAAATCACATAAATTAAAACATTATATCAAAATTTTAAAGCAACCTAATAAAAACTGTTTTAAAAAATTCAGCTTTTTGTTTAAAATAAACCAAAACCAAATGAAAACCAAACAAATGCGGGTTGCTTTTACTTCCGTAGTGGTAATGTTGTGACTGAACACGTAGGTCATCACCCGCGGATTATAACACGCGATTCTCCCCCAGAACACCATCACCACCACATTTATGCATCGAGACCGTTTCGGTGGCTTTGTGGTTAGAGCGTCAGCCTCGGATGCGGGAGGTCGTGGGTTCGCTCCCAGGCATACCAAAGACAGGTTACATATTAAACAAATTATTATTGAGGTTTCACCACACACACCGTTTCCTAGGCGTACGTACGTTATCTGTAGACTCCCTAGCCCCCCGACACGCAAGCTTATGCATTTTGGTTAAACATCCTCCCCCTCCATGCGTACTTATTAAATGGAAGGCCCCTATTACGGACTTTAGGGTGGTTACCTGCCACCCTATGGCCATATGAAGACGCGTTTACTCTTTTTAAACTATGCTCTCATCTACCGTAGCCGAACCATCGGTTGTTGTTACCTACATTGCCGATTCCTCGGTACCGTTGATAGTTGTACAGGCTGCTGCTATTCATATTACTACTCAGTTTAACTATGTCTGGTCTACAATGGGCTTGAGATATAATGTATATTTATTTACAAATTTGAATTGGCCCAGCGTCATTCTGCAAGTTCAGCTGCTTTTTGACCATCCTCATCTCTCGCAAAAAGTCATCATAGTTCGAGAAGGTGTCGATCTTATGGCAAGTTTGGCTCTTCAGGAGGTCATTCCTCAGGTCGACCATAGCATTTGAATATAATGACAGAGTTACTTTGGTTTCTGCCGAGGGTAATGAATTATGGAGTGAAGTATGAACTTTGTGATCCAGCAGAACATCTAGTGGATTGAATAATGCATGAAAACTTTTGTTTGCTTACTAATGATGATGTAATTTCTGACATGACAAAGAGAACTTTAAACATGCATACAGTAAATTCTGTATCAAATAGCAGGAGGGAGGAAACAAAATGTTTGCTCATTTTTTGCAACTAGATTAACCAAGGGCTTGCATTTTTATATAAATGTGTGTGCCTTAATATAATGATACATATCATCCTCTGCTGATATATGACTTATTTAAGTCAACCTAAGCTTTATATTGTTAATACCATTTATCAAACACCCTCATGGGCTTTATGAAGTGGCATTATTAATGAGATTTATGAAACCCATGGTGCATATGACAATGTCTTAAACAATTCTACCACCAGAGGCTGTTTTTATGTGTGTCTGGGAAATTGTGATGCAGACATGTAACATGATATCCCACCTAGTCGCATTATATTGACATTGGCCTCTGTATATTCAAGTACTAAAGAAATATTTGATGAAGATAAATGTTTTATTCAATAATTTTTTTATACAGAAAAACAGTAACAATAACAATATCTAAATACAAACAGATTATGGAATTTAACAATGAAAAAGAGTTAAAATATAACTAAGATGGACATAAATATTACATATGTTTCATTTCTCTCCTTTTAATAATTATTACAAGACCTGTTAACATGTGAAAAAAAAGCCTTAATCATAATGCAAAGCACTAGCAGCAAAAATGCAATCTCTTAGAACATAAATTGTGTTATGGTTTTATTGCAATTAATGGTGTTTATAAATCACAATATAAATGTAATACTAATATTAGTAACCTTACTCTTACCAAGTGGACAGGTTACTAACATGAGCATATACGTGTCAATGGAGCAAGCTCGGTGTGATTCACAACTGGTGTCCTTTTAGCCTAATGTCAACAATTTGAACATATTCCTTATATATAATCCAATACATTGAGTAGTTCTCTTATTTAATACCTGATGTATCAAGAGAAAAAAATGGTGGAAATAGGTGTAAAATCTCATTTAACTTTTTTTATCAGTTATTTTTGTTTAGATCGTCTGTCATTAGTTAAAAAAAAACATTTCTTCTGTTCTCAGCCTCATTTGTTTGTTTGCCATATAAGGACAATGTGGCCTTATTTGGAAACGTAAACAAATCGTAGTAAAAATTAGGCGTGGTTTGAGTCACTTGATAAGTTTGTTGCTGTTGTTCTAGGGTTTAACGACATTTTAAAGCACAAAAGAGGTTATACATGGCAGCTAGTATAACTGTTGGAGGAAGAACCCTGGAAAATCCAGGGAAGAACCACCGTCCCATGATTAGCTACACAGACATAGGCGAGATGGCAGTGATCAAGAACGGTGAGCACTTAGACCACTTGTCCACTAAGGGCCCCCCTTGATTGATAATAACATAGCGTAAAATATCCAAATATGGTCTGGCAAGCCTTACGTGGAAAAGTGGTCATGTCGAGAGTCTCGTATTATCTGTGAGTACATGTTTCATGAACAGCCTCTTACCTACTTTAAATAGGATACATTATAGTTAAAACATTAATAAAGCATGAATGAAATGGTAGCAATTTATGAACACAGTACAACTCTGAATTCATATAAATCACTGTTGTCAACCTGAAGGATATACAGCCTGTCATAGGTGGCTTTGAAAAAAGTTGTAGAAGGGAATTTCATTGGTAAAAATTAAATTCCAGTTTCTGCCTGATTGAGTCAAAATGTTTGGTCAAGTTTGATTCATCAAACATTCATTTGCAAGCACCCTATTAATATAACTTTCACTGCATTATTGTATAGAGAGCAAAAGTCGATAAATTGATTTTATGATAAATACTGTTGATATGTGAAAAACATATATACTCACAAGGAACATAGCCCATTAGTTTTAATCTGCATGGACATAATTTTTTTATCAAGGAATATACTAAACTGTTATTTGCCAAGTTAAGTTGCAGAAAGTAACAAAAATAATGTACTATTACATCAATGTGTCAACAGGTACCCTTGTACAAGAACAATACAACTTTATTTAGACCATGATAATTCTCTCCTTATTTTCCTTCGAAGTAATATTTAATGTATAGAATAGGATGTCTGAATAAAAGGAAAATAGATCATTTCACTTATAGCAATTATGACATATATCACTGCACACACAAGAAACATCTCTCCATCTCTCTCTCTCTCTCTCTCTCTCTCCATAAAGGGATTAATATCAAATTAAACCCAATTTAAATGAGAAGTATATTCGCCACAACAAAGATAATAATACTTTGTCTCTTTTAACTGAAAATTATAGGAGAGCACCAGTAACAAAGAAAACTTTTTTTTAATTATGTGACTTATAAAATTCCTGGTCTAGGACCACATCTTTGAAAAACTTATTAACGCAGAAAAGCAACCAAAGAGAAGAAGAAAATTTACAGTTGCATAAAATAGAGATATGATATTACCATAATAATATATCAAACCTATATTTAATGCAAAAATATTTCAACGAGATCTTTTATATTTCTAAACTATACAACTAAAATCGTTTCTAATAAGTCCAACATTTTTACTCGGCTAATGAACCCAGTAACTATCTGAATAATTATTATTAATTATGAACTGCTGAATTGTCCATAATTTATGTGTTTAGGGATATTAATTTGTTGAAAATAAGCACTTAGTTAATTATGTGAAAATGATTATTTTACTTTTATGCAGATAGGAGAAAATGCGTTTTTTGTTTTGCAAATCACAGATTTTATTTTATTTTTTACTTATTATTAAATTAACTTTTTTTTAGTTGCCCAGATAACTTAGCTCCTTGTTTTTATAAAATTATCTATCACCGACAATAACATCTATAATAATAATAATAATAATAATGCTTTATTTTTAGAGGGTGACTCGTTAGTCAAAGACTAATGTTGCTTGAGGCCCTCTTATGGAGAGCATCACAATGCACATTATATGAAGATAGCAATAATTGCTGTTTATTTTAAGATGTTTAGTATTTAAATACTAAATTCGATTAGCTATTAGAAGCACATACATGCTCATATCTTTTCTTAAATAGTCTAATATTTTCAGCAGATTTTACATGTAGTGGAAGCTTATTCCACATAACTGAACCAGAATATTGGTATTGTGTTGAAAATGGCCTGAATAAATCCTGAAGATACTCTGATGCAGTTCCATGTAGACATTTATATAAAAGAACTGCCTTGTGAAAATCTATCCTGTCATATATTGTGAAACATTTTAGTTATGCAAATAATGCTTTTGAAGGATGATCAACAGATGCATCTAAAATTACATGACTTGTGCTGCTCGTTTCTGAAGTTTATAAATCATGTCAAGCTCAGATTTAGCACAATTTTCCCATACATTATAACAATAATCAATTTTTGGAAGAATATATGACTTGTAGTATAAATTGCGAGTTTCCGTAGGTAAACATTTCTTGATTCTGCCAAGAAGGGTAATTTTGGATGACAGTGTTTTACAAAACGTCTCAATATGGTCATTCTATTATAAATTATTATCTACGGACACACTACAAGCCTTTCATGTTTGACATTTTCTAATGGCTGATTATTTCTTGCAAGAGATAGATTTGAGTTCCCTTACATGTGTAGCTTAAGTGATGTCCCCAAAATTACACAGTTTGTTTTATCTTCATTAACTACCATCCTATTTTGTTGTGGCTAGTTATGGTGTCAAATAAGGCCAGAGTTTAATCTTGTTTGGTTAACTTCATTATCATAACTAGACATATACAAGGTTGCATCATCTGCAAACAAATCTGTAATTGTGGTTCATTATTTAATGGTAGATCATTGATATAGATAAGGAAGAGAAGAGTGCCCAAAACTGATCCTTGAGGGCCCCCTTGAATGCCTAGTGTGAGTTTGAGAGCTAATATTGACAATGCTTACTAGTTGAGACCTTTGGTTTAGGTATGATCTAAGCCAGTTTAAAGAAGGATTGTTGAACCTGTAACAGTTAAATTTTTTGCATCAAAATTTAATGATCAATAAGATCAAAGGCTTTCTTAAAGTCAAGGAAAACAATCCCAGCCATATGTCCATTATCCATTTTTATCCATTTCCTTCAGCCAAAGATCAATTAATTTGGTTAAGTTCTGTTTGGCACGATTGGTATTTTCTAAATCCTGATTGCATTTTATGAAATAGAGAGTATGTTTCAAAAAAATGTATAGACCTGAATGGCTAAATTTTTTTAAAATAGTTTTTACAATACTGATAGAATTTATAATGGTCAGTAATTTCCTGGATCCTTATTTTCTCATTTCTTAAACATGTGTAACCTTTGCACATTTCAGTGTTTCTGGAAAATTACCAATCATTATAATTAAATTTATGATATGCATTAGTGGCTTTGTTATTACTTGTGCAGCCATTTACTTGTGCAGCCACTAACATTGGCTACTGAAAATTAATTATCACCCGGAATTGTAGCTACTATGAATAACAGAAGAGCATCAAGTTCAATTTTTTTATGCTAGTCGGGTTCTGAATATAGTTATTGGAGATATTTATGAAGAAATTGTTGAACATTTCCACAATGTCTTGTACAGATGTTGCCATATCAAATAAACAGTGTGACCCTGCTATAGCTTGCTTTGATGTAACACAAATTTGGATATGAAATGGCTTCTGAAATGAAATATACATGTACTCTTCTCATAGGGGCCCTGAGTGTCCAAGTGGTCTAAAGTGTTCTCCGCTATGGATCACTGCCATCTCACCTCTGTCTGCGTTGGTTCGAGTCTAGGATTCGACCAATGTGGGTATGTGAGAAAGCTTGCCATTAACTTCTCGTGGGTCAGTGGTTCTTCATGGGGTTAGCCCTGGTTCTTCCTCCACCAATAATACTGGCCACTTTGCATGTTATATCATAATCTGCTTATCTTGATATCTGGCCTGAGTACTGTATGTTCCGGGAGATCTCATTACTTTTTTTTTCTTAAATCATTTTTGGTAGTGGATATCATCCTCACAAGGAACTAGCTCATAATGGATGTTTTGGAAGAAACAGTGTTGGTTTATTGGCCGCTCGCTAGTAATTAATATTTTTTTTTCACTGAACTCTGTAAGTGGATTGTAAAATTAAAGAACACTTGTATTTTCTGTAGTAACCACTGACAACAGAACGGAACACCTGTGTATTAATTTTATGATGGCCTTCTTAAAGAAAAAATGTATGATGAAAGGCAGCATTACTTCGCCAACAGAAATATAACGAGAAACAACCCACGAAGAGAGAGATCCAATTGTTGGTCTATCTATGATAACGAGATTTGCTACAGTCAACAAACTTTTAAACGTATGAAACATAAGAAACTGCTACAACTGACCAAACAAATGCTATTTTCTTTTTTTTCTTCTTGAAAACTTATGCTTACAATGGCTAAAAACATTGGCACAAAACGCAAACTAAATGTCCAGACTTTTGAAGCCATATAGTCTACATATAATCAAAAGTGCCCCTTTTTGCAAACGTTTGTATATCCCCTCCAGCCCACCATATTTTAGGTAACTAAATTGGTTGGTTAAAACAGAGTTTGATTTATAACACAACTGGGTTCTATGGAGCCAAACTACATTGTTACAGCAGGATCACACTGTTTTGCTTTATTAATAGGAAAAGCACGGAAGCATCAGCAAGTGTGATCAGAAATGCAATATTTTTAATATTAATGTACAATGAATTAGCTAATACAGATATGTCTAGTACTAATAATTAGTGAGCCGTAAAAAGTTAATGCTGTTCAGGACTGAGGAATTATGCTTGTGCTCCAAGACTTAGTAGAGGTCACATTCTCTGTGTAAATCTGCTGTATGTAGTAGCTACTGTAAATGGCTTTCCGTGGAGAATAACACAGTTCTTCTCCATCATAAGACTGACATTCATCACTGGATCTGAAAGATAAAAACTTACAGTAAGTAAGGAATTAAGGGGTTTCATATTTATGATACTTATATATTTTACTGTGTTCCTTATAGGTTCCTGTAACTAAGGCAGAAAAATAAAAACTATATATATATAGAAAATATGTATAGTATGTAGGCTGTATCAATGATATACTTCAAGATGTATAAATTTTTCATGAAAAGG
Organism: Unio pictorum; assembly: GCA_030141615.1. Classification (NCBI taxonomy): domain Eukaryota; kingdom Metazoa; phylum Mollusca; class Bivalvia; order Unionida; family Unionidae; genus Unio; species Unio pictorum. Next base: position 2,383,255 of record JARLTB010000157.1, on the reverse strand, counting down.
AAACAAGACTTGCTGGTATATCAAATTATTTTATAATAATACTTTTAAATCCATGTTTTAGGATGTATGAATACATACCAACCTCTGACGAGGAAAAAGTGTAATCCAAGTAGACAAAAAGAGAAATAGAAGCAGAAAAAGAGTAATCCACATATAACATGCTACAATTTCAATAACCAATGATTTATTTGCCCCTCTAGTCTTTTGACATCCTTTACTGCTTCAAGTTTTCATATGTAGCACTTTTAGTTTTAGAAAGCAACAGATTTTCAAGTTGCATTTTAAAACACTGTACCAGCGTAGACCATTAATGTTTTGCACACCAGTAGAGCATAAAGTAATGGGTTACTGAGTTTATTCGCTTTTATGCTTGTTAACAATACTGAACAATATCTCACTGTAAGCATTAGAATGGTAAAGAACATTCATTTCATAGCCTGACAAAGAAGAGGAAATTTATATCTTCAAGTGATTGTGTCTTTTAGCTGGGAAATAAGGTGCCACTGCACATCAACTCTCTGCATTAAGTATATTGTCAGGTAGAATCTAAACTTTATATTTCAGGAATTCTCCTTCCAGATGATCCAAGGCAGATGAGGGTATTAGAAAGTGATATGTCTTGAAAAAGAATCTAACACTTTCGAAGCTTTTTGACTGTCTCTCATTTACATCAGCAACTGAAGCTTTAAAAGCACTTCATCTCCATAGGGGAATTTCTGGAGCATGTAATCACAGGCTATAGCATAATAATCTCAAAAAATTATCATAAAACTCGTTCACAGCTACAGTAGAATTGTGTTCTATGAATTCTCTGGCTTCTGCACCAATAGCAAAATCATCATTATCTTTCTATTAAGAACTTGGTAAAAAACACCTCTGTGTTTATAACATTCATGTCCGCACTTTAGTTCTGCTGCAGATAAGAAGATCCTTTAGTATTGGAGTTCATAAGACGAGACATTCATATATTCATCTTTGAAGGATTTGTTTTTTTTTTTTGTCTTTTTCTGATCCAGCTGTGAAAACCAGTCACATTAACTTGACACCAGTCCGACCAGTCCTAACACTAACCTCTTAATGATGAGCGCCAAGCGAAGCAGCTGTTAGTACCATTTTTGTAAGTCTTTGGTATGACTTGGCCACAGGATTGAACCCATGACCTCCAGCATCTGAGGTGGACTCTCTAACCAATAGGCCACCAGAGCGGTTCATGACTGATAAAGTCTAAAATAACTTGCAAGATGTATCATTTTGTATCGATTCACCATCTGTTGTATCAATATGTGTACCACACCAGGTAAAGTATGCTGCTAAATGAAAGAGCAGATCATGAACATTCAAATTCATTTGCATAACCAGCATGTAAATCTGAAAATTAAATGATATGAAATCATCAATGTGAACAAAGAAACATTGAAAATTTGAATAATGCACTTAATAATAATAATGTGAAATAACTTACACATGATGAATTGAAAGTGAAATATATAAGACTTAATGGAACTATTGCTTTTAATACAGATACATAGCACTTGTTGCCTTTAGTGCGTGTAGGAAAAATTAATAATTGTGGCTGATACGGGGTAAAATATTTACTTTATTGTTAAATGGAGCAATTGAACACTTGTGACAAAGATTTTAAGTTTATATTAATAAATAACAGACAATTAAAAAATGACCCTACAAAGATTAAGGTAAGGAAAACGTACCATTTTTTTATGACAAATTGAAATGTTCTTGTTAGCTTGTCTTTAGCATAGGACTCATCTATATTTCAACACAGTGAAGATGTCATGTGAACATCTTTTTGACTATAAGGCGACAAAGCCCTTCTGTAAAGATCCACATAATTATCAGCTGAAAAAGAGAAAGAAATAATCATAAATTAAAATGATATTTTATGCGCAAAGGAACAGTAAAGTCACTATGGTCTAAAGAAAAAACATGTTAACAATAATGCTTATTTGATAAAATAATTTAACCTAAGAACAGTAAGTTTGGTGATTATAATATGGTGATAATGATGTTAGGGGTTCTCCATAAAGTATGTATGAAACAACTGTGATTTTTTACCACCTATCCCCTTACAGACTGCACAGAATATATTTTTGTACACCCCTGTGTAAACATATTGGTGAGTCACCATCCCTTTTCCAAGAATAGCTGGGACAATTGAATTTGGAATGATGAAGTTATTAGGATATTCATTAAATATAAGCAGAGGCTTAAATTAATACTAAGTAATGAAACGTTACAAATGAAAATAAGAAAGTGTTAAACAGCAACTAATATTTAGTAGATTTTATCACGTTAAAAATTGTAATAGTAAAAAATCAGAAAGTGACTAAATTTATGATTTCAACCAATCGAACTGGATTACTTGAATATTTTCAGGCTTGTCATCACTTGGAATGACAAAATGACCGATTTCAATTTTTATCACCAGCTTTGACATCATTGAAATCATGAACATTAACAGTTCTTTTCCTGAGTGACAACTATTGTAAGCTGTGTATAATCATGGGACATTTCATGCTGAACTGTAAATAGTATGGCTTGACAAATTCTCATGAGGCATTAGGGTCTGGATTGCATATTATGTCAGATCATGAGATATCCCAACCGGTCCGGTCGGAAAATGAAGAATAAATGTCTTCCACAATGTGCACCATGGGCAAGAACACTACAAGGTAATCACACTTCATAACTTTAAGTAGTAACTGGCTCTGCTTGACTTGGCATAGGAGCCACTTTGCATCTAACTCATCTGCTGGTTATGATTCTGACTTGACTGGCTCAACATCTCTAAATAAATATCAGTTATCAAGGGATTTTGACAACTGCAGCTGTAGAAAATGCTTATTAACAGACACCCTGCTGCTAATCCTTTTTCAAAACACTTCACCCTCACACCATGTATACATACTTTATGGATGACCCATTAGTTTAGAATGAATTAGATCACAAGCCTTATATAAATCATTATATAATAATGGTAAATGTAAATTTATATGGACATGTTATTTCAGAGGTCTCGGAAATGCTTAATCACGCGTATTTGGACACCAATGTTTTATCTTGGATGTAATAGGTGACTTGCTTCAACCACCTGCTTAGTGGGTAAATGTGTTGATTCATTAGCTGTGTTGATATTTACATTGACATAATTTAGTGGCTGAAAGACCCATTGATATACAGGTTGCCATTATAAGAGTACATTAAAAAATAACACAATGCAATAACTGGGTGGCAGGTTCAAAGGCTCTAACTGGTGGCTGGGTGGGACAATGTATTGATATTTACTGTGAATGAATTCAGAGGCAGAAAGAACCAGAGATGTAAATGTGGTCATTTATAAGAGTACATCAAAAAAATAAATTTATATTTTATTATTATCTTAATTTCTGAGCAAAGTAGAATAAGCAGTGCATGTGACCTCAGAATCAATACATACTGAGACTTAAACAAAATACCATTCGCAAATTTGGATAAGTATTTTGGGGTTAAACAGCAAACTGACAAAAACTGTAAAGAGATTCAGAAGAGTACTCAAGTTCCTAGTCTAGAACTGATAGTTCGGATGACACAGTATCTAAATGTATGAAAGTGCTTGGAATAAGACATTCTTTGGACTGATAAAATGTGCATGTGTGTGTGTTTAACGTAGCTTTAATAATTGTTCAGTCCTATCACTATGATGTCTAAAGTGTGACAGTTTATAGTGATGTCTTGCACTGGAACATCTTGCCGCAAACATGTAACGTGATGTCCCACGCAGTCACATTATCCTGACATGACACCAGGCTGACCATTCCTAACACTAACCTCTTAATGCTGACCGCCATGCGAGGCAGCTGTTAGTACCATTTTTGTAAGTCTTTGTTATGACTCGACCGGGGATCGAACCCACAACCTACCGCATCCGAGATGGACTCTCTAAACACTAGGCCACCGGAGCGGTGGGGGGAAGATGATGCTACATGTCTGCAGCATGATGCCCCAGTGCTAGACATCACTATAAACTGCCCCACTGCAGACATCATAGTGATAGGACTGAACAATTATTACAGCTACGTTAAACACGCACACACGCACATACTCATTTTCCAGAAATCCACTGGCAAAGAAGAACTAGTATCTTATGGTCATGTAGTGCATATAAAATATGTACATGATAGGTTACGCTATGCAAAAAAAACCACTTAAATTTTCAAGATATTAAACCCGCGATATCGTAGGAAGAAATGTAACTGCAAGGACCAAACTAAAAGTAAATGAATTCTTACTAACAGTTTCATTATATATAATAGTAGTACTAAATAGTAATAAAACAATGCGATCCTATTACCAATTCACAAAAACTGATAACGGTAACAGTCTGGCGTATATAATGTATGGTTTAAATTCCATTTTAATTTCAAAACTTATCTATTAAAATATAAACTTTTAACGTTTAATGAATTCAAAGTTACATTTTAAACAATAATAATAATAATAATAATAATAATAATAATAATAATAATATTTCAGAAATTGAGACAATCCACAAAAATTGATAACGCAAACAATGGTGTTGTCAATTGAATTAGTATTTAAATATTGTAATAGTAAACAATATAAAATGTAATTATCAGCGCTTAAATAAAACATGAAATGAATTATTTGTAATGGTTAAAGTATATATACCACCAGCCAGATAAGACAATACTATATTTCTAGCAGAACAAGTCTCAATGGCCAAAGGAACTAGGTTGTTTTCTTAAAAACCACAATGTAGAATGAAAACCGTCGTTTGTACCAAACTCATTTGCATATATGATTATTTAATGACTGGCAGGATTTCTCCGTTATCACAAGTGATATCATCAAAATCATGAACCATAACAGTTCTTTTCTCGGGTGACAATTTTTGTTATGTGTGTGTGATCATGTGACATTTCATGATGGCTTAGGATGAGTAATTAATTTAAGACACGCTTCTGAATGTCACGCTTATAGAACAATACGTGTCTAAAAGGCAATCCATGTGTCTATCCCAGCCACTTTGCATCAAACTCATCTGCTAGTTATGTTTCTGAATTGACTAGTCTTCATAAACATCACAGTTATCAAGAAATATTGACCCTTATCGCTGCAGAACATACTTAGCAGTTACCCTGCCAAATATACAGGCTACTGCTTTTTGAATTTTTTTAACACATCCCACCTCCACTCAATGAATACATACTTTATGCTCGACCTATTAGTGTCACAGAAAAAAATAAAGTGACAGAATTAACTAATCATATCATTATCACAAGATTTACCAATATATACATTATATAATATACAGGTGACCGTTCTGGTGGCCTAGAGGTTAGAGCATCCGCCTCGGATGTGAAAGGTCGTGGATTCAAGCCACAACTGAGTCATATCAAAGACTTCAAAAAATGGTACTAACAGCTGCCTCGATTGACACCCAGCATGAAGAGGTTAGTGTTAGGACTGGTCGGCCTGGTGTCAGGATAATGTGCCTGGGTGGAAGATGATGCTGCATGTCTGGGAATGATAAACCAGTGCTAGACATCACTATAAGCTGCCACTGCAGACATTATAGTGATATGACTTAAATTGTTTTAAAGCTATGTTAAAAATCTAAAACACATACTGTAATATACAGGCAAATGTACGTTTATATGGACATGTTATTCGTAAAACATGAACAGTACTGATTGTTATTGTCACCAGATATGGATTTTTATCATTCAACTTAATGCATCCGCTGAACAGACTTCTGATGTTAATGATCAGCTGACTGTAAAATATCAATATGATTACCATCAAGGTTGTAAAATGTCTGTTTTAGGAGATTTTTTGGATGGATTTTGGTACGTATAGGATATGGGAAGATATAGACCAGTATATAGACCCAGCTAAGTCTTTACAACTACTCCGGTAACATACATTTGAGTGATGAAGCTGTATAATGTATATTTATCATTTAAGTAGACCAAAAAGGGTCTTAAAACTTGTGTAGTTATGTCACAAAATTTATGAGATTTTTTATTTAAAATGATTAAAATTCGAATTATTTGTTTCCTTTTGTTTAGATTTTCTGTTGTCTACTACACATGAGTGCTTTGATATTTCAGGTCATAAAGTCTGTAATCAGCAAGTAAGTTAATAAAAACAATGACCCTCAAGATATAATTTAAGTCTGTTGTTGTCATTTGTATTAAAATGAATTTATTTTCCACTGTAAATCAGATGGCTGTGGGAAACAAACAATAAAAAGACGTTATGTAAAGTCCTAGTTGTGAAAGGGGAGTTACTCTGATATTGCAGTAAGACCAGCAACAATAAAAATAATCTGATAATGGCATATACTTGTATTAATGTTGGAAATTTAATGTATCATTGTCTTGCACAAAGTGTAATCAACTTGAAAAATGGATGCTACTTATATGGCACTCATTATGCCACCTGTGCCCTACAGCAACATAAACTTATAAGAAAGAATTAAAAGAAATGTGTTTGTAAATAGCAACCGCTCCGGTGGCCTAGTGGTTAGAGCATCCACCCCGGAAGCGGAGGTCGTCGGTTCCATCCCCGGCCGTGTCATACCAAAGACTTACAAATATGGTACTAACAGCTGCCTCGCTTGACACCCAGCATGAAGAGGTTAGTGTTAGGACTGGTCGGCCTGGTGTCAGGATAATGTGACTGGGTGAGACATAATGCTACATACATGTCTGCGGCATGATGTCTCAGTGCTCGACATCACTATAAACTGCCTCACTGCAGACATCGTAGCGATATGACTGAAAAATTGTTAAAGCTACGTTAAAAATCCTAATCAAACAAACAAACAAAGTTTGTAAATAACCACCCACAATGACTGGATTGTTTGAACAACAACCGGTGTTCCAATGAAAAGTAATAAATTGTGTATAATGCAGCTTTCAAGTCAACACCTGTTAAATGCAAAAGCCACCAAAAAAAACGACATTAACATGCTTCACATTTTGATTCTTATTTGCTAACAATGATTAGATTTCCTAGTCATTGACCATCACAGTAATCATAAGATCTAACTCTTGTATAACATTATCAGACAACAAACTGGCTAAACATTTTGTTAAAGTGATAGAAATTTTAAGAAGTTATTGATTATATCTGAGAGCATAGGTTAAGGATATTATTTTTAAACAGTAGTATTCATGGGTTTATTTATCAAATAGTGTACGCGTCAGCAATCCTGACATTTTCCCAAAATAAACTGGTGATTTAGAACTAGTGACCTATGGTCATGTGGTACATATAAGTAGACAATATGTGGTGCAATAGATAAAATAAATACAGAAATGTTAAAAAAATATCGAGATACCACAGAACCAGTATCGTCGGAAGCTAGGACACACCATATTGGTTTTTTCCACAGGGGCTCGTATCGTTACTTACAACTGACCGGTCATACATATACTATAAGTATAATACGATATTTATGTTGTCGAAATATATAAAATGGGGAGGCAAGGGTCAGAGGAAACTCGGACTAATGTACAGCATATGCATGACAGGTCCATTGTAAACAACTATACGAGCCCCTGTGGGTTTTTCAGATTTTTTTTTTTTTACCAGTCCTCGAAAATTAATAACGGTAATAAACGTAGAAGTGTTTTAATCGGAAAGAAATATAATTGCCAGTACCCAAATAAAATGTAAATTATTTCTCAGTAACGCTGTCAGTATACATATTAATACGAGTACTGCCGTGTAGACAAAATAATGCGATCTTATTACTAAAACACGAAAACTGGTAACGGTCATAAATGGGTATGAGGCGTACTGTTTCATATAATTTCAGTTCTAATTTCAAAACGTGTCTATTAAAAAGTATAAACGTACAAAGAATTCATAGATACGGTAATAATAATAATAATAATAATAATAATAAAAAAACTAAAACTACTAGCGAAATAACCGTGCAATTCAACCAATCCACGAAAATTGATAACGCCACCAATGGCGGTCTAATTTCAAATAGAACTTAAAAAAATTGTAATAATAAAGAAAATAACATGTAATTACCAGCGCTGAAATGAAACGTACAATGCACTATTAGTAACGGTTCAAGTATATATACTACATGTCTGATAACATAATACTAAATTTCCAGCAGCACAAGTCTCAACGTCAATGTTATGTTCTATAAACCACAATGACCAATGAAAACATTCGTTTCAACAAAGTCATTTGCATATTTGCATATTTAATGAAGGCAGGATTTCTCCATTATCCCAAGTGCTTGGTTTATTCGCTGCGCACCGTGTAACAGTACGTCACCATACTTTAAAACCGGTTCCCACCATTTTTTTCAGCATGACTTTTGATGAAAAACGGACTTTTTTGTTTTTCATGTTATGGATCAGTTGGGCTTAGATAAAAGCGGTTGGAACCCTTTTTCCCGCTTGGATTTTTTTAATACTTGGTTTATTCGCTGCGCACCGTGTAACAGTACGTCACCATACTTTAAAACCGGTTCCCACCATTTTTTTCAGCATGACTTTTGATGAAAAACGGACTTTTTTGTTTTTCATGTTATGGATCAGTTGGGCTTAGATAAAAGCGGTTGGAACCCTTTTTCCCGCTTGGATTTTTTTAATACTTGGTTTATTCGCTGCGCACCGTGTAACAGTACGTCACCATACTTTAAAACCGGTTCCCACCATTTTTTTCAGCATGACTTTTGATGAAAAACGGACTTTTTTGTTTTTCATGTTATGGATCAGTTGGGATTAGATAAAAGCGGTTGGAACCCTTTTTCCCGCTTGGATTTTTTTAATACTTGGTTTATTCGCTGCGCACCATTTGATAGTACGTCACCATACTTTAAAACCGGTTCCCACCATTTTTTTCAGCATGACTTTTGATGAAAAACGGACTTTTTTGTTTTTCATGTTATGGATCAGTTGGTCTTAGATAAAAGCGGTTGGAACCCTTTTTCCCGCTTGGATTTTTTTAATACTTGGTTTATTCGCTGCGCACCGTGTAACACAGTACGTCACCATACTTTAAAACCGGTTCCCACCATTTTTTTCAGCATGACTTTTGATGAAAAACGGACTTTTTTGTTTTTCATGTTATGGATCAGTTGGGCTTAGATAAAAGCGGTTGGAACCCTTTTTCCCGCTTGGATTTTTTTAATACTTGGTTTATTCGCTGCGCACCATTTGATAGTACGTCACCATACTTTAAAACCGGTTTCCACCATTTTTCTCAGCATGACTTTTGATGAAAAACGGACTTTTTTGTTTTTCATGTTATGGATCAGTTGGGCTTAGATAAAAGCGGTTGGAACCCTTTTTCACGCTTGGATTTTTTTAATACTTGGTTTATTCGCTGCGCACCATTCGATAGTACGTCACCATACTTTAAAACCGGTTCCCACCATTTTTTTCAGCATGACTTTTGATGAAAAACGGACTTTTGGGTTTTTCATGTTATGGATCAGTTGGGCTTAGATAAAAGCGGTTAAAACCCTTTTTCCCGCTTGGATTTTTTTAATACTTGGTTTATTCGCTGCGCACCGTGTAACAGTACGTCAGCATACTTTAAAACCGGTTCCCACCATTTTTTTCAGCATGACTTTTGATGAAAAACGGACTTTTTTGTTTTTCATGTTATGGATCAGTTGGGCTTAGATAAAAGCGGTTGGAACCCTTTTTCCCGCTTGGATTTTTTTAATACTTGCTTTATTCGCTGCGCACCGTGTAACAGTACGTCACCATACTTTAAAACCGGTTCCCACCATTTTTTTCAGCATGACTTTTGATGAAAAACGGACTTTTTTGTTTTTCATGTTATGGATCAGTTGGGCTTAGATAAAAGCGGTTGGAACCCTTTTTCCCGCTTGGATTTTTTTAATACTTGGTTTATTCGCTGCGCACCGTGTAACAGTACGTCACCATACTTTAAAACCGGTTCCCACCATTTTTTTCAGCATGACTTTTGATGAAAAACGGACTTTTTTGTTTTTCATGTTATGGATCAGTTGGGCTTAGATAAAAGCGGTTGGAACCCTTTTTCGCGCTTGGATTTTTTTTAATACTTGGTTTATTCGCTGCGCACCGTGTAACAGTACGTCGCCATACTTTAAAACCGGTTCCCACCATTTTTTTCAGCATGACTTTTGATGAAAAACGGACTTTTTTGTTTTTCATGTTATGGATCAGTTGGGCTTAGATAAAAGCGGTTGGAACCCTTTTTCCCGCTTGGAGTTTTTTAATACTTGGTTTATTCGCTGCGCACCGTGTAACAGTACGTCACCATACTTTAAAACCGGTTCCCACCATTTTTTTCAGCATGACTTTTGATGAAAAACGGACTTTTTTGTTTTTCATGTTATGGATCAGTTGGGCTTAGATAAAAGCGGTTGGAACCCTTTTTCACGCTTGGATTTTTTTAATACTTGCTTTATTCGCTGCGCACCGTGTAACAGTACGTCACCATACTTTAAAACCGGTTCCCACCATTTTTTTCAGCATGACGTTTGATGAAAAACAGACTTTTTTGTTTTTCATGTTATGGATCAGTTGGGCTTAGATAAAAGCGGTTGGAACCCTTTTTCCCGCTTGGATTTTTTTAATACTTGGTTTTTTCGCTGAGCACCGTATAACAGTACGACACCATACTTTAAAACCGGTTCCCACCATTTTTTTCAGCATGACTTTTGATGAAAAACGGACTTTTTTGTTTTTCATGTTATGGATCAGTTGGGCTTAGATAAAAGCGGTTGGAACCCTTTTTCCCGCTTGGAGTTTTTTAATACTTGGTTTATTCGCTGCGCACCGTGTAACAGTACGTCAACATACTTTAAAACCGGTTCCCACCATTTTTTTCAGCATGACTTTTGATGAAAAACGGACTTTTTTGTTTTTCATGTTATGGATCAGTTGGGCTTAGATAAAAGCGGTTGGAACCCTTTTTCCCGCTTGGATTTTTTTAATACTTGGTTTATTCGCTGCGCACCGTGTAACAGTACGTCACCATACTTTAAAACCGGTTCCCACCATTTTTTTCAGCATGACTTTTGATGAAAAACGGACTTTTTTGTTTTTCATGTTATGGATCAGTTGGGCTTAGATAAAAGCGGTTGGAACCCTTTTTCCCGCTTGGAGTTTTTTAATACTTGGTTTATTCGCTGCGCACCGTGTAACAGTACGTCACCATACTTTAAAACCGGTTCCCACCATTTTTTTCAGCATGACTTTTGATGAAAAACGGACTTTTTTGTTTTTCATGTTATGGATCAGTTGGGCTTAGATAAAAGCGGTTGGAACCCTTTTTCCCCGCTTGGATTTTTTTAATACTTGCTTTATTCGCTGCGCACCGTGTAACAGTACGTCACCATACTTTAAAACCGGTTCCCACCATTTTTTTCAGCATGACGTTTGATGAAAAACAGACTTTTTTGTTTTTCATGTTATGCATCAGTTGGTCTTAGATAAAAGCGGTTGGAACCCTTTTTCCCGCTTGGATTTTTTTAATACTTGGTTTTTTTCGCTGAGCACCGTATAACAGTACGACACCATACTTTAAAACCGGTTCCCACCATTTTTTTCAGCATGACTTTTGATGAAAAACGGACTTTTTTGTTTTTCATGTTATGGATCAGTTGGGCTTAGATAAAAGCGGTTGGAACCCTTTTTCACGCTTGGAGTTTTTTAATACTTGGTTTATTCGCTGCGCACCGTGTAACAGTACGTCAACATACTTTAAAACCGGTTCCCACCATTTTTTTCAGCATGACTTTTGATGAAAAACGGACTTTTTTGTTTTTCATGTTATGGATCAGTTGGGCTTAGATAAAAGCGGTTGGAACCCTTTTTCCCGCTTGGATTTTTTTAATACTTGGTTTATTCGCTGCGCACCGTGTAACAGTACGTCACCATACTTTAAAACCGGTTCCCACCATTTTTTTCAGCATGACTTTTGATGAAAAACGGACTTTTTTGTTTTTAATGTTATGGATCAGTTGGGCTTAGATAAAAGCGGTTGGAACCCTTTTTCCCGCTTGGAGTTTTTTAATACTTGGTTTATTCGCTGCGCACCGTGTAACAGTACGTCACCATACTTTAAAACCGGTTCCCACCATTTTTTTCAGCATGACTTTTGATGAAAAACGGACTTTTCTGTTTTTCATGTTATGGATCAGTTGGGCTTAGATAAAAGATTTTGGAACCCTTTTCCCCGCTTGGATTTTTTTAATACTTGGTTTATTCGCTGCGCACCGTGTAACAGTACGTCAGCATACTTTAAAACCGGTTCCCACCATTTTTTTCAGCATGACTTTTGATGAAAAACGGACTTTTTTGTTTTTCATGTTATGGATCAGTTGGGCTTAGATAAAAGCGGTTGGAACCCTTTTTCCCGCTTGGATTTTTTTAATACTTGGTTTATTCGCTGCGCACCGTGTAACAGTACGTCACCATACTTTAAAACCGGTTCCCACCATTTTTTCAGCATGACTTTTGATGAAAAACGGACTTTTTTGTTTTTCATGTTATGGATCAGTTGGGCTTAGATAAAAGCGGTTGGAACCCTTTTTCCCGCTTGGATTTTTTTAATACTTGGTTTGTTCGCTGCGCACCGTGTAACAGTACGTCAGCATACTTTAAAACCGGTTCCCACCATTTTTTTCAGCATGACTTTTGATGAAAAACGGACTTTTTTGTTTTTCATGTTATGGATCAGTTGGGCTTAGATAAAAGCGGTTGGAACCCTTTTTCCCGCTTGGATTTTTTTAATACTTGGTTTATTCGCTGCGCACCGTGTAACAGTACGTCACCATACTTTAAAACCGGTTCCCACCATTTTTTTCAGCATGACTTTTGATGAAAAACGGACTTTTTTGTTTTTCATGTTATGGATCAGTTGGGCTTAGATAAAAGCGGTTGGAACCCTTTTTCCCGCTTGGATTTTTTTAATACTTGGTTTATTCGCTGCGCACCGTGTAACAGTACGTCACCATACTTTAAAACCGGTTCCCACCATTTTTTTCAGCATGACTTTTGATGAAAAACGGACTTTTTTGTTTTTCATGTTCAACTACAACACATCTGTGTTTTCCATCACCTCAGCTACGAATATGAGTCAAAGTCTGCGAAATGGAGACAGACGTCTGAAGAAAGCAGCAGATCCAGAGCTTTGCCACTTTAAAACTTATCTGAAACCATATCCACTTTGCTATATAAAAGCAAGCGATATCTCAGCTTCTGAACATTTGGTTTGTCTTAGAGACTGCTATCTTATATTTTTCATGGACAATCTGGTCCAGCTCACCATGAAAACAGACCCACAACCTGATGAAAGGAGAATAAGTCAACTATGCACCTTTCCCATCACAATCAAAGGCATTCCAAAGGATTCGAACGATGTGTTAACATGGCATCTTCCACTGTGTGAAGAAAAAGAAGATTGTGCATGCAAGGAAGTACCACAGTTGAAAAAAGAAGACCTAGAATGGGTTCTCCTGAAGATGACCTCTGACGAAGAGTGTGCTTTTGAAAGTTTTCAGCGGCAAGCTACATGGGGCCTGAAACACATATGGACAAGACTTACATCATTACAGCCCTTCACAAAAATTCAAGACAAAGCGGCTTCGATGGAGAATTCGGGATTTCAGGAAGAAAATGTGGATCTAGATGAAAGCTTTTCATCCTTGGTCATTCATGATGTGGAGAAAATGGAAACTGTCAGTAATAATGAGAGAAATGAAAACTTCCCACTAAACATCTCCAATGAAGATATAGAGAGCATTAATGGAGCCATTACCTCCACTACAGCAGTTGACAATAATGGGGTAACAGTCGAGGATATGAAAAGCTTCCAGGATGAACCAAACGTATCATGTGATATGTTGCCATATATTGACGTCAGTGATATAGATGAGGAGGATGTACAACCAATTAACGAGGATAAAATGAATGAAAACAGACAAGAAGAGGAAGATGAGGATGACGATTATTCAAATATTCGGTCAAAAGTAGATGCAAATCAAGATATTCTCCAAGATGTTCAAGCCCTCCTTGAAGAAATACAGATACCATTTATGGCAAACAAAGATGAAACTGAAGTCTGTGATACCGATAGTAGCATACGAGAGTATCAAGATCTAAAAAACACACCATCACCGCCACTATTATGCCGTCATCCTCCACCTTTCACCATACAGCAGAGTACTTAGATCATTTTGTATTCATTTCCAGAAAGATGAAAATTTCCTAGTCATCAGCAACCAGACAGCGTAAGACACAACCAATAATATACTACAGGACATTTAAGGAATGATGAAAATATTGAATCACCTTTGAAGTCCAATGCAGTTCAGATACGAAAACGGCTCATACCTTCAAGCGGAATTCATTTGAAATGGAAATACCACACAGTGTGGACAATGTACTCATAGCGCAGCATTTGGAACGGTTGTAAATACTATCATCAAATAATTCTAGGTTTTTGTAATATGCATGCATAGACAATAGTTGATATTTTACCATATATGCTACCTCTGATATGTTCTGTTTCGGATGTAAAGATGCCAATTGGTATCTGGTTAGTCGAGGACCTACCTATTTATAATAACGCAGGTTAAAAAAGGTCCCATAGGGTATCCATTTATCGTAACAGTATACAAGTTTTCTGCCAGTGCTTGCAAAGTCAGCACTCGCATTGTCTTCAAATTGAGAATCCTTGTGATTGAGCCGTAAGTACGCATCCTTTTTATGTGGCAAGCAGAGGTCTATCTTTTCCTGTAAATAACTGACCATATATATATATATATATATATATATATATATATATATATATATATATATATATAGAGAGAGAGAGAGAGAGAGAGAGAGAGAGAGAGAGAGAGAGGGATGGTCTTGACTTTTAAAAAGTTGTCGCCAAAAAATCACCAACCTGAATATTTTGTCGCCAATTTTCAAAAAATGTCGCCAGAACAAGTAGTAAATATTTTTCCAAGTCTTATTAATGTTGTTGTTGTTGTTGTTGTTATAGGGTTTAACACCATTTTTCAGCACAAGATATAGGCTGTACGTACATGGCATCTATGTCAGTATTAATTAAAAAAGATGGGATAGTTATTACTTATTAACAACAAAGCAATACAGCCATATTACAAAATAAATCATTACATAACTGTTTTGTACTACTTCCATGGTCATTGCATCCCGCAACACAGTGTATAGGTATGACTGTTGTTACTTGAAATAAGTATATTATCAAATGTAAAATATCTACTGGTACTCCAGATATCTACAGTCTCTCTCTCTCTCTCTCTCTCTCTCTCTCTTTTTAATAGAAACATCAGGTATTAAGCAACTCTGTTATACATATTATTTTCCAAATAATAGTTTTGTAAGGAACTTTAGTTAATGACATTTTAATACTAAAACCCTATGATCCTTTCAAATATAAAATAAGTGACGTATAATGCGACCGTCGATTTCATGCATTCAGGAAATAAATGAGCCACCCCACCCCCCCACCCCCATTCATATGTCTAGATTCACAAAGTACATCAGCAACCAGGAGTTATATTAGTACCCTTATTCATACTTCGTGGACAACCACAACAAATCAAGTTGAGGCTACGACATCGTAGATACCACCATGCCAAATGCTAAAAATGAAGTAATAAGTCTGTATAGTAGACTGAGATGCATATAAAATGACACTCATTATATTGTCACAAACACCTGAATCAATTGCATATTTGTTTGTTATGTGGACTTCTAACCGTATGCATACAATATTTTACACTAGCCTGGAAGAACTTATTAGGCTCACACAGGCATGGGCTTGGGATGTTGACAGCAGAGAGCCATTCAGCTGGGGTGTCATATTACCATGGATAGAAACTATCCACATTTTTGGGGCCTGTCTTTAGACTTATTCTTAGTCGTCCCTACACAGTGTAACATAATCTCACTAAAGCTAAATGGAACACGTTGAAAAGGCCAAAATACAGGATACAGCGGGACATGGCTATTTATAGATACACGGTGAAAACCTAAATAACTGCACCGTGATTATTCTTAGTCGTCCCTACACAGTATAACATAATCTCACATAAGCTGAATGGAACACGTCGAACAGGCCACGATACAGAAATCAGAGTGTCATGGCTATTTATAGATACACGGTGAAAACCTACATGACTGCACAATTCAGTCAAAATTTCCGACTCAAAAAAAACATCTAAAAATTGTCAGATAATACATGTAGAGCAATTATTTAGTTCACCATACTTTGCAGATACTTTCATTTTGCAAATCGAAAAAGATTGTTCTTCCGAGAATAGACTGCAATAGAACTGTGGCGAGAAAGATAATAACTGAACTAGCTTTCGGCAATGCCAAACTAATTATATCGTGCCCAGAATTTCCTTTACAATGAAATCCACGACTGATGTGTCGGTTAAAACATGGACGAGAACTCACGGGCTGACTCAGCAAATGATTATGCAATATCAAGACTTGTTTGCTACAAGTTTGGACGGAGATTCTCTTGGTGTCACATGACATCACGTGCCAACTGGATAGAAAGGAGAATTTAGATTTTCATAAAAAATTGGTCACATATTTGCAAATACAAATAAACTATCTTTCACAATTTTGATGGCTGGTCAACTTTTGTTTAATTTTAATTTAGCTACTTTTGTACAAAGCATATTTAAAAAATGTCATAAAGTTAAATTTTTGTCTTTGTTACGGAAGGAAAGTCCATACACTTGCTGATAGCCAATCAGGTGAGGCGTCCTGGGAAAAACCCTCGAACAACTAGTTTGTGCACGATCTTCCTAGTTTGCATTCCGTTGCTTGATAGCGAACAGTTAACACGTGAATACCGATAACTATTGGATTGATTATTCCTGTCTGATTACTCTTTCACAGAGGAATTATTACCAGTAAAAATGACATTACCAGACGATGTGGAGGAAACTGTGCAGAAAACTGATATGTAAGTGTGATTTAACACTAACGTCTTTATTTCTTTATTCAGAGTCATTGTTCTAATAACGATCTACATTCATCATATTCAGTTCTATGCAGCGTGTCTGCAGTGTCTAACATAACATATGCTGTAACAGGTAGATAAAGTAAATTATTTTCATAAAAAAGTTGTCAAGATTCTTTTTGAGTGATCTAAACGACTCAATTTTGTAATATAAATTACACGAACGTAGCATTTAACACCATCTCTGGGAATGTATAATACTTGCGTCTGCAATAAGATAGTTGATCATTGTGAGTGAACGACACTTATGTTTTATAAAACCATGTACGTTTTAAAATATCAACGGTTGTCAAGTCTCTCTCTCTCTCTCTCTCTCTCTCTCTCTCTCTATATATATATATATATATATATATATATATATATATATATATATATATATAACTGTACATCTGCCTTCCTATGCTTTTTCGGAAAATTTCGACTGGGTCAAGTGAAGTATTGAGAAATAAAGTCTTTCTACAACACACTTTGTGTTCACAAGAAAATGTGGTCTATACAAAATGATTTTCAGCAAGTATGAGGACTTGTTAAATTTGATGTGTTTAATACAACATGATCCATTCTTCTCAATAACTACTACTGGTTTTTTTTTTTTTTTTACAGAGATACAACGAACGTAAAAACTGCGGAGTTTCTGCAGGAAGTATTACTGAAGGCAATGTCTGAGGGAAGGCTAACAAATGGAATATTTGAATGTGCAAATGTTTTCCGAATGTAAGTATGTCAAATAATATTTTACACTGGTTGCATTTTTAAAACTAAATAATTGACTCTTTGGAAACTTGGTGACAAAAACTGCGGGTAAAACTTCAAAATAGTTACTGCCTTGATTATCTGACAAATTCTAGCTTCTAGAATATCCAATAGTAATTGGGGTGGTGGTGATGGTGTTGGTATATATATATTAAATCAGTATAACTATGTATGATGGAAATATAAATGCAGTTGGTGTGAGGGGAGTACATGATACTACATATTTGATAAATTATTTCCCAATATTTTCTATTATTTCGCTTATGATCTTCCCAAACAACGATTATTCTTTGTCTCAAATTTTTTACAATTCATAATTAAGTTGTATTCTACATTCTCTTCAGTAAGGTAATGTTAAAGAACATTGCATCCGTACCATATTCAGTTTTTCTTCTTAGTAATTTTTCACTGATTGAGATTGTGTTTGCTTTTCAGGGATCCTGACAAAGTAAGACTGTGTATTTTGCCAGTTACATCATCCATGGATGTTGCAATCCACATTCAACATAAGCTGATTGAAGCCTACTGCTGGGAAAACGAGATACAACTGCTGAAGGTAAGGACCTTGTTATATTTAGAACCTTTGTTGCTATGAGGCGAGAAATATTTTCTAAAGGCCTTGTTATATTTACAGCCGCTATTATTGTAAAGATAGGAAAATAGTTTTCTATTTTTGTCATGATAAATGACCACTAAATTCTATAATTATTTAAGTCAATTTATTATGCAAGATGCTGAGAAGAAACGATATAAAGAAAACAAATATAATCAACTATCTTCTATTTTATATTACAAAATGAAGAATGGTGATTATCCGACCAGACGTAAACTTTTTTTTTATACAAAGAAATATATTTCTTACATCGCATTGCTTTTGTTTTGTTTATGGTGTAATAACAACAATTGAACAACAGTGTAAAACCATGCTGTTTGTGCTCTCCAAGTCAGCACGTTGTTTACTATAGATAACAATTCTTATGTTTCAAATACATAATTACAAAAGATTCTCATTGTAATGATTTTATGAATGCAGGTGGACAGCGTTGAAAAATTGTCAGCCATATTGAATTCTGGAGAAAAGAAAATGCATCAGAAAAGCAAAAATGCAATGCCAGTGACAACAGCCAGTGTGGACTGTAGCTGTGTCCTAGTGACATATCCAACAAAAGACGAACGGGATAAAGATGATGAGAGCTACGCATTCATGGAGCATATTTTGCCTCATCAAGTGATCGAACTTCCACCAGACTGACAACTACGTTACAACAGTAGATTCAATAAAGGTATATTTTAAGTCTTTACTCTCCTGCAAATTATTATTTACAGAGCTGATGTTATTATTTCCAAACAAAGAAGACGCCTTCAATTAAACAGAAACAAGAAACTATGAAGAAATAATGCGCAAGAGAATAACTTAAATCATATACCTTTATCACCTTCCGTTTTATTTGATGCCACTTGTTTACTGTTCTGGCGATATGTTATGTAAATATGATGAGGCTTATAAATATAATGAATAGTCCTTTTTCGTGTCAGTTAGTTTGACAATTTTGTTCTCATCTTTTCAGGTTGAAAAAATACCACTATTATCTGCGGTACAGTTGTTACCTCTACATTGGGGTATTTAACCATACTCATCACAAGGGAGATGACTCATCATGAGGGAGATGGGACATAGTGAACAAAGTGCTTCGTCAGGCATCATACAAGGATTCCTGATATCACATTGACTCTTTCCAAGTAGCTAAAGGAAGAGAGATAACTCTGTCTACTGGGGACCGAGTCTAGTGTTTAAAGGGATATATTCAAGGAAGTGCAGAAGACACTTAATATGGACATACATGTAAAGCCAAGATGGTTTCCAACACCACGTTTAGCAAATATACATATGAAACGGTCATTTGATCCATAATGAAGATGAAATGTTTTCAGACATCAGTGTTAATATGTAACGAGTTAATTTTCTCTGAGACAAGACAGTCTTCACATATTACATGTAAATTCAAGTTGGTCACAACCAAAACTTTGCAAATATAGCAATCATTTTGTCATAGAATTAGGGATAGAAGTGGTTAGATACATGTTGTGACCTAGATGGGTTGTTATGGTGTGTGTGTGGTTTTTATTAATTTTATTTTATATTGATAGCAGCATTTCATATTTCTCATTCATTGAATTATTGTTTGTTTCTTGAGGCGTTTTTGTATCTTGCTTGTAAGTATATCTTGAATAAAGTTATATGGATAAATCAAATACTTTGATATTTTATTATCGTAGAAATTGTTAATTATGCATAAGGTAAAATTACACACGTGCATGAATAGCAGCATGAAATTGTATATCTAGTAATATGCACGAATGTCATTTACTTGTGGACCACTCCGGTGGCCTAAGTGATTAGAGCGTCCGCCTCGAATACGGGAGGTCGCGGGTTCGAACCCTGGCTGAGTCATAAAAAGACATAAAGTGGTACCAACAGCTAGCTGCTTTCCTAGGCGCTCAGCATTAAGAAGTTAGTGTTAGGACTGGTAAGCCTGGTGTCAGGATAATGTGACTGGGTGGGACATCATGCTACATGTCTCAAGCATGATGCCCCAGTGCTAAACATCGCTATAAGCTGCCACACAGCAGACATCGAAGCGAAGTGACCGAAAATGTGTTAAATTTACGTTAAAAATCCAAATCACATACATCCACATTCCGGATAGCTAATTACAGATGAGCTATTGTAAGAATAATGCACATAAATGACCATCTGTTCAATCTATTTGCAAATATACTGCAAGGAAAAGCGAATCCTTGGACTAACAACATTGTTTTAGTGTTCCTTAAAAATAATGATGACAGGTCGCAGCCACGCTGGACTGCAATGAGTGTTCCAATTGCACGGCATACGCTAACACCTGTTTATCACCTCGACACCTGCTGGGCTAACCATAGGACTGTTAACTAGCCGCCATTTTTAAACCGGAATCCATGGAAGTTACTTTAGTATCGATTTGTTCTAGTAATAGATACCATCATAGTTTTAATGATATTGATGAATAATCAGACTTAAGGTTTTGTAAATTTTGATTGCAAACTGAAATCATAATTTTCATAGAAAGAAGAAACCCGCCGATATTAGTTCTTCATGCGTATACTACGTCTACGTGTTCTTTTACATACGATCGTCAAGTGAACGTGGAGACCACAGTCTGGTTCGACTAGTCCTTCACTCCATTAAAACCTTTGAAATTGTAAGAGGCATGATACAAATTGCGGACAGACATTTAAACGCATATCAGAGTAAATGTTCTGATCATTATCACAGTTTGCCTTGTCCTACAAATTGGCAAATTCAATCTTAACTGTCTTTTTAATCACTTGCACTCCATTACCGATTTGTCACATTTCTAACTTGTAAAAAATGATGTTGTTTTATTATATTGTACAAGTTCAAATAATATACACGTTATACCAGCACTGAAATGGTGGTTGTGTGGCGTGGGTTGGAGACGAAGGAAATCCAAGAATCCGACCTGAGGAAATCATTCAATTTAGACAGTCAAATTTAAGACAACCAATCAGTCTTATACTATAGTGACATGGTGTACACCTCCTAAAAGAAATAAATAATTAAAATTATCTAATCGGAAGGAACATATTTCATAGTATTTCTTCTTTTATCTCTTCATTTTTATTTTTAGTCTGAGTTGTAGGATTTACTTGTTGGTCTTAATATGCAAAAGTGGAGATGCCTATTTTCACTGGACCACACACTATTCAGTTTGCATTTGTGATCCTTTTTCTGCATAACATAACATCGTCACGCTGTTTTATTAATATCACAATGTGCTGGATTGGGTTGAAAATATATTGGTGCCATTAGAGTCAGAGACAATTAAAATTAAATTCGACACCGTCAGTTTCTTTAAAACACAATAACTGGCGGTCCTGCTTGTTGCAAACAGCGTGGACTTAACAACTGCATGATCTTCAGCAAGTCACGATAAGTGACATCATCAGATTGACTCATGGACTTGTTTGTTACTATTACTAATAAGAATACCTGGTTTTTACCTACCGGCTTAATTTATACTTGTTGAAATGCGTTGTTTTGTGTTTTATAACCAGAGACAACTATTATTTGCATTTGCGCATCTCCCCTCCCCACTTCCTCAAATATTTTTCAAAGGCCGGCAAGGTCGAATAATATAATTCTTCGATTAACCTTGAGATATCAGTTAAATTTGATTCTATCAATAAATTATGCATACAAATTTATGAATTAAATATTTTTATCTGAATTTATACTTATTATGTATTAACGGTTGCAAGTACATAACGTATAGTGCTATAGTAACACGTTGTATGATGATCCTAGTCAATAAATAAATCTGATTACCACGTGAAGATCTTATGACGACCTTTTAAGAGCCATGTTTTTGTGACCTTTGAATTGGCCAATTGTAAAGCAGATTTAATATATCTGACAGTGAATCATATGCTCTTAATCCATAGCGCTCATTCTCCAAACGCGAAGATATAATACATTGACTGCTTGATAATATTAGTGATTATGGTAAAAATAGGTTACCATAACATGATCCCTAAGCGGTCGCTGTCACATCTTCATGTATAACAGCGGAGATCTGATTTTAAATAGGACTAACTTTTATGAAATATTTTCTTTTATGCTATTCTCCATGTTTGGAAATGGAAAGACGCTATTAATATTGCCGAAAGCTATTCACAGTTATTTATTAGATGGAAAACCCAGTACTATTTTTAGAATTGATTCGTACAACTGAAAACATGGACCAAGCACAGGAAAATGTACGACGCAAATACTGAATAACTGCATAATAATAATAATAATAATAATAATAATAATAATAATAATAATAATAATAGTAATAATAAACCAATATTGGAATAGATATTATCAATCAATTATCTTAACATTACATTGTGATGTGCCAAATTTTCGGTCGAATCTATTAAATAACTATTAATTCTAGCCTAGCCAGCCATTAGTTAAATTTATGAGACTCATTCTGCAAGGAGAGGTACTGGTATAATAGAATGTGGCCGGTTCACCGATTAACTGTGTTTGTTTAGAGCAGTACTGACCAAAGTGACCTTTTGAAAGGTTCATTTTATCACGAAGATGTCAGGGTTTGATTTAAAACAGAGAATTGTTACTTAAAACCAAAGCGTGTCATCTTGACACGCTGATGTAAGCGACTTTAAAGGAAAGCGCGAGACAATATATTTGTTCTGATTGGTCACTGTTGAATAAGGGGTGTGTTTTACACGAGAAGTCTTTAGAATATAATATCTTACTAGTTAAAATTACTTCAGTCTTGAGAATTCCTCTGCAAGAGAGGAGAGTGTAGAATTGTTTTTGGAATAAAGACTCCGGAGAGTATTTTAGAGAAGTACCTCCGTAAAAATAGACCAGAAAGACCGCCAAAAACCAACGGTTGAGAGACGCACCAAAAGCACGAGGAAGGAGGAAATTAACTTTTTTATTTGGAGAGACGTGCAGTACGGAAATAGAGGACGTACAAGACGGGAAAAGGGAATTGTGAAGTAGAAGTTGCGAGGTATATACATCGATACAGAGGACAAGTCTGAGTTCGAGCGGAACATCCACGAGGGAAAAGTATCTCGAGAGACAGGAACCTCTGGGTCAACATTTGAGTGAGCAGAGAACGCAGTTCGGCGATAACAGGTTATGAAAATGGAACAACGCGGATGAATTTGATTGAACTCTAGATTCTCTGAAGTTAACTATCAGTAATAGAACGGAAAAATTTGTTTAATTCTATTTTCAATCTATTTGTAATTCGGTGAAAGTTAATTCTAAAACCACGTGTATTCCGAATGAAAGGAAATTGCACTGTGTATGTCTTTGATTAAATTGTTTATTTATCCTTACGGGGGCTCGTAGTTTCTTTGTTCAATACATTAGCTCAGTTTACCCTATACATTCTATACTCGAACCGGGCAATTATACCGTGGGCGGTCATCTCCTAGATAGCGAGTATGAGAGAGGAGAGGGTTAGAGTGTTGTTATTATACAAATAGCGCCCATGACCCGCTAGACTCTGACATACATACATGTTAATGGATTGATTGATTTCTCGACGCCTAAAAATAACCAGGGTTTTTTTCGTGTTAAGGAAGTTGCTTACAGGGACATTTTAATAATATGGTGCAGGGACAATAAAATAACGTGGTACCTCGAATTTCGTCCATTAATTCTAAAGAATTTAAACGTTTCAAATTCTGTACTGATTTCTCCGGATATCTTGATTCGGATAAAATCAGATAAATAAAATGTTCACGGCCGGCAAAGAAATCTAAAGGCTAAATACTTGTATATTTCACAAAGAGTGGGGATGGAGGCAGGGTTGGGGGCAATGTTTATTCATGTCGATGAGCTATTTTATAGCACCTTAATCCATTTCCAGCTACGTCTCTATAAAATCAACGACTGGAACTACCTGCCTTTTTTGTTTCCTTATTACGGATTAATATATTAACTTGACAAAACGGGACATACGTAAAAATATAGTTTCCGCCCCCTCGCCCCTTTAATATTTGGCATCAACAACATTCATTCGCATGCAGTAATATCCACGAAGGAATATGTCCTCTTAGTTGACACTGAAGTCAGGGTCAATAATACGAATCTAGTGTAATGCACGACAAATATCACTGTCTTGACGCTAATATCAACGCATTTCTCTCAGTTATTTACCCTCAAATGTCTCCCTCTCAATTAAGGTACATTGAAATGTGATCCCCCTCATTTAAACGAAAATGATTTTAGTCTGACTGTTTGGATTGCACGTGCCATCATATGACCTCTTTCCTTGCGTTGTTTGTCAGATTTGGAGTTTGTCACTGCTGTACACTCATGACATCGTTATCTATAACTGAGTTATTCACATACAGAATGTTTTCGGTCTGTTTTTATTTGTGAAGTAAACGAGTACTTCATTATTGGACCCTCTTTCACAACTTCATGAAGAAAGGTAAATTTTAACACCCGAACGGTGTACAAATGCTTGTACAATGTATTGTGTGCCCTAGTCCTACATATAAGGCATCGATGCTGATATTTATGTTATGTGCGTCAGGGTCTTACTGACAAACTAACGGAGCTGTATTGCATGTTTTGATGTCGACTAACATCATAAAGAAAGTCAAATTTTCAGGACTATCTCAAATTAAAGGCAACTAAAATAACGACTCTTTTCTACAAATGAAGACCATACTATTTTAGTCAGACTGTGCTTATTCTGATATCTTTTCTCTAATAAACTCAAATTTTCATAAAAGAAATAGACCTGTTTTCAAGTTTCGTTGGTCTACATTTCAGTTGGCTGGAAAACGATAAAAACCGGGAATGCCGTAATCGGGTAAAGTTGAAATATTATTCTTAACAAAACTTTTATTCACGTAATGCAAATATTATCTATACATATAAATGTCAGAGTATGGCCAGTCACCTTTAAACTTTATTATTAATCATCCTAATTTGCATAATTTCTCCCAAACAGGTGTGTACACAAAAATAATCTGATGTTACGTTTGTGCATTACATTATTGAATTTGTTCTCATATTCTATCGATTAAATTATGTGAAATCATCTAACATTTCAAAACATTTCTTCAAAACAGGCGTGTAGATATTTAAATGTTTGGGTGTTTATTTGTCAATTTTTTAAAATTTGTATCGGGTCATGTCTTGCTCAGTTTCGATTTATTATGCTAAGGTGAATTTCCATTTTGTAAATTTACTACTTAAAGTAGAAAATCTTGAGAAGATTTGCAGATAAGACCAGTATAAGACCAATATACCCTTTTACTTACTTAAAATGATAAAAAGAGTATGCTAAATAGCATAGTCAAAATGAGAACATGTACTTAACGTTTGATTTGTGTTTACTGTTAGTATACAAGATTTGATGAGATACTACAAGCAAAGTATGAATCCGATCTGTGCTATACAGTTAATCTGAAATCGTAAATCTTGTTTGCTTTTGCATTATTCAGAAGCTATCGCAATCATGATGCCTCTAATAAGGCCGATAGATTTATCTCCCTTAGTCACTGACTTTCTGAAGAAGCTGTGTAGCGCTTTGTGCAACACAGTTGTTCACGGTTCTTTCCTCTAAAAGAACTAAAACAAATGAAATAATCGTAAAGTATAGATAAAGCGAGATCAAAGAAAAACAACATTTTCTTCACTTCCTATACGGCAGTAGTAGTCAACTATTACGTTTTACGAACGTAGGCCAAAACATGTTTAGAATAGTCCTACACGTAATACCTCGACGCTGATATTTATATTTTGAGCGTCCTGGTCTTACTGCCCAAATACCAGCACTGTATAGTATATTTCAATGTCGTTACACATCGGAACGACATGTCCACATAATTTCCACACAAGCAAATGAACATATTTTAAAGTTCTGTTGGCCTACATTTCAGATGGCTGTAATGCAATGGAAGTCGGTAATACCAAAATCAGTTAAAGTGATGATAAGAATCTCCATTTGGGGTAAGTGGGGTCTCGGGTAGATGTAGTACCTCTGATGGTTGGCACATGTCGTGCCTTCTCAAAGGTAGTTACCCTACATGGGACCTCCACTGTTTCCCAACTCTCACCTGTGGTTCCTAGCATTTGTTTTCATGCGATAGTGGCCACAAACCGGGTAACCGCTTCGACTAGCGGGCTAAACCAGGTGAGGGTAGCCAGTAGGTTTCGAGCCTTCCGGTAATTTTAGAGACTTGTTTAACCAAGCATGCGAAGACTGCTCCGGCTGACTGGGCGCATAAAATCAATCAGAAGATCCATGGTGACAGCATTGTCCCGCCACAGCGCAGGAAGATGAAGCTTACCCGAGTCAAGTTCAACACTGTAAGG
This sequence comes from Unio pictorum, assembly GCA_030141615.1. Classification (NCBI taxonomy): domain Eukaryota; kingdom Metazoa; phylum Mollusca; class Bivalvia; order Unionida; family Unionidae; genus Unio; species Unio pictorum. The sequence goes on along the minus strand of JARLTB010000157.1, from coordinate 2,356,506 downwards.
CTGAACTAACCACTGGTGAGAGAGAAATATCAAGCTCACATTGAACACCTACTGCCTGCGTACAGACCTCTGACTGCTGGCTCAACGTCCAACTGTAATCAGCTCAAGAGTATGTTGAGTGAGCCTGCGAAGGTCATCCTTAGACCGAAACGTGAACCACCAAGACTGGTTCGACAAAACAACGAAGTTATAAGCATCCTCCTTTAATAAAAGCGTGAGGCCTATATAGAATGGCAGAACGACGTTGATTCAGTCTCAACACGCGATCGCTTCAAACACCCGCAGAGCAAAGCCCAGAGAGAACTCCGCATTATGCAAAATAGCTGGTGGGACCGCAAAGCAGACGAACTTCAGCCGTACGCAGACACCAACAACTCGACAGAGCTTTTCGAATCACTTAAGAATGTCTATGGACCGTCGAAAGCCTGCAGCATCCCGCTAATCTCTTCTGACGGGACCACTCTGCTCAAGGACAGAGAGAGTATCACCGAAAGATGGAAGAAACACTACTCCAACCTACAGAGCATTCCCTCCACCGTATACTCTTCAGTGTTAGACGAAATTGTTCCGAAGCCATCAATCTTGGACCTGTACTTACCCCCTACCACGGACGAAGTCCATCGAGCCATCACAATGACAAGCTCTAGCAAGGCGCCAGTCGCGGATGGAATTCCTGTTGAAAACGTCAAAACAGCTGTCCCCAAGGAACTTGATCCAATGCACAGCATCCAGATCAGCATTTGCGAAGAGGAGTCCATGCCACAGGAGTTTAAGGACCAAATGATTGTCACCTTATACAAAAACAAATGAAACAAAGGAATATCACTTCTGTCAATTGCAGCAAAATTATGGCGCGCATCCTTCTCAACGATTTGATCAATAATGTCTCGGACGCCATACTGTGAGAGGTCCCATTTGGCTTCAGACCAGATCGTAGCACAATTGAGATAATTTACAGTGAGACAAATACGGGAAAAGTGCATTGAACAAAACATGAACTTTAACGGTGTCGTCATAAACCTCACAAAGGCATTCAATACGGTCAACAGAGATGCACTATTGGTCATCTTAGCACGACTCGGTTGCACTGGGAAGTTCATTAAGATGATCCGAATTTTCCATGATGGCATGACTGATTCGTTCATTACAATGGGGATATCTCTGAGCCGCAAGGTTGAGATTTTGCTCCAGTACTATTTAACCTATTCTTCGCATGTGCCCTGAACGATCTTCATAAAGGAGAGTACATAAAGTACAGATTAGATGGCTCTCTCTTCGACCTTCGCCGACTGAATGCCCGGTCAAAAACAATAGAAAAACATATTCTTGAAGCATTTTTTGCGGATTATTGTGCCATATTGGCACACACGGAAGCAAATCTCCAGATTATCGTTACTCGCTTCGGACTCACTATCAGTCTGAACAAGACAAAGGTACTTCACCAGCCTGTCCGAGGCACCATAGCTCGCCCCTCGATATTGTCCATTGATGATACTTAGCTAAATGCTGTCGATCACTTCAAGTACCTTGGAAGCATCATATCTTCCTATGTATCGATAGACAAAGAGATAACGGCAAGCATCAGCAGCGTCCGTCAATCACTAGGACGCCTCCGCTCTCGCGTGTTGATTCACTGAAATATCAAGCTGTCCAGCAAGATAAAGGTATATAAAGCAGTTGCGCTAACATGCCTCTAATTAGGATGTGAGACCTGTACATCATACAAGAAGCACATCAAGGAACTTTAGCACCTATCACACGAGAGCCCAGCGCTGCATTTAGGTCGTCAAATGGCAAGAGAGAGTGACGAGCCTAGAAGTGCCGGATAGAGAAGACTTAAACGGTATAGAACCGATGTTTATGAAATCCCATCTCCGGTGGACAGGTCATGTCATCTATATGGATAAGTCTCGAATGCCACGTCAGATTTTGAATAAAGCGCTGTCTAGTGGACATATACAAATTGGTCGCCATAAAAAAAAGATTCAAAGACTCCACCAATGACAGCCTGAGATGCTGCTCGATATCTGTGACAAACCTTGAGTCTTGTGCTAAGGATAGAACTGGCTGGCGTGCAGCTGTCTGTAAGGGGTACAAAACCTTCGACAATGCCCCCAAGGTATGCAGGAAGGCCTCAATGTCAAGAACCAACAAATGCCTCCGATGCACACATTGCTCCAGGACATGCACATCTCGTATCGGACTCATCAGCCACAATATGACCCATCAGCAAAGAACAACGTAGGATTCACTTCATTGCGCACCGATGGTCAAACAACATTAATTACTCTGATGACTTTTTCCTACTAAATTCAATTTCCCACACAAGCAAATGGGCATGTTTTGAAGTTCTGTTGTCTCTACATTTCAGTTGGATGTAATGCGATGGAAGCCGGTAATATCAAAATCAGTTAAAATGATGATAAGGAATGTGAACGAAACGAAGCTCATTAAACACTTTCTTTCGTATCTTTAAAGAAAATAGTTCCACTTAACTCGATTTCGGCATTCCCTGTTCCCATCGCATTCCACTCAACTAAATAAATAAAATGTCCATTACTTTTATGAGAATTTGAATTTATTAGAGAAAAGACATCAGAGTAAGTAAAGTCTGTCTTAAACATTATGCATTTACTTTGGAACAAAAATTTCGTTTTTGACTGCCAGTTGTGTGAGATATTCCTGAAAATTTGACTTTCATTACGGTAGTCGACATCAAAACACGCTACACAGCGCCGTTATTTAGGCAGTAAGACCTAGACGCCCAAAACATAAATATAATATCAGCGTCGAGGTCTTACACGTAGGACTAATGTTTAGAGGTAAAATGGGGTGGGGGGTGGGGTGGTGCCTCTGTGTGTGTGTGGGGGGGGGGGCTAATTAATATGACCCTTCCGATATATGTATTCTTCCCCATGTCATCAAGTGTTTCGTTTAGAAAAGAATATAACTCTGGCATACAACGTACTGCATGTACTCGCTTAGAACACAAGTCAAACTGCAAACAACAATGATACTAATCTGCTTTAGATCTGCTTTAGATCAGGGTCTATATTGTTTGTTCTGCTCATCACTTCTACCAAACTGCACAGTCCCAGATCTGCCAGCGCCTTATGTGTCGGCCGATTTGGGTCTTTGCAGTTGGACTCGACTATAAGTGAGTACTGACGCTAACTACATATTAATTTTATGTCCACGAATATAATGAAACACCTAACTGCATTGTTCTACTATGATCTTTCTTCGTTTGTTTTAAATACAGGTCATGACAAATTAATTTAAATAATTACATAAAAAAAAGATGACGACATCGACACGGGATAAGGAACTGATGGCACAGTATAGGGAGACAAAAAAATGATTATAGTTCGCAGTAAATACCATTTTTTTTTCTGTTCTAATAATTGATGAGTTTTCTTTGAGTAATAAACACAACACACCTTAATAAGACCATGTATTCAATCTATTCTCAAATCAGTGACTTGGGAAAACTAGACATGGAAGGACTTAGCTGCGTCTACAATGCAAACAATGACATATCCTATCTATTTTTGACTGAAAGTCGCAATTTGGTTACACCGCACGCGATATGATGTATTCTTTGCCGCGCCACCTTTGGGGACAATCCCTGCAACTCTCTGGAATGGCCGCCATGTTTTCCCCGGATCCCATGGAAAATAGTATCACCTGATAATTTCACAAAACGGACTATTTCATATTATGGATACTATTGTTCACGGCAGCCATTGCTTTTGAAAAAAAATCAAATTTAAGGTCTGTGTAATTTGTTTTCATACTGAAAGCAAGACGTTTGAATTTATACTAAATACCAAAAATACCGTTATTAATTCATCTTCCAGGTACTATAATAACATTTCTTGAGATGAATGTTTTCTCACTGACTTTATCATAGGTTATAGGTCATTTATTGCGGCCAACTTCTAGCTAGATATGACGTCAGTGCTGCCTATTTTTGTCATATCTGAGTTGTCCTATTTACCTAGATACATGTCTAAGGTCAACCAATATGCCTGAGCTTGGATTAAAATAGGTCTTATATGCCTGAGCTTGGATTAAAATAGGTCTTATATATATATATATATATATATATATATATATATATATATATATATATATATGTATGTATGTATGTATGTATGTATGTATGTATGTATGTATGTATGTATGTATGTATGTATGTATGTATGTATGTATGTATGTATGTATGTATGTATGTATGTATGTATGTATGTATAAGAAAAAGTAGTATACATATTTGTTGTTTCCATCAGCTCAAAACTCGGCGAAGAGGCTATTTAGAAATTACATATAGAATGGAGTTTAAAGAGTTAAGCCATATTAAACAATTAAAGAGCCTATTAAACAAGTAAAGAGTGTTTTTATATTTTCTTCAATTAAATCACCGATGCACACAAACACTGCTTTTTTTTTTTTTTTACAAGCAATTCTTCTTATATACCACAATAGCAAGATAACTAAATGGTAAGTCTTTCCAGCGGGTAGTCAAAATTACCAAATGGATTGAAATCTTATGAATTGTCTTGTTTACCTGTTAATATCATTGTTTCGTCTTGACAATATCACCAAATAAGGCGCAGTGTAACTCGCAAAAATAGAATGGGACGAGTTGGACTCTTTATGCCTGTTTACATATTGCCAGTGCCACTGACGTACTAACCGTATATTGCACCCAGGGTGACGTTGAAGGTACAAAGTGAATCCGGCGCCATAAGACTTTTGCGCCCTTGGTTTTTGCGTCACATTACCTCTGGCCCCGTTCAGTCCCCCGCCCCCGTTAGTACGCTACTGACGATGGGTCAGTGTTAGCCCAAACTATTGGACCAACACAGGTTTGAAGACAAAATTATATCGGAAAATATCACTGACCAACATTAAACAAAAAACACACCTAACTACTCTGAACCAACATTGGCCAGTTTATTATTATTATTATTATTATTATTATTATTATTATTATTATTATTATTATTATTGACAACGTTGTTCTGCTCATTATCACCACTACCACCATCTTCATCATCATGTCCTTTTCGGGAAAGACAATTGATTGTATGAAATATGCAGTACAATTATTGTACCAAATGTTACGTATATTTAATTTAATTTCTTTTGTGTTTGACCATTCTCAATGATGGCCTACCTGAAGTTTATCAGCTACTTTACATTTGTTGACTGATATTTGAGTTCAAGTTCTAGCCTTGCTTACAAAGAGTGTTCCTGAAGAGATATTTTGACCTACATCCCGATAATATTATAATGTGTTCAGATATAACTTCATAGGAATCATTTATTTAAATTATTCATTGGAAGTACAAAGTGCTCATTTCCATTTTAAAAAATTAGAAACACTATTTTGCGATTATTGTGAATTGATTCAAAGACATTCAGGATTATACAACTGTAATGCATCAAGACTGTTTGTACAGCAACCTATTCAGGATTATTGGTAAATTAGCACATTCAAGACTCTTGGAATTCATTCGAAACAAATAATTTCTTTCATATGTTAGTAAACTGAAACATGTAATCAAAGTAATACAGTATTAAAGGTCGTCTTCTTTTAAAAGTAATATAACATTTTAGATTCTTTTGTACAGTCCTGGTAGAAATTCTTAAAGCCAGAGTGAGAGAGAGAGAGAGAGAGAGAGAGAGAGAGAGAGAGAGAGAGAGAGAGAGAGAGAGAGCAGCAACAGTAATTGTTACTGCGCGTACTTCAGCGGCAATGTTTGCTGTGCCTAATAATTTACTACTTTCGATTCATCTGTTTGTTTCTTATTAACATGAGTATGGCAGTAGGGCAGGGGAAGGTAACTAGGCAGGGCTCAGGCCGACTAACAGATTTAAATTTATGAAATAATTTTTTTGTTTGAACAATAGCTAGGAGAGACCCGGGTATTTCTTACCCCAGGGCCCGTGATCGCTCTCTACGGCCCCGTATGCCTGACAGATTCGACATACAATGCTTCATTTTATACAGATGGGTTCAAATATATGTTGCACTTTGCTCGTCACCAACAACAATAGTATTCAAGATGTGTTGATGCTTGCAAAGGTAATTTTTTTTCCCAACAAATAATTCTATATAGCTTTATCTCCCTTCCATTAGTTGTTTGATTTAGATATAACTGAAGATGGAATATTGTATGTGTGCGCGCGCACACACACACACACACACACACACACACACACAACACACACACACACCTCTATGTTATGAACCCATCGTTGGGAAGCGAAATATTTCATTTTAAAACAGCCGGTTATTTAATGGAGGGTCATTTTTTAATCAATAAACCTACCCACACATGGTTTAAAGGTCGAAAAGAGGCTGGACAATAGGGAGTTTGGAGAATGAAAAAAAGCGAAAGGATAGAGAGGAACAACTACAGGGAAATAAACAGGTTATGAAGTTGTACTAGACAATGACTTCATTGGTTCACTCGTTTCTATGATGAACTGATTATATCTTTTAAACCGATCGGATATTTATAAAAATACATTTGTGTATGAAATTTGTTTTATTTCAAAAGACATCGAAACACGCAATATAGTGCCGTTATTTGGTCAGTAAGACCAAGACGCCCAAAACATAAATATCAGCGCCAAGGTCTTACATGGAGGACTACTCTAAACATGTTTCCGACTACATCCATACAACTTAATAGCTGACTTCTACTGCCATAAAGGAACTGAAGTGAATGATGTCGTTCTTTGTTCTCACTTTGTCTGTACTTTACAAATTCTTCATTTGTTTTAGTTCTTTTAGCGGAAAGAACCGTGAACAATTTTGTTGCACATAGTGCTACACAGCTTCTTCAGAGTGAGTGACTAAGGGAGATAATTTTATCGGCCTTATTAGAGGCACCATGATTGTTATAGGTTCTGAATAATGCAAAAGCAAACAAGATTTACGATTTCACATTAACTGCTTATTTATGCTATATTTTCCCCATATCTTTTAGCTTATTTATAATTTCGGAAAATTTCAAAAGGACAATCTCTGTAAACTGTGATTTGTTGTCACGGATGACTTTGAGATTTATCCGATGTATTGGACAAAAAGATTCTATCCATTCAGTTGTACAGACCAAGACACTTTATTTAGTTTTAGAGTCGAACTTCACCACTCAAGAATGTCCAATTCAAAACTGATAGCTAAAGATTAGCAGTAATATCAGCACAGATCGGATCCGTACTTTGCTCGTAGTATCTCAACAAATCTTGTATACTAACAGTAAATACAAATAACAATTTTAGTACATGTTTGAATTTTGACTAATAATTGGTCTTATAGTAGTCTTATTTGCAAAGCTTCTCAAGATTTTCTACTTTAAGTAGTAAATTTACAAAACAGAAATTCGCCTTAGCACAAAGAAATATAAATTCCGCGAGTAAATAGAAACAGAACCCGACATGGACCGAGTTTTGTTTCTTCAAAAAGTGGTAAATAAACACCCCAAATTTAAATATCTAAACGCCTGTTTTGAAAAAAAAAGTTTTAGAAATTTAGATGATTTCACATAATTCAACGGATGGATCATGAGAACGAATTCATAAAGGTGTCGCATTTGTCTCGAATAATATAAAGCACAAAAAGAAACATCACATTATTTTGGTGCACACACCTGTTTAGGAGAAATTGTGCATATTCAGGTGATTATTAATATAGTTACATTGAGACACAGTTTTTTCACAAAGTGACTAAGGGAGGTTTGGTACTAAGGGAATTAAATCTATCGGCTTTATTAGAGGCACCATGATTGCGATAGGTTTTGTGTATGTCCAGGTTCGTTAGCATTTCCACATGAAATTCGGTCACCTGATTTAACTCCACGTAGAAACGATGAGTGCCATCTTTCTTCTGAAGCAGGTCAACTGAGGAAATATGGAGAGTCTGCTGGTTCGATTACTCCCACTATAACCATTTCCTCAACTTCCTTCCTTACAACTTCCAGCTTCGCGGGAGGTAAAGGGTAAAGTTTGCGTTGAATAAGTTTGTCGACCATCAGCTTTGTGACGTCATCCTCTTACTCTCTTTCGGAAAGCTGTTTCCTTAAAGGACACAATTATCCCTAAATATTAATATGTACCACATTCTAGATGTACACCAACTGTCTTCAGTTATGTTACTCAGGACACGCTAGCAATCCAGACACTGCGTAAACCTGACTTACTACGGTAGTACTTTGCCCTCGCTTCACAGCGACAGGACATAAACTACCACGTGAGAGGTCTATAGAAAATTACCGTATGCTACTACATGTTCGATTACTATTGCAGATAATCCACAAACCCTTAATCACCTCAAGATGATTTATACATTAGAAAGAAGATGTAATAGGTAATTATCGTTAACTGATGAAAATCAGTGTCGTCGTAACAGACAAAGGAAATTATTTCATATTTATTTCCTATAACTCTATGAAGTCCTACGCATAAAAACTTGGGCAGCATGCAATGAATTCTGCCAATGAACTAATAACTGTAATATTAAAAAATACATTGCACAACAACTCTAGCATCAACACATTTCGAGAAATTGAATAAACGATACATAATATGGAACATAGTCATATCAAACACATTTGCATAAACAAGAAGAATCAAAAACCTATAATATTACGTGAAATACAAATTACGCACTTTAAAGCTGTTATCTTTAAAAATTGTGCCTCTCAGCACTAAGCCCTGTCTTCCTTACATGAGAGAAGCCAACACCCTTTCTTGTTTAACAAGGAAAGGAGTATTATTTTGTCTCGGCGTCCTCGGAGTCAAACGTCTTACTCTCAGAAAAATTCGGATTAAAGAATTTCGACCAAGGTTGTCACTGTAAATTAACATTACTTCCAAGGTATACTCTCTAATTTCACTCTGGTCAATCATAAGCAGCGGTGTCTAAAAATGTTCCTAAGACAATAATTTGTTTCGTCAATCAGAATATCTGGATTATGTTATATAACACAATTTCAATTGACTCGTCACCATACACTGCTGCTTGAGAGCCTAGACCCAATATTGCCTTCACTAACTGATGGTATTAATATATCTCTCTTCTGAAAGTATTTAATGACATTCTCTCTACTTTAGATAGTGAAAGATTACATTCCTCACCCTCCTTGATTTGTCTGCAGCATTTGACACAATAGACCATGATATATTACTTCACCATCTCCAGCATGTATTTGGCATTCAGAATATAGCATTACAGTGGTTCAAGTCCTACTTACTGAACAAAACACAAATTGTATCTTCAAATGGAATACATGATATATGTTATGGTGTGCCACAGAGGTATGTTCTTGGACTTCTATACACTTACCCGCTCTCAAGTGTCATAGATCATCACCCAGTGTCTCACCAATTGTACGCTTATGACACGCAAATATACAAGTCTAGCCACCCAACTGAATTTGATGCTAGAATCCATGGAGTAGAGAGGTGCATTTCTGATGTGAAATCATGGATGACATGTAACAAGTTGCAGATGAATGATGATAAAACTGAGGTTATTCTGGTTACAACACAAAGACTTTCTCATTCACATCATTTACCTCAGACAATAAATATCAGCAACACCAACATTAAATTCTCACAGTCAGTACGGAACCTAGGTATTACTCTAAACATTAATCTCACAATGCACCAACGTCATGAACATATGCAAGGCTGCATATCTTGAACTGATACGCATCAGTTCCATTCGCAAATATATTTCATTTGATGCCACTAAAACACTTGTGTGTTCATTAGACCTTTCAAGACTGGACTATTGTAACTCAATTCTGTCTGGTTCGTCACAATATGTACTCCAGAAACTTCAAAAAGTTCAAAACACAGCTGCTCGGATAATCATCAGAGAACCTCGATCAGAGCACACTTCACCACTGCTCTGTATCCAACATAGGCTATCAACTCGATACAGAATCAAACATGAAAAAGATTCTCTGTGCTATGTTTCACTGACAGACTCCAGTCCAGCATACCTATCCGGCCTCATCCATGTGTATGCACCAGCAAGAAACCTACGCTCCTCTTCTGACAATCATATACTCATTGTTCCCACTATGAAAACGAAGTCATATGGACAACGTTGTTTTGCATACCAGGGTCCGGCGATGTGGAACGAATTGCCCATTGAAATTAGACAAAAACACTCCTTTTTAAGAGTGCTCTTGAAACTCACCCTTTTCGACTGCAGGGACAAACTTAGAGACCTAATAATGTTGTGTATCTTATATGTTTTCAGCATATTTTATGTTTTCCAATTTCATGGACTTTGTTTTTTTTTTCTGTAGTGTAGTCCTATGATTATAGATATTGTAAAGCGCTTAGAGATTATAAAGATTAGGTGCTTAACAAAGTCCTCATTATTATTATTATTATTATTATTATTATTATTATTATTATATAACTCTTTCCTTTGAAGAATGACTATTTAATATGGATAGGAAGTTCAGCTTTCTCCTTGTCAAAACCGTGCTAAGATATCCGGTCCATTTCATAGCGCCTGAACGCTGGTCCCTTTGAAACTTGACACTGACAAGGAAAGATTAAGACGCAAAGGTCAGTAACCCTTCCCAAAGACTTCTGTTTTAAATATGATAAAATCATAATGCTTAATGCATTCAACTTTAAGGTTCAATGCGTATTCACACTTCCACACGTCACAAGCATCAAGCAGTTTTGCTAACACGTCGGCATATCCTGCCACAAACGTCTGTACTGCGTCTTGTTGCTTCCTAGTTAACGTAGAGATGCACATCACCATCGACGGTGTCATTTATTTACCAGGGGATAGCTCGGAACAGAGTTCGCGCCTTCCGTGTCATCTTCGGTGTCCTCGGTGAAGATCGTGGCAGCAGCGGAATATATGGTTCACTCTCGTTCTCTTTACTTCTTCAGTAGATTTGTGAAGTACAATATCTTCTTATACTGGGGTTGTATATGGTAGTCTTGACCCCAACCTTCTCGGTGCAGACGTACGGTCCTCCCCACGAGACTTGCTGCTTCTTGTGTTCTTGTGGCAACATGAACAACAGCTTGTCTCCCACCTAGTACTGGTTTGGCTTAGCTCGCCTATTGTAGTCATTCGCCTGATTAGACTTCGCTTACTTTATCGCGCAGAAATATCATATAGTTTGTTAAGTATGTCAGCCACGTCATGATAGGTAGTGCGTACCTCTTCAACAACGTGGTCATAAGTTAACAACTGTTTGAGCACGATCCTGTGACACATTTGTCACCCTGGTAATGGCATTTACCTGGGTCTGCATGCCCTTGAGACAGACGCTGTCAAAATGACCTTGGCGCTTGCAGTTATACGACTCCTGCTATCCTGGAAACCACTTCACCGTGATCGGAGTAAGTCTTCTCTCGAAAAATCCTTCCCCGTAGGCCCACTCCCGACCTTTCCATCTGTATGACGGTTACGTCCGACTGGTACACAATCACCCACACGGCGTGACTCAGCGTGTGTACTTGTTCGTATCTCTCAGCTATACTGTGTATATCCTCTAGAGTCTTGTGCTCTCTATGCCAAAAACACTGCCAACACTCGCCTGTACGTGCACCAAACGAGATCACTGAGGATCGCCTCACGCAAGCCTCCGTACTTCTGCTCTACCTCGGACATCGCCCACTTGACAAACAAAAAGTGAACACGTAAGTGAAGCTGATAAATGTTTTCGGTCAACTGTTTCGTGGAGTCGCGAGAAAGTTTCCTATATGTCTCTACGGACAGCTGATAATGGTTAAGAAGTGCCTTTGTCAACGCGCTGTAGTAATCTGCTTCGTCTATTGCTATGTTGAGGAAAACGTCTCTTGCGGAGCCTTGCAGAAATGCTTGAGGAATATTATGTGCACACGGGAGTTTTTCAAAATTCAGTGATAAAATCGTCAATCGATTCCTCTCGCTCATTAAACCGCGACATATTTACTTGGAGAATACGGTGGTCATCATTATGTCGCTCATTTCTCTCAAGGTTCAAACGTGCATCTTCTCTATCTGCAGACTAGCCTTGTATTCTCAATCTCAAGAGCTCTCTCTCTATCTCTCTCTCTATCTCTCTCTCTCTCTCTCTCTCTCTCTCTCTCTCTCTTGCTTCTCTTTCGTTCCCTGTTTCGACAACACGCCTTTGCGTCAGATATGCCAAGGATGGTTATGTTGCATCTCATTTCAAGTGCCTGGATTCTTCGTTGTAATTCAGCTGTCATGATCCAGGCCTCACATTAACACAAAATGATTGAGATGACTAGTGCTCTCAATAGTCTGATTTTAGTTTTCAGACAGATATTCTAACTCCGGGTTTTAACTTTGACATAGCTGTCGTTGGTTGTGCTGCTCGTGACAAAATGCCTGCTCTTGATCCGTCTTCGGTGATTTTGGAACCAATATATTTGAACTGGCCCACTGTTTCCAATTCCTGTCCTCTGACTGTGGTTAAAATATGTTTGCCACTATTTGTCATCAGCTTTGTCTTCTGGGCGCTTATCTCCATGTCAAATTTGGAAGATGTTTCCTCCAGGTTCTTCATTAAGGTGGGAAGCTCGTCTTCACTGCCCGCCAGCCCATCAATGTCGTCTGCAAAGCGTAGGTTGGTGATGTTACGCCCTCGAATGCTGACCGTCCCATAGTGGTTTTCCATGGCTACACTCATGATGCGCTTTAAGTAGAAAGGCGTGGGTGACAGGAGACAGCCTTGACGTATTTCAGCTGTTGTCTTGAACCAGTCCCCACACAAAACCTGGAGCAATTACTGCATCTTCAGCATCACCTTATTAGCATGGCTGATCAAACTGATAGGTCTGTAATTTTGGCACAGCTGGAAATTGACTTTTTTAGGGAGTTACTGTACCCACTGTGTTGGCCATTCGCCTGTCTGTCAGATCTTGTTGTATATTTAGTTAGTCGCTCTATCACTGATTCCCGACCATTCTTGATATGTTCAGCTGGGATGTTGTCTACTCCAGCTGCCTTCCCATTCTCTTCAGTGCTCTTATTTCTGACTCCACCACTTCTTTGAGAATGGCGAAATCATCATTATTTGTGTAGTTTGGAACTTCAAGCAAGAATGGATGGGTCTCCTGTGGACAGATGCTTGTAGAGTTCTTTACAATACTCAGTCCATCTTTCTGCAATGTCATTCAAGACGAAAATGGAAAATCCATTGTCGTCTTGAATGGTACTGACTGTTGGTTGTTTCTGTCTGTTGAGGTCTTTCACAATTTGGAATGCCTTTTTGCTGTTATTCTGCAGCAGACCGCTCTTTATTTCTGTGCACTTTTGTCCAATCCAATCTTCCTTTGCTTTCTTCACGTCTGTTATGATATTCTTGTTTATTTCTCAACACTCAATTGCCCCTATTTTGTGTCTGTTGTTTCTGAGGTCTCTTTGGGCATCACACCGATTCATTATCAGTGTATCTTGGGCAAAGGTTATCTGGCGTAGCCCATCCCTCTCCAGACCAAGGAGTTGCCAGAAGGGGATGTAGTACATCGAACAACTGCCTTAGGGTCTCCACTCCGGATTTTCTTTATGGTTTACTCCTTTAGCCTTTGGCTAACCAAAGCCGACCTGCAAGGCTGCATGAGACTCGTGTATGGCGGGTACGCCGACTAATTACAAAATAAACGCAGTGCCGGCCATCAGCTGTTGGCCCCGCCTTTAGCTGACTGTCATACACCTTTAAAAGACGATAGGATTGTGTCAGAATTTAGTTAAATATATCTAATCATCTTCAATACTATCATCTTAGATAACAATAAGAGAAGAGGAGAAACAAGGTATTACATTTTAGTTAATACGGAGATTATATCATCTAAATAGCATTTTCGTTTGCATTATCCATTACGCAATCATTTTGTCTAAAATATGTCACAACTCATCATCACTAACAATGTCCCCTTTATGATGTAATATAAAAGTCCAGTACATAAATATCATAGGAAAATGGTATGCCAAGTCTCCATCAATTTATTTGAAAAAATAGTTTCAACTAGATCTGACGATATTGTACTTTCGCTACATGCCAATTATCTCGAATCATTATTTCATTCTTCAACAAACTAGAGTTGTTTTAACAATGCATTATATGGCATGATCATAACTGACAGATCAATAGACTGATAAACCTTTAAAACTATCGGAATTGATTTAGCTTGTTTATATTGTAATTTCATCTTTCTGTGTTTTCCAAATATGTCAAAGCAAATTAATATCACGAACTAATGATTATGTCCAAAATTACTTAATTCAAGTCTTCCACCTTAGTTCCAAAAGAACTAATAAATAATTAAACAAATATAAATAAATAAATAAATATAATTTAAAAAATTAAATTAAATTAAAATAAAATACAAAATAACAAAATGTTGTTTAAATATCCGCAATATTTTATAAATTCCTTTAGTCTGAATAAGTAACCACTGATTATTCTTCGTCGTCTCTACAGAGTGTAACATAATCTCACGAAAGCTAAATGGAAACACGCTGAACAGTCCACGATACAGGAATCAGATGGTCATTACTATTATTGACCATTTATAGAGATACACGCTGAAATCCTACATGCCTGCACAGTTCAAAGTATGCCCAACAAAATATCCGAATAAAAAATTTCTAAAATATGTCAGATTAATATACTAATTATTTATTTCCCCAAACTCTGCAGATACTTTGATGTTTGCATGTCTATAAAAAAAAAGATTGTTCTTCTGTGAATAGACTGCAATAAAACTGTCAAAAATGATACAATAATAACTGAACTAGCTTTCGCCAATGATAAGCTAGTTAAATCGTGCCCAGGATTTCCTTTACAGTGGAATCCACAGCTGATGTGTCGGTTTAAATAGGGACAAAACCGGCTGACTCAGCAAATGATTATGCAATATTAGAAATTGTTTGCTACAACCTTGGACGGAAATTCCTTTGGTATCACATAATACCATGTAAACATACATCACAATTAATTTTACTATATGTTCTCTATATATATTTCTCAATACTGACCTTTCAACTGTGTGACAATCAAGACAAATCATGTGTTAATCTAAAATACATTCATAGATGACATCACGGTGAAGTTATTGTCAAGGGTTCACCAGTACTTTTTTGAGTGGCTACACTGTAAACAGAACAGCAAGTAAACAAACCACAGATTTCACTTCTGGGTCATCACCAAGGCCTTATTACTCAATGTGCACTGTCGACAAAATACACAGAGGCAACTACTCTTCGAGCTCATATTTTCAAGAATGAACAATGATCTTTCAATCCCTACCAAAAATGCATCAATATACCTCTTCTGTCACCACCAAAATGAGAGAGAAAAAAATGTTCTAAAAATAGACAAGAACTACATTCGTGGGTACTTAACTGGAATGAATAATTGTGATGCGATTCCTGACAGGCCGAACTTTTTGGGGCTATTTGTAGTAAAACTTTTATATTTGCATGCCACACCTACTTGAACTTTATACATGAAGTCTTTTTGAATTTCCTTGCAAACAAGACATGTGACACCTGTCGGAAAGTGTGTAGTGTTGGTGTTCCACAGGGTGAACGCGTTAGTCCAAGTGTTATTGAGAATCCAAAAACTAAATTTGCTCTGTCTTCCTTACTTATAGGACTTTTTTAATGCAATAAACACCTAATTGTACTACAAAATAATGCCTGTTTGAAAATATGTTTGAAGTTTAAAAATATTGATCACTTAAAATTTTAATGGAAATTTAAATAAACATTTAAATTTATAAACTAAATTTCATTGAAAAATTAAATTATCATAAAAGTTTGAAAATACAGTTTGACAAATCTTTGATAGAACAGTGGATCAATCAATGGTTTTTAAAACAAATGGTAATTTGGGCCTGTATAGCTGAAAACATTTTCCCAGGAGTAGCGAAGTAACATGACTCATTGTGATTTTGGGAACAAACTGCAATATCCCTGTCCAGGCGTATATACGTGTACACACTAAAGACGCAGCAACAGGTGCTATGTTCCATTTTTATTGTGTCAGGTATTTATGCAGTTATTTGTATAACTAATAGTGCACACAGATTTAAACTTCTGATTGGACAACTGCCATGTTTTATAGCAAAATTGCATTACATTTCAGTGTCGATAACTACAAAAGGCGACAATGGGATAGGAAAATACAGTTTCTGGACAATCTTTACCTTACTGAACAATGGTGCTAATCTCTCTCGTGAAGATCTAAGCCGCGTCTTTGAGGTGCTATACATTAGTGTGGTGATATGAGCTAATCATGGTCACTTATAGCAGTACACTGCACATGTCCCTATGAAGTCTTGCTATCACCACCACAGACTACTGGAGATCTTCCAAGCTTACCCAACTCTAACACTTTGATCCAAATACCAGGCTAGACCTGAAAAGATATAACATGTTGCACTTAATTCTAGAAAACAGTAAGATGTATGTAAATGAAGTTAAAAAGTGTTAGATATAGTGATTTCCCAATAACATTCAGGTTGTAAGTATATGAAAAAAGTATTAAACTTGACAGAGTGACACTCATAAATATGACGTAATAGGCATGCATTAAAGTAATAAATTCATCCTAAAAGAATATGATGTTTCTAGAAGCATATTTGGTCATTTACAGGTTAAATAGCTAATCAGGTAGACTATGCATCACAAGCTTTAAAGAATTGCTGGGACGGTGAGGTTTGATCATTTTTGCAAACATTAGTACAAATCAGCATACGGGAAAGTCAAGCAACAATGTAGTAAAATAAAATATATTACTATAAGCAATTTTATTCATGAAGGAAATAATAATTATGGATATTGCAAGAGAATGCAGCCAAATGTGGCCACACATATCAACTACAGGTACCAATACATCCTATATCATAAACTAAATGTGAAATTCTGATCCCCAAAACTTGTAAACAAGAATGGAAATTTGCATATGTGATACATATACAATGTACTTGCTATGACCAAACGTGCAAACATAATTCAAATGCTCTGTTTTAACATTTAAAGTGTATTTGTAAGGGTGTATGTGACCAATTATTAAGCTCAATGGTTCAGTGGAGTCATATATCAGCTGATACTACAATACCACACTCTGTCCAAGTACTAAATTGAAATATGTTACCATACATAGGCATATTCATGATGAAAATAATATTATGGGATACATTTAGTGCACACAGCCGGAATTGTGCCTTACAGAGTCACTGTATGTACAATGTCAGCCTATATGTTATACTGAATGTGAACTTTGGATCCCAAACATTCTAAAATATTTGGATATTTGTTCATGTGGGATATGTAACAATGCTAAGATTAGTTGTACACAGTTAAACTCAAATTATCTGTTTGAATATATCTTATGCAATCTTTAGAGTGTCAGTTAACAAATATTATTAGTAATTAATAATGCATAAATTAAGATGGATCATTAGAATTCTCAAAACATCAGACAGGCCACAATGCCGCACTTCACTAATCAATTTCTTAACCAAATTGAACAATAAAATTGAACTCATTTTGTGTTCAACTTACATCATTTTGCTGTTTTCTTACATCCAAGGGTAAAATACATGGGGAAAGTATATTTTATCCCTTCAACCTGCATTTCATTCTCAGACAGTTTAAAATGATTTAGTAGAGAACTTGAGTAGGTTCTAGTACAAAGCTTTCATCACTGTCCTCTCACTAAATAGTAAATACCCTGTAACTATGTTAACAATTACTAAAGCCTATATAAGCAGATATGTGTTACTCAGGAAGTCACCCCATCATAAACACATAAACTAATTGCTTGGACCCCTAATAAATAGTTTGAATGACCAATACAAAATCTCATTTTGACTTACAATGATATTTTCTCTGAGAAAATTTGACAAATATCCATCATTGGAGCTTTTATATAGTGTAGGAGTATAAACATGCTAATATCATTTAATAAAATTCCAAAATATATTATCTATATGCATTTTAAGAGGCAAATTTTATTTTTATAAAAATCTTTTTTAATTTCATTAAAATGTTAAAAATATTTTTTATATTTTTAATGTCATGTTTATATTTATAATGTCAAATATATATATATATATATATATATATATATATATATATATATATATATATATATATATATATATATATATATATATATATATATAACACATTAAAATTTCGTGTGTCTATCATTAATAATAACATTTTTATAGCAATTTAAAGTTTAATAATATCTACACTGACAGGACATACATAACAAGTAATTTTACTATATGATCTCTACATATATTTCTCAGTATTGACCTTTCAACTGTGTGACAATCAAGACAAATCATATGTTAATCTAAAATACCTATAACGATGACTTCACGGTGAAGTTCTTGTCAAGGGTTCACCTGCATTTTTTTGAGAGGCTGCACTGTAAAAAGAACAGCATGTAAAGAGAACACAGATTTCACTTCCGGATTATCACAAAAGCCTTATTACTCAATGTGCTCTGTCGCAGAAATACACGGAGACAACCACTCAGTGAGCTTATATTCTCAAGAATAAACAACGACCTTTAAATCCAGACCAAAATTGCATCAATAAACCTCTTCTATCACCACCAAAATGAGAGAGGAAAATATGTTCTAAAAATAGACAGGAACATCATTAGAAAGGAGAATTTAAATTTTCATCAAAAATCGGTCACATAATTTTTAAAATACCGTCAAACTAACCTTCACATTTTTGAATGCTCATCAACTTTTATTTATTTTAGCTACTTTTGAAACAAAGCAAGTTAACAAAATATCGTAAAGTTCTATGTTTTCTTTGTTACGGAATGAAAAACCGTACCCTCGGCTGATAGCTAGTCAGGTGAGGCACAGCAGTCTGACGTTTTATCAGTAAAGTACGGCGAAATGTCTGACAAAATGAAATACCCTTAACAATAATATATATATATATATATATATATATATATATATATATATATATATATATATATATATATATATATATATATATATATATATATATATATATATATATATATATAACCCTTCGCTCGATTTGACATTTTCTCACGAGTCCTTTATCGCTTCAGAATCGCAAGAAGACTGAAACACTACATATATGCATTCAAAAGACAGTTACTTACCAACGCATAGCTCTTAAATGACCATGTCCTGAATCCAACCAGCGAATTAACCTTTATTTTCACCATTACGGTCACATTTGCCAAGGTAGGCTGATTATCTGACGGAAGTAGCCCATTCTACCAGTTTCTACCCTGCCAGTGTTGACTCCAGCTGTGTTATAGTGACATATCCACCGAAAGCCAATCGGGATAAAGGCGACGAGAGCTACGCATTGGAGTTGCTGCATAGGCAACGGGTGGAATGTAAGAGTCAATTAATGACATTAATTTTCGGTATGAACAAGAATATTGTTCTGCTATCCACTGTACTAAAAAAAGTGGTTGTCCATTCACCAGTTTTACAGGCTCTTCAAGGGTGTGGATTATCTTTTCTCCATACGGATAAACTTTATATAAGCGTAGTTAAACATTTATTTGTATCGATTACAAAAGGCATGACATTATATAATAACCCTAATTCTTTATTTCAGGCTGTCGATATGGCAGATTACCTCTTATTCATTATGCCCTTTACTGTCATGATTCCGAGTTTCTTAGTCCTTTCCCCATCAACTTCTAACCAAAGTTTACCCTGCACTGGCCGAATTATATATTCGTGCCTCTTGTGTATCTCTTTCATTGTTAAAACACCCCCACAAATTCCTTATCACAGATTCAAAAAGTTATGCAAAAATTCCCATAATCGCCATAAATATTTGGCCAAACGAGTGACATCACATTATGTGCCCAGTGCACTCTGCACCGCACGGAATGTTTTCAACCATGATCAAACACATATACATCCATATTTGTTTATCCAGGTAGAGCATTTATGTTTCCCCAAACGTCCGCGTTACCTTCATATTTTGCACTTCAGGATAGTCAAAACGCTCCTGCAAACAACACAATAACACAGTAAGATAATAATTAAACAAATGTTTGTGTTTCTTTCCAGTTAGTAAGGTACATAGACAGGAAATTACCTTTCATCCGTAGGATGTCTAAGACGTCATCCGTTTTGAGTCATCTTGTCATGGCGATAATCGACTGTCAAGCCTAGTCGTAGAAGTAGATTACGTAGAAATTTACTGCCATACATCAAAACCTTTTCCTTTCATTTTATTTATTGTCGACGCTCTTTTTATTGTATTTTTTAAATTTTTAATGAATGTGGTGAAGTGTTCTTTTCATTGTACTTTTTAAAAAATTTCACCAGTTATTGTGTACTTATCAGAGAGTGACGTAAGTAAGGTGAAGTTGTTTGCATTTGTAAAATGCAGAGATAGAGATAATGTTGGCATATCTCTATGCTACTTTGATGGAATGTGGTTGACATTTCTTTCGATACTGTACTTGTGGAAATTGTACATGATCCAAGCACACAGTAAAACAAAATCAATTCTCTCATGTGCTTGACAAATTAACCAGAATTAATCAAACGTACACTAACTTAACAATTATTACAATAGGGAAAACGAACTTTGCTGAAGTGGGCAATAGCACCTTCTGAAAGTGCAATGAACGAATTAGAAAATATCTGAAAAGTAAAAATATTATCAGATATTTTTTCTACAATTTACCTCTGTTTTATATATATATATATATATATATATATATATATATATATATATATATATATATATATAACACATATTAAGTGAACCCAAGCTACAAACTCTAGAACCTAAATTACAGCCATCAATCATACATCAAAATAAAGGGAATTAAAAGTTCTTCTAATTACACCTAAGATATACAAAGTCTTTATTATATAATATATAGCCAGTATAACCAGTGAAACAATCATGGGAGATTATTTGTCTTTAAAATTCTATGCAAACTGTAGAGAGCCACCTAAATATTTTGCGTTGTACTTTTCATTGAAATTTTTTGTTGTATTTTACTGAGTAATTTGCAGTGTTTTTCCTCAATGTACTTTTGAACGTTACAGAATGTCTCGCAGTGTTTTTTCCATTGTTTTTTATATTTACATTTCATCTTTTACCTCCTTTTCATGAAATTAATCTTTTCTTCTCGAGCCTTTAGGACTCCGCTCAAATGACCCAGAGGTTATTATTTGGACAGATATTTTGAATAAAACCATTATGATTACATTTTCTATAACTGGTGTCAGATTCATGTAACATGATGCTACATGTCTGTGACATGATGCCCAAGTGCTAGACATCACTTTAACTGCTTAACTGCAGACATCCTAGCGATATGACTGAAAAATTGTGAAAGCTACTTTAAAATAATCTAAATCACACAACTGCTTGTTCTTCGTCTATGACCGCTTCGGTGGCCTAGTGGATAGAGCGTCCGCCTCTGATGCGAGAAGTCGCTGGTTCGAACCTCGGCCGAGTCATACCAAAGACTTATAACATTGGTACTAGCAACTACCTCGCTAGGTGCTCAGCATTATGAGTTTATGATTAGTACTGTGAGGCCTGGTGTTCGGATAATGTGTTTAAGTGGGACATAATACTACATGGGGTGAGTGGGTGTGCAAGGTCTGGGCCTGACGTCCCGCTTGCCAAAGGGAAGTGTCCTTTCCAGGTGTAGTGATCGCTGCAGGACCACTGTTTCCCTCTGATGGACAGGAGGCTATTTGCATATAGCCTCTCCTACACTATTGTGTCCACAACAGCACCTTCACGCAGGGCCCTTGTTTTCACATAGCCTGTTGTGTGGCGCGACCGAGTGCTCGGCGGTATAACTGGATGGGCAGACTGGGATTATTAGTCTTGGCAGGCAGCCAGTCTAAGAGAAAGGAAACTCTGACTCCAAACCCGGGTAGATGAAGCTCGTTAGCCTTGTCAAGGCAATTTGTCTAGGAGAAGGAAACTCTGATTAAAAACCATTCAAGTCCAATCCATTGGATGATGGCTCCATTGCCTTGTGGATATCTTCGGGAGAAGGAAAGGCTACGGGAGTAAACCCAGACAGAAAATCCGGAATGGAGCCCCCAAGGCGGCTGGATGACGACTACGACTTCCTTCCGGCAGCTCCTGCATCCAAACAGGTGCCAAATGTCATCCTCAGCATTCCTTTGGACCCAACCGGCAAGGACGAGAGGGGGATCCTGACGCCTGGGCAACCAAGGATCTCCATACTCCGTGCCCAAGCTTGTACCCTGGAGAGATCACTCCATTCTCGCTACTAAGTGAGGAAACAACACGGAAGCTGACAGTTTACGGATTATAAGTCCCACCCGATTGGCATAGGGAAGGGGCGCCACGGGTCAGCTGTGACGATGGGAGGGATCATCGTGTCCCACTGGCCAACTACCGCCCGCCTCAAGCCGGGCTGCGCCCGGTTAATAAGGTGTTGACCCGCCATCATCTGCCTGCTTCAATGGGTGTGTGGAGCTCAGTGTGTTGCTCAACATGATAAGCAGACGGAAATTCCACACCAGACAAAAGGAAAAAGAAACCAATAAAGAAGACTCCAGCTCTTCGATTTGCAAGCTGGAATATGCGCACTATGTGTACAGTCATCTCCGATTACCTCAGAGAAGTGGACGACACAAGGAAAACGGCCATCATCGATAGAGAACTCACCAAGCTAAATATCAGTATAGCTGCCCTCCAGGAAAGTAGGCTGACCTCTAGTGGCTCCCTCAGAGAGGAAAACTACACTTTCTTCTGGAAGGGTCGCGAACCTGAGGATCCCCGTCAGCATGGAGTGGGTTAAACCATAAAAACAATCTTCTGGCCTTGCTTGAACCTCCCACAGTGGGCACTCTGCGTCTCTTGTCCATCCACCTCAATACTGCTGCAGGTCTTGTCAACATCATCAGTGTCTACGCCCCCACCCTCTCGTCTTCAGAAGACACAAAGGATCAGTTATATGGGCAGCTGGACGAACAGATTAAAGGATAACCCAAACACGAGCCACTATTTCTCCTCTGCGACTTCAATGTCAGAGTAGGTGAGGATCACGAGTCATGACCTACCTTCCTCGGATATCATGGTACTGGAAAAACCAACGAAAATGGTCTTAGACTGTTGGAGCTGTGCACCTACCATGGCATGTGCATAGCAAACACCTTTTTTCAAGGGTAAGCCACAACACAGTGTCATGGAAACACCCCAGGTCCCATCACTGGCACCAACTCGATTTGGTCATCACCAGGCGCTCTGCCCTTAACAGCGTCCTCTCCACCAGAACCTACCACAGTGCAGACTGCGACTCCGACTATGCCCTCGTGAGCAGCAGGGTGTGACCACAGCCACAGACACTACACCGCTCAAAACCGAAAGGACACCCAGGCATAAACACTGCACAGATGTTGGTCCCCTCCAAGGTGCAGGAATATGTGTCCGCCATGGACAAGGCTCTCCAGGACCTGCCAGAGCACGACGCTACAGCCAAGTGAAACGCCATTAAGGGTACCATCTACAAAACAGCCATGACCACGTTTGGCAAAAGGAACGACCCAGTCAGGACGCACACCTATCAAAGATGGAACCACTAATCGAGAAGAAGCGAAAAGCCTTTATAGTGTACAAAAAATGCCCAATGAACAGATGATTACTGCTCTTAAAAGTGCTCAAAGCAACTGTAACAGAATTGTTACCGAGTGGTTGGTGGATTAAATGAACAATACAGACACAATATGTGAAAGATGATGTAAATTTATGAAATAAATTATTAATGAAAAATAATGATGTATCAACACAATAACTCATGCGTTCAACCCACAATCATACTTCACAACCATTCACAATTCAAAAAAATAAATTAAATATTAATACAAAATAAACACAGATCCAAGGAACCTCCTGGACTGCACAAATGTTTCAAATACAATTGCGATAACAAATACAATCAAATTACATTATCGCACGTATGGATTGCGACAACAAGTACTAACATCTACATGTATTAAATCAAGTTACTAACAGTTATTGAGATTCATGTAATCCCTTGGAATCCTACAGATTCAAAATAACCACGTGTAAATATAATGTATTCAATTGTAAACACAATTGAAACACACACATGCGTCTCGACCCTGTTTTACCGTACGATTCCCCAACTGTTGAATCGCCGCACAGCTTCTCCGAATACCTAGGGTTGGCCCAATACTTTTATCGGCCGCTTGCCCTTCACGGATCCACTACATTTATACGTACAGACAGCATACAGCATCTACTAGAACCACCGGTCCCTAACACTTAGATACTACCCCGGAAGTTTACACCTCTAGACAGCTCCGACATTCGGACATTTAGACTTCTAGATTTCCGGATATTTACACATCTCGACAGACGTAGACGGACAGACAATCCGACAGACAGATACCTCAATTGAATCGCACAATTAAACAGCATAATCACGGCACAATCAATCACATTCAGCTACAATTCAGTCATATTCAGCTACAATTCAGCTACAGTTCAGTCATATTCAGCTACAATTCAGCCCTTCGGCTGGAGAAAGAATGACGAGCTATCTCTCCTTTGACAAGATACTTTTGACTCGTAATATTTTTATAAATATTCTGCCTTATATGTCCTCAAATAGGTAAGCAGAATTCACGGCAAAATTCCCGTGCACCCCGTGATTATAATGTTCCTGACTTCAAGTGATTTGTAGTCAGGCACATGCAAATCGCTACACGTCGCTTACCTTGAAAAACACTTATTCACCCCAGGTAACGCATGTACGACGAAACAAAAAAAATGGTAAAATTAGTTTGTATTCAAGAAGAAATAAATTCAAATTTCGCCTAATTCTGTGACAGCAACACCCAACGCATCGCTAGACAGTGCGCGAACGAGTACTGGCAACAGCTGTGTGAAGTTGTCCAGCGCAGTGCCGAGTCCGGAAACATACAAGATATGTACAGTGGCATCAAGAAGGCTCTAGGCCCTACAGTGAAAGGGGTGGATCCCCTGAAATCTATGATTGGAGAGATGAGCAGAGACCGTGGGCAACAGATGGTCAGATGGGTGGAGTACTATTCAGATCTATACTCCCGAGAAACGTTAGTCACCGAAGCCACCCTCAGCAGCATAAAGAATCTTCCCACCACGGAGCAGATCGACAAAGTGCCAGCTTTAAAAGAGCTCAGCAAAGCAATTGACTCCTTCCCAAATGATAAAACACCAGGAAGTGACAGCATCCCACCAGAAGCTATCAAATGTGGGAAACCAACACTGCTCCAACCACTGCACGAACTACTTTGCCTCTGCTGGGAGGAAGGAGCAGTCCCCAAGACATGCGTGATGCCACAGTTGTGACCCTTTACAAAAATAAGGGCGACCGCAGTGACTGTAATAATTACAGAGGGATCTCGCTTCTGAGCATCGTAGGTAAAGTGTATGTCCGCATCATACTAAACATGCTGCAGTTGCTGGCAGACCGTGTGTACCCAGAATCCCAGTGCGGTTTCAGAACAGGCAGGTCGACAACAGACATGATCTTCTCTTTACGACAACTCCAAGAGAAGAGCAGAGAGCAAGGTCAACCACTCTACATGATGTGCATTGACCTCACCTTGGCCTTTGACTTAGCAGGAAGGGCCTTTTTCAAATTCTCAGTAAGATCGGTTGCCCCTCAAAACTCCGCAGCACGATAATCTCTTTCCATGCAGATAAAAGGGAACAGTCCTGTATGATGAATCTTCCTCAACCTCCTTCCCAGTTAACAGCGGCGTGAAGCAGGGCTGCGTTCTGACACCAACCCTATTCGGCATCTTCTTCTCCTTGCTTCTGTCCTACGCCTTTAACTCGTCCTCTGATCACACACATACACACACACACACACACACACACACACACACACACACACACATATATATATATATATATATATATATATATATATATATATATATATATATATATATATATACACGTACATACATACACCAGGTCCGATGGGAGGCTGTTCAACCTGGCACGACTGAGCTAGAAGACGAAAGTGAGGGCTGTGCTCATCAGGGAGATGCCTTTTGCAGATGACGCGGCTCTGGTGGCGAACACTGAGGAAGCCCTTCAGAGACTGGGAGACCGTTTTGCTGATGCCTGCATGCAGTTTGGACTCAGCATCAGCCTGGAAAAGACCAAGGTCAGCGTGCAAGATACCACCATTGCCCCAACAATCAAAATCAACGGTGTCACCTTGGAAGCAGTCAACAGCTTTACCTACCTGGGGTCAACCATCAGCAACGCTTTCTCGCTTGATAAGGAACTGGACATAAGGCTTGGAAAGACAAGCACCTACATGTCACGACTGACGAAAAGGGTGTGGGAAAACAACGTGCTGACAGAGCACACCCAAGTCAAAGTTTACCAGGACTGCATTCTCAGCACCCTTCTATATGGAAGTGAGACCTAGAGTACCTAAATGAGGCAAGAGCGCCGGCTCAACTCCTTCCATATACTGTGCCTTAAACGCATCTTGAAAATCAGTTGGCAAGACCGTGTCCCACACAGCGAAATCCTGTAAAGCATGTTCTCCCTGCTGAGCAAACGTCGCATTCGATGGCTGGGACACGTCCGACGCATGGAGGATGGGAGGCTGCCAAAGGACATCCTATATGGACAGCTGGCCACTGGCACGAAAAGAGTTGGCCGCCCCTCACTCCGTTTCAAGGATGCGTGCAGGAGGGACCTGAAGGCATGTGACATCGCACCTGATGGATGGGAAATGCTGGCCGAGGACCGATGCACCTGGAGACTGGCAGTAAGTAAGGATTTATCAGTCGCTGATACGAGGAGAGGCCAGTTGGAGGCAGAGAAACGTGTAAGAAAGGGCCACGTGGCAGCAACCACAGTAACTCAGGCTTCCCAATATGTCTGCACAAACTGCAAGAGAGACTGTCACTCGCGTATAGGCCTGCACAGACACAACAGACGATGCCAGCAACCCACAGACAGAAGACACCCTAAGGGCGCATGGTCTCCCGAGACTAAGTCGCCAATGATGAATACTACATGTCCTACCGCGAGAAATCGTTATAAACTGCCTCGCATATGACTGAAAAATTGTTAAAACTAAGTTAAAAATCACACACACACACACACACACACACACACACACACCTCTTCATCATTCAAATAATCTTAATAACATAGAACAAGTCGGGAACGCCAATATTTCGAGGGTCACGGCTATTTATAGATACACGGTGACGACATGTATGTCTGTACCATTCAACTTCTGCCCAGTAGAGTGAGAAAAAAAAAACCATCTGAAACTTCTCAAACTCAAAGACCATTTAGTTCCCAGTACTCTGCAGATAATACAGATTCAATGTCGAAAAAGCACACACACATACACACACACACACACACACACACACCATCCACGTTGACTAAACTGTATTGTACCGGCTGACTCCGCAAACGATTGTGCAATATCAAAATCTGTTTGCTACACGTTTTGAATGGGATTCCAGTATTGTCACGTGATATCACCTAACTACTGTTAGTAAGGAGAATTAAGTCTTTCATCAAAAATCGGTCACACAATTCAGCAAATATCATGAAACTAACCTTCACAGTTTTGCATGGTCATCGTCTTTTGTAGTTATTTTAGCCATTTTTATTTAAAGCAAGGTATGAAAATAATGAAAAGATGTAGTTTTTATGGAAGATCCATGGCTCCGTCTCATAGCCAATCAGTTATGGTGTTCTGGGAAAAGCCCTCTGAGGTTAAAGGAATAGGGAACCTACAAGATGATTTTATATTATCTGATTGCCTGTCGTTCAAAATTATACTTTATCTTATTCCCGTACACCGTTCTCGCTCCGTTTAGTAATTAAAAGGAAATATTTAGGCTATTCGCACAAGTGCCTGAGAGTTAATGAGATACGTATCACGTGGTCGGTAGTGACGTCACAGGATCTATTGCTAACAGTAAACATAGCATACTCCAATGGTTGCTAGCATGATTCAGATAATTTCTTTCCCATTTGCATCATGGAAAATTGCGAGAACGATTTCCCATACTTCTCTGTAAGCGTGAACAATTTACCGTATCAGCTTGAGCCACGTTTGAAGACTTAACAACGAAGAATGTAGTGATGACAACGGCGTTATGTTCTTCGAATGTCACTGTCAGAAAGATGAGGCTAGTTTGCAGAGTGAAGAAGGACGACTCGAGAAAACACAATGGTTTGTATCGATTTATACTTGTAGCAGGCATTTCATATACTGTATATATAAAAATGAGCAGAACGCACGTTACATTTCACTAACTGAAACTGAAACTTTGTCAACTCCTGTGTATAAATATGCAAGCTTTGGTGCACCCAAATTTCGATAATCGTCCCTCGATTGCCTGAAACTTTTAAAGATTACCGATAGTGCGAGTTATCAAAGCAGATGCTCGTAAAGCTGTATTTTTGTCTTTATGTCTTGCTAAATTAAACATTTTTAAAAATATTACTTAGCAATGTTTTCATAATTTTTAAAGCAATGAAATCCACATATTTTGTAAATTTATAATTGCTGCATTGTTGCAGAACACTTATTCTAGTGGAATAGTGACGTGCTGTACACTGTAAACACACATACTTTTTTTTGTTGTTCATTATTTTGAACTTCAACTACATTTACTCCTTCACACAGTGAAATATATGTTTTCTTTTTCAAATAAAGGACAAAAGCCCATGCAGAATACAGGACTATGCAAATGAATGTCAGTACACACCAACGATTAACTCCTTCTGCCATCTATAAACATTATAATCCCAGGTTCAATGTTATCACAAGTTACACTGAATATTAATCTATTAAATACAATTTGACTCATAATATCACATGGACTTGACAGTGCTTACTCTAAACTTTGCAGGGCAACATACATGCACTGAGGAATAATGTTGTTTTGTCAAACTTTATTTCAAATGCAAAATCAGCATGCTATTTCTAGTCCACATCTTTCCATTTGAATGCTTACAAAATGTTGAAAGCGATTTTTAAACATTCTTGAATGGCCAAAATTATGCTGTGCTCTTTCCTTACAGGTGTGATTGTAGATATTGCCATATGATTCACTTGGCAATTGAGCCCTTATGTGTCAAAAGGTGGAGATGATTGAGAAAAAGAAGGGTGACCTGACATGTATAACCCTCCATGAAAGTTTCATTGCAAACTGCTTAAACAGACACATGCTGGAAGTATCCCTGTTTGAATACCGGGAACATCATGGACCTTTGGATGATAATGAACCAATTACACAAGTAATTTTTCCAATCTTTCATAAATTTCTTCAAAATTCCTGTTGATATTGTTATATAAGATTTTCCTATACATTTTACAAAACAAACAATTTGCAAGATTTTTTTCAAAGTGTTTTCATATTACAACTCATGTAGGCAACATTTATTGCAGAAGGATGCATTCCATTATGATCAAGCTGTGATGGTCTTGAACTTATGAAAAGATGATGGTCTTGAACTTATGAAAAGAATGCAGTTTTTTTTTAGAAGAAAATGTAGTTTTCTCTTTTAAGACTACCCTTTTTTCTTGTTTTTCTTTGGGGTGATATCTAAACTTTTTTAACAATATATAGCCTCGATAAATAAAACTGCTTGTTTTGAGAAAGGAATAGCAGGTTTGGTATAAATTCTAATAAATACTTATGTTGACAATGATTTATACATTTTTTGTTTATCAACTAGGTTTAAAAAGTCTTCACGAACACAGTAAACAAACAACAAAGGAATAGAACTATTTTATAATGATATGGGTCATTTCACATGTATGTATATGTATTCAAAGAAGATTAATAATTTGATAACGAGATAAATATATCAAACATAATTCACCCTAAGTACTAAAAGTACAATTCAGCATAATTTACGAAAGATGAAATATCTTAACTCTTGTTCGAATTTACTCTTACATGTATTCTATATTTATTTTCAGAACATAAAGGCATATAGCATATCTACGTTTTGTCAAATGGATTTGGAATCGACTAGGCAGACACAGCCATAAAATGCTTCCATCCTGTGTTTTGTCAAAACTAAAAGAATCTTTTTCCTTAGAGGAATATGTTGGCTTCAAATATGCTGCACCATAAAAATTATTGGATTTCAAAAAGCATGATTTTTGCTTTATGATGAGTTCATCTTTTTGAAAATTGTTTGTATGGTATGATGCTGTGAGCGGTGGTGGATACCGAGATTCCCCTTTCATGAACATGTATGCCTCTGTGTGTGCAGGCAAGATGCACCAAGATATGAAATCAATAAACTTATTTTTCATTTTGAACTTTTATATTTTCTTAATGATTGATATTAACCTGTGTCCCAACATAATGAACTTTAATAAAAATTTATTTCATGAACTACACATGTATTTAATTATTTTATTTCTAGTTCAGATTTTACTATATATTACTTTATTTCTTCTAATTACTTGCAGTGCTGGATTACCCATTAAGCACACTATACTTATGCTCAAGTCACCAGCCCAACAATAGCTTTTGTATCGCTATGAGGGAGCACTTTCAAGGATACAAAAGGCAGGTTGCATTGGCTAGCCTTTGCGGATATTAAAATTTGCTGAGCAGTCTAAATACGTATCTCTGACAATTTCAAAAGAACAAGTCGACTTCCCAGTAACCTAACAATTACTTGTGCTATGATTTAATTAATCTAATGCATTATCTTGAAACAGTTCAACTTGATAAAATTGGATACAGCTGTATTATCAAAGTACAGACTATAATGTCTGGGAGGGCAAACAACATGATCTACATACATTCATCGATTCTGCCAAAGTAGATTCAGACACCAGAACATATTGCTGATCTTCTGGTTTTATATCTTATCAAGCTTAAAGTTCATATGCATATCTTTAAAGTCACTGTCTCTCCATCATCAGTATCTGAATGTGGTTCATATTCTGAATCATGGTGTGTATCAGGGTCAATGTCATCCTCACTACTTGGTTCATTTTCATTATCTGAATCCTCTCTTGGTTTTAGGAGCTTGGACTGAATTGCTATTGATCTTGCAGCTCGAACCTGAATTTTGTGAGTCCTTGTGGGATCAAATTTAGCCTGAACTTCACACTTTGTTTTATTTTTTGTGGTTGGGCCTGAGGAATTGGTACAAACAATTGTATGCCGAGTTCAGCATCATCGACCTCAACCAGGGCACATGCACTTGCAGGTGTATCAAGCACATAATTTGCATTGTAACTTTGCATTGCTTGATGTAGAACCTGAAGGAAAAAAAACACAATTATTATTGACAAGAAAAAGCATTTGCAGTATCTTTGAAACATTTGAGTAGTCACATGACAACAACTGATTAATTACAATGATGGCCGCACTAAAGGGGAAAAGGAAGTTGAGGGGGAGGCACAAAGAAGTATTTATCCTATGTCATAGCCTAAGGCTCATATTTCTAGGGTGATACCAGTAGTGAAAAACATGAAATTATGCATTCCACTATATTTTAAATACACATTAGTGTTACTCTAACGTTAGTGTCATGAACAACTCTTTCCGAGATAAATATTTTCCAGAAATATATACAGTAGTATACGCAATTATTCAATTTCTGCAGCACTTGGGGTGGGGTGGGGTGTGATAATGTTTGAGAATCTGAGATGAATAAAGCTCAATTTTATGTAGGTATTATTGTTTAAATACTTCAATTTCATTATGCTCACGACATTGATAGAAATTAGAGTGCATACAACATATTTATTTACCTCTGCATTCCGCAGTTTGTGATAGGCTCTTCTTGCTAGTTTCGGTTTGACAGTTGTGAACCACTCGGATCTGTCGGTATATCTTACCCCAGTCCTAGGGTTAGAATAATATCTGGTACTGCTGTCGGCCTCAGCCTCCACTGTCATTTAAATATCCCAATTCTGCACATCTTTCTGGGTCAACTTTTATACTCGTCGTTTGAAAAATGAAGACTGCAAAGTCTATGAGTTACCGGCTCAAAGTTCTCACGGGGTCATGGCGACAGTAATAGATCCAAGCCGTTCGTCGGATTTTGTCTTTCGGAAATCGGAAAAATGTACTAGTCGAATTGTTGTTGCATCCAAACGCTGCACAGAGGGGCATTTTGGAAGATTCTTGGAAAATAAACTCTAATATAAACACTAATAATCTGCCTACTCTCAAGCACTAGTGGATCAACATAACGCTGAGCCGATAGCTGCTAAGATCCTGTGACGTCACGTTTATTCAGCCTCGTTTCCACTCCACAAATATGCATATCGGAACACTCACGCAATTCTTACCCTATAATGTACTGTATATTTTTTTCGGTGCATTCACCCCAAACTACTATTTAATTTATCATATGTATCAAAATGAGTAATATAACCACAACTTTAACTGTAAGTTCCCTTTTCCTTTAATGAAAATTGCCGATCGTCATTCTCGCTGGCATTCCATTGCTTGAGAACGAACGGATTACATCTCACACTGCATAACTGTTGTACTGATTAATATTTTATCGTATTATTATTTCAAACAGGGATTAATTACCAGTGAAATGACGTTCCCAGACGTTGTGGAGGAAACTGAAGAGAAAACCGAGTTGTAAGTGTGATTTTAACTCTTTAATAACGTTACATTGCTACGGTATGAAA
Source organism: Unio pictorum (assembly GCA_030141615.1). NCBI lineage: Eukaryota > Metazoa > Mollusca > Bivalvia > Unionida > Unionidae > Unio > Unio pictorum. The sequence continues at coordinate 2,323,756 of JARLTB010000157.1, read as the reverse complement.
CATTGATTTTTTTATTTTTTTTATTTAGTTCTGTGTAGCTCGTCTGATGTGCTCGATATTTGTCGTAACAGAATAATTTAAAATCATTTTATTAACAAGTAAAGAAGATTCTTCCTGAGTGATCTAACAAAACTGACTTTTTCTTCAATAGACCTATGCTAATAAGAAGATTATTGAGAGACGGGAATGAACAAGCAGTACATGCGACTCAAGTCGAATAAATCTATACGTGATTGAAAATATCATCAGTTGTGAAATCTACATATTAAAAGATCTTTACATTTGCCATCCTGTGCGTTTTTAGGAATATTTCAACAGGGTAACGTGATAGAAAACATGGGCATAAGATAAATCTTGACATGTGGCTGAGTCTTTCTATGGCACCTTTTGTGTTTACAAGAAAATGTGTACTATTAAATGCCTTTTAGGAAGTTAGTGCACTTGTTTTTAATTTCATGTAGGTACAATATGATTAATTAATAACTAAAGCTACTCGGTTTCCATTACAGAGATACAACGAACGTGAAAACGGCGCAGTTTCTGCAGGAGGTATTGCTGACGGCAATGTCTGAGGGAAGGCTAACCAGTGGAATGTTTGAATGTGCAAATGTTTTCCGCATGTAAGTTTGTCAATAAAGTTTCACACTACGTACGTATATTAAAGAGTGTGCGGTTTTCAACTAAATACATGACTATTGGAAACATACTGATAATAATCGCAGGAATAATTTTGAGATTAATACTATAAAAAATTATCCAAACAATTTGGACTGGAAATGCCGGTATAGATATTAAATAAGTTTAACTATTTATGATGGAAATATAACTGTAGTTGGTATGAGGAGAAAACATGATATTTCATATCTGATAACATATTTCCCAATATTTTCCTTATTTTTTTCGTTTATGACCTTACAGAAGAAAGACTATTCTCTGTCTCAAATTATATATTAATTCATTATGAGATTTTATTTTGCATTATCTTCAGTAACGTAATGTTTAAGTACATTACATCCAAAACATATTTAGGTTTTTTTTCTTATAAATTTTTTACTGATCGAGATTGTGTGCGGTTTTCAGGGATCCTGACAAAGTAAAACTCTGTATTTTGCCAGTGTCAACATCCATGGACGTTGCAACCCACATTCAACATAAGCTGATTGAAGCCTACTGCTGGGAGAACGAGATACCGCATCTACGGGTACGGACCCTGTTTTATTTACACCATCTGTTGCTATGAGACGAGAAATAACTAATCGTGTGATAAAATGGGATCACTAGAGCCAATAACTATGTGTTTATTTAGTAATTCATATGTTGAGAAGAAAGAAATATAGAGAAAAAAATACCTTCAACATTCTTCTATTTTATAAGACAAAATAACGAATCATTAAGCTTTCACCAGAAGTAAACAAACAATTAAAAAATAAATTCATTACATCACATGGCTGTTTTGTTTATAGTGTAAAAACAACATTTGAAGAACAATGTAAAGATAAGGTGTATGTACTTTCCAAATCAGCAGGTTCCTTACTATATATAACAAGTCTTACATTTAAAAAGACGTGACTACAAAAGTTGTTCTCATTCAAATATTTTTATGATTGCAGGTAGACAGCGTTGAAAAACTGTCAGCCATATTGAATTCTGGGGAAAAGAGTATGCATCAGAAAAGCAAAACTGCAATGCCAGTGACAACAGCCAGTGTGGACTGTAGATGTGTTCTCGTGACATATCCACCGAAAGACGAACGGGATAAAGATGACGAGAGCTACGCATTCATGGAGCATATTTTGCCTCATCAAGTGATCGAACTTCCACCAGACAGACAGCTACGTTACAACAGTGGATTCGTTAAAGGTACATTTTAAGTCTTTACTCACCGGCAAAATAAACTTAGCAGAACTTCATGTTATAATGTCAAAGCAAAGAAGAAGAAACAAGAAACTGTGAATGAATAAAGGGTAAGAAAATTTTAAAAATATTTATACCTTATTTACTCTTTTTTTTATATCTGATATCATTTGTTTACTGCTCTCAAGATATGTACATACGTTGAGGTCTACGGGGAAGATTGGCTTGTTGCCAAATGCATCACCTCGTTAAGTAAAGTGAAACGGAAATAAATAAATAAATAATCTGACACGTGCTTGTGTCAAATATTTTGACAATTTCGCTCTCATCCTTTCAGGTTGAGGGAGATGTAACATAGTGAACCAAGAGCTTCATAGGGTATCATACAAGGATTCCTGATATCACATTGACTGTTTCCAAGTATCTAAAGGAAGAGCGATAACTCTGTCTGCTTGAGGCCGAGTTTGGTGTTCAAAGGGGCATATTAAAAAAAATGCACAAATCACTTGACTCGATATGGATAGATATGTAATGTCAAGGTCGTATCCACCACCATCTTGTATGATCATTTGATCTATAATGAGGATGAAATGTCAGACTTTAGTGTTAACATGTAACGAGTTAATTTACCATGATATAAAAGGCTTCACATATGACACGTAAAGCCAAGTTGGTCACAACGTTGAACCATGTTGTTTCATAATCGGGTAAGCAATTATTTAGCTACATTTTGTGATCTTGATGGGTTGCTTCTTTGTACTAACAATGCTTGTCAATACTTACCTTATGAATGTATATATCTATGTATTGATGTTAAAATAATATTTCTTGGGGTATTTATTTTATATTGCTTGCAATTATGTCTTGAATAAAGTCATATGGATAAATCATTTACGTTGATTTTATTATTTGCAAAATATTATTCATGAATAACAGCAAGAATTTTCGTATGCAATAATGAACACAAATATTCCTTTTCTTGTGCATCTATCCAAAAGATAATCAACACAAGAACCACAATTATTCTTTTCTCTTCCATCTTAGATCATTTAGTTCGTAAGTTTTCGTAAGACGGTTTCGTATAAACCGACGCACAGAGAGAGAGAGAGAGAGAGAGAGAGAGAGAGAGATGAACACACACACACACACACACACACACACACACACATCTAGTCCTTCCAAGAGAATTACAGTCCTCTGATTGGTCAAAAGGAAATATTGTTCTTTATACATGTATATTGAGAACTTATTTTCTTTTGGCCAATGGGAAGGTTAGTATGCCATTTAGCGCGTTCTTCTTGCACATTAAGCGGGCGCGATCAGGGTCAAGTCGAGCGGTAGCGTGGGAAAATGATTTGGCATTAAGTAAAGGTATGATATTAAGTCAAACTTTTGATAGGGATACACAGTCAAATGCCTGAGCTAAATAATGGTACCAAATTTACGTGTAGCTTGAAAATTAGTCCGCGCGAGTAAGGAGACGAGTGTCCTGTCCTCCCATGTAGTAATTATATAGTACATGCATCAAATGTAAGCAACGATGCGACCCTCTGTGCATATCACGGGCTTGCGACTATGCAGACCATGCAACGAAGCTGTTAACAGACTTGTATAATGGTTCCTTTGTTTGATAAATTACCTCACAGGTACAAGTGGCCCCGTGTTTATGAGACTTTGGACTGATGGATTGTACCATAGTGTCCGGTTTAAAAACTCTGCTGTACCGACTGAGTATAATGTACGATTACCAGAGGCATAGCTAGAGTGTTTGGAGCCCCGGAACAAGATTCATCACGATTCATTTTTACCCCCCCCCCCCCCGCCCCCGAACCAAAATTCCACATCATACAACCTATTTCAAAACCCATTTTGGCGCCCCCACTAGTCTGGCGCCCGGGGACATCTGTCCCCATCCCCCCAGCTACGCCTCTGACGATTACAATGCAAGGAATATATGAGAGAGAGAGAGAGAGAGAGAGAGAGAGAGAGAGAGAGAGATCTTAACAGTATTTTTTAAATTTGTTGTCGTGGGGCCCCTAAAATGGCGTGGAGCACATATGACGGTGCCTATTCTGCCTATTTTGTAATCAGGCATTGTTAGGAAGAATCTCATGAGGCCTGCGACTTCAGTATCAGACCACCAACGACGTATTTTGCTGCCAAGGAAGGGACCCATTGGCGGGTGAATAAATAATAATATCACCCATTTGCTAATTAAAGGATTTATTTTTTCCGTTATAAATTTAATCAATTTTATAAATGTCAAACCATCTGAATAATACTGAATCTTGAAAGATACGGGTCTTAAATGTCGTCGAGTCAAATTAAAACAAGATAATATCATCACATTATTAGCCATGGAATGTATCCCTTGAATTGAGAAACCCTGCAATTTTTCACATGAGTACGAATTCATCCAAAATTTGATCAGCGATATATGTGGGTCAACCGATTTAAGTCGAAAGCTGGACACAAGATTTGATGACGTCACTGTTATAATCATAAGGAGCCAACACCATGCTCTGCGGAACTGTCTTCAGCCCAACTCTTTTTAGCGCCCCAGCAGATCATCATATAATTTTTAGATTAAGCACTAACGGAATGTATCAAATAAATCACATTAATAGATTTGAGAATTCCCGAAAAGTTGTAGTAGGGTTTAACGCCATATTTCAGCACAAGATTGGCTATACATGGCAGCCAGTATTAATGGTGGAGGAAGAACCCGGGATAGCCTCTGAAAGAACCACATGCCCACATTGGCCGAATCCGAGACTCGAACCCACGCAGACAGATGTGAGATGGCAGTGATCCGTAACGGAGAGCGCTTTACACCACTCGGCCACTCGGGGCCCATGCATTCCCGAAAAGAACAAAGTTACAACCGACTTCATTAACTCAATTCCGGGTTGGCGCCTCTTAATTTAAAAGTGAATATTTAAATCTAACATCTTGTTTACTTTAAAGAAGGGTTTATGTCGGATATTTGTTTAAAAGAAATCATTTCCTTCCTTCCAAACTTTAATTAGATTGGAAGAATGGTGAAAATTATGAAAAATTGCGGCATGGGAGGGGTTTAATAGCTGTCCTTTTTATCGACAGTTGCACCATCATTCTTTCTTATCATACACCATAACTTTCACGAGAAAGACGATCATCACCATCATTATAATCGTCGTAATCATTCATCAACAACATAAACATTACAAGTGATTCCCATATTATTATTATTATTATTATTATTATTATTATTATTATTATTATTATTATTTAATTGTACAAGGAGATTCAATATTGTAACTGTTTCACAGGAGCACATCATCAGAGAGTTTTCTTCACGGATCCTTCTTCGTACAATATAAAATAATCAAGCTAAATGGAACACGTACAAGCCACAAAAAGGGGCCCCGAGTGGCCGAGTGGTCTAAAGCGCTGTTCGTTACGGATCACTGCCATCTCACCTTTGTCTGCGTGTATTCGAGTCTAAGATTCGACTAATGTAGTTATGTGAGAAAGCTTGCCAGTAGCTTCTCGTGGGTCGGTAGTTCTTTCCGGGGGTTTTCCGGGTTCTTCCTCCACCATTAATACTGGCCGCCATGTATAGCCTATATTGTGCTTAAAAATGGCGTTAAACCATACAAAAAAAAAAAAACAAGCCGCAATGAGGATGGTGCAGGGTAGATTTGCCATGTCTATTTATAGATACATGGTGAAAGCCTACATGTCAGCAAATTTCAACTTCTATCCAGCAAACTTTCAGTCAAATAAAGCGAGTGAACTTGTACAACTCAAAGACCATTTCCCTTTATACTCTTTAAACAATTTGATTCCGCAATTAATTATACATGTATTTTATTTCCTTCCATATGGACAATTAGAAGTTCGAAAGGGCATATTAAATAATTATTGATATTATCTTTTACTATTAACTTCTTAGAAAGATTAAAAAAGAATGAGTTAGCTTTCGAAAATGCCGAGCTAAATAAATCGTGCCCATAATTTTCTTTGCCATAGACTCTAAGACTGATGTGTCGGTTTTAACGGAGACAAAACTGCACCGTCTATTTCAGCAAAGTAAAGGATTGTGCAATACCAAGAACAGTTTGCTACATGTTTAGACGGGGATTGCGTTCGAATCACATGATACAATGAGATAAATGAATGGTAAGGAGAACTGAGTCTTTCGTCAAAAATAGGTCACCTAATTTTGCAAATATCATAGAATTGACCTGCATAATTTTGCATGCCCATCGTCTTTTGTAGTTTAGTTTAGCTATTTTTATACAAATACAGGTAAGAAAATATATAAATGTTGCATAATTTATTTGTTACTATGCGGTGTTAAGGAAGAGCCATACCCTAAGCTGATAGCCAATCATTAGAGGTGTTCTGGGAAAAGCCCTCGACCGGTAAACAGTTTTATAGATCGCCTTGCGGGTCGGCATTCCATTGCCTGAGCGAGCAAACTACACCTAACGCCTAACAGCACGTAGCAAAATGACGTTACCAGATATTGTGGAGGAAACTGTGCCGAAAACCGATCTGTAAGTGTGATTCTTAATTTGAGGTTTCTATGGTATGAATTACTTATTAAATAATGATTTAGATTCTGTACATTCAATTCTTTGTAACTCGTCTGTACTGCCCAATATAATCAATGCTGTAACTGTTACCTAAATAACATGTTTTTTTTTTAATTTTATTTTATATATATATTGAAAGGTAAAGAAGATTCTTTCTGAGTGATCTGGTAAAGAACGACTCTCAAATATGTTGAAATACAAGATGTATCATGAACTAATCATTTAATATCTTTGAGATAATATACTAGCTTCTGCAATAAGATCGTCATTGTGAGTTAACGAAACTCATCTCTCTTAAAACTATGCATGAATTAAAATATTAACAGTTGTCAAATCTACATAAAACGAATATATCTTTGCCTTCCTTTGCCTTTATAAAAAAATGTGACATGGTCACGTGATGAAAAACCGTGTACATGGGAGATATAATGTCATGTGATTGACTCTTTGTCACATTTTGTGTTCACAAGAAAATGTGTATTATGAAATGTCTTTCAACAAAAAAGAGCGCACGTGTTTAACTTGATGAATTTACAACGTGATTCATTGTTCTTAATCGTTACTACTGGGATTTTGTTACAGAGATACAACGAACGTAAACACTGCGGAGTTTCTGCAGGAAGTATTGCTGAAGGCAATGTCCGAGGGAAGGCTAACTAGTGGAATGTTTGAATGTGCAAATGTTTTCCGAATGTAAGTACGTCAAGTAACAATTTACACTGTATTAAATAATTTTATTTGAAATCAAATACTAGATTATTTAGAAACGTACTGATAATAACTGCGGGAAAAAACATACATTTTTTATATCGTTATTGCCTTGATACTGTAACAAATTCTAGAATATCCGAAAATAATTTGGGGTGGGGGTGGGGGTGAGGGTAAATAAATTAAATTAGTATAAACAGTTGTAATGGACATGTAGCTGCATGTGATTTATGGGGAGAGCAGGGTGCAACGGTTTTAATGGCCCATTCTCAATTTGTGCTTGTATTTTATTGCTGACTTTGCAAAAGAATAATCATTCTGTGTCTAAAATTGTTTCTAATTCATAATAAAGTCTTATCTGTATCCACTTCAGTAATATAATGTTTAAGTACATTGCATCCTTAACATTAATTTTTTTCTTCATAGCAATTTTTCATTGTCTGATTGAGATTGTGTATGGTTTTTAGGAATCCTGACAAAGTGAGATTGTGTATTTTGCCAGTGTCAGCATCCACGGACGTATCTGTCCACATTCAACATAAGCTGATTGAAGCCTACTGTTGGGAGAACGAGATACCGCTGCTAAAGGTATGGGCCTTGTTTTATTTACACCCGTTATGTAAAACTGAAATAGTTCTCACATATTATCATGAAATGGGATCACTATATACTATAATTATATCTGTTTTAGTAGCTATTTAGCTGATCAGAAGAAAATATATATAGAAAAATGATTCTATCAACATTCAGTGGCTGCGCGATGGTGTGAAACGCCGGGGAACTACTTTTTTATTAATAGGATCATCTATTTCCTTATAGAGATTTTCCTTTTATATCAGTTGCCCCCTCCACCTTTATTGTATATAATATGTGTATGGTTCGAAATACACGTGGTTACAAAAGAAACTCATTAAAATGTATTTATGTTTGCAGGTTGTCAGCGCTGAAAAACTTTCGGCCATACTGCATTTGGGGGAAAAGAAAAGGCATCAGAAAAGCAAAAAATCCACACCAGTGACAAGAGATAGCGTGGACTGCAGCTGTGTTTTAGTGACATATCCAACGAAACACAAAACTGGTGAAGACGATGTGAATTATGCATTAATTGAGGATATTTGGCCACAGCGAGTGATCGAACTGCCACCAGACTGACAACTAAATTATAAGAGTTGATTCATTAAAGGTACTTATTCAATATAAAGGTGCCTGCAAATCATTAATGGCCGAGCTGCTGTTCTATTTTCAAAATAAGGTAGACGGCTTTTGTTAAACTTCACCCCGAGAGCGTTAAGAATAACATGTGCAAGAGAAAGAACTTAAAACTATGCATTATTTACCTTTCATTTTCTCTGATATTACTTGTTTACTGTTCTCAAGATATTTTATGCAAATATTTCGTGGCTAAAGGGAAGACTGGCCTATTGCAATCTGCATCGCCTCGTTAAATAAATTTAATAAATAAATATGCTGGCTTTCGCTTGTGTCAACTATTTGGTATCATTTTTTTTCCCGTCATGTTTACAGGTTGAACCAAAATACCAAGAAACAATATCTGCATTAGAGTTTATTGAGGTTGAATCATCATCATCAAAAGGGAGATGCGACTAAGTCAACAATAGTGCTTCATCGAACAAGAAAACCCTGATGTCATGTAGACACGAACATTTTAAACACTCTAAAGCAAGGGAGTTAACTTCTCGTGACCATTATGTTGTTTAATGGATAAAATTCAGATACTTGATATGGATAGACATACAACTACAGTCAAGGCGGTATGCATGACCTTCTTGAAGCAAATATATCTGATACGATCATTTGATCTATATTCAGGATGAAAATTGTTCAGACATGTCAGTCTTTATTTATATCTGCTGATTTATTTTAATTGGAGGTTAAACAGTCTTTACGCGTAATATGTAATCCAAAGTTGGTGACAAGTTGCAAGTATTGCAGCAAGTATTGTCACCGAGTCAAGTATGCAAGTATTTAGCTACGGACTTTGACCTTCATGGGTTGATATCTTGTACTAAAATGTTTATCAGTTAATGTTTATAGTTACATGTTGATGGCAACATTTCATATTTATCATAAATTGAATTATTGTTGTTGTTTACAGGTATTTTTGTATCTTGTTGGTAAATATATATCGAATAAATGTCGATGAATACATGCAATGCGTTCTTATTATTGAGAAAATAACTATCTATGCAAATTGTTAAGTTACACCTGAACGTGATTTGTAGTATCACATGATGATCATAGATATAATCCACCTCTCGTACGTCAGTCCAAAAGATAATCAACACAAGAATCACATGCCTCTGTTTTTCTTATGCATCTAAGATCTTTTGTTCTTTCTTTATACATACATACATACATACATACATACATACATACATACATACATACATACATACATACATACATACATACATACATACATGCATACATACATACATACATTAACTGAAGGAAATCTCTTCTAAAGAGGGAATAAAGAAAGTCATACATACATACATACATACATACATACATACATACATACATACATACATACATACATACATACATACATTCATTCATACATTAACTGAATGAAATCTCTTCTAAAGAGGGAATAAAGAAAGACATACATACATACATACATACATACATACATACATACATACATACATACATACATACAATCACGGACTCGCACATAAGTACACACATTCGTATATACACCAACATGCATATAAAATGCACATACACAAACATGCATAAAGTTTCGTTCATTTGGATCGGTCTCTACGAATTTCAGCTACCTAAGATCGATAGTTACTACGTTAGTACCGCAGTTCTACAGCAGTGTTTTTTTGTTATTTGGTGCCTCGTTTTTTTGAGTGAGTGCATTGTAAGCCCAAAATTTCGTCATATTTGCTGCAATAAATACTGCGATTGGTTCAAGTGTAATGCGTATCCTTCAAATATAAATACAAATTTTCTAGTCGATTGTAAAACGTTTTGTACAGCATGTATGCATACCGCAGGTGATAGCTACATGTAATAATTCCGCTTTTTCAGCTATACTTAGTTATATGAGCTTTTTTTAACAGTAATATGACATACCTGAAAAGCATCACGTTTAAATCTACTTGCAAATAAATAACTTTAAAAATCTAGGCTTGGTATAATTTAACATTATGTTTTTGTGTATATGTTCGACGAGATAAACAATCATGATCGATCACATAAATATTAGTACCTAGATGTTATAATGCAAACGATTTACGTTATTATCTGTTCCTTGCATTGCCACCTACTGGACAACCTCTGTAACTATCTTTGTCTGGTTCCCTGACCTTCCTCCACTCCCTTACTTTTCGTTACGAAGGGCAACGGTGTTGAGAGAGGTCAAGGAACCAGACTATATTACTATATGGACATACACCACAATTAATTTTACAATATGTTCTCTACATATATTTCTCAGTGCTGACCTTTCAGCTGTGTGAAAATCAATACAAATCATATGTTAATCTAAAATACATCCAAAGATGACTTCACGGTGAAGTTCTTGTCAGGGGTTCACCGGCATTTTTTTGAGCGGCTGCACTGTAAACAGAACAGCATGTACACAGAACAAGATTTCACTTCCGGATCATCATCAAGGCCTTATTACTCCATGTGCACTGTCGCCGAAATACACACAGACAACCACTCTCTCAGCTCATATTCTCTAGAATAAACAATTACCTTTAAATCCCTACCAAAAATGCATCAATAAAACTCTTCTATCACCCCCGAAATGAGAGAGGAAAATAGTTCTAAAAATAGACTAGAACTACATTCCATATGGAATCGCATCACAGTTAGTATTTCCAATTTAGTACCCACGAATGTAGTTCTATTCTATTCTAGGGATTTTAAGGTAATTGTTTAGTATTGAGAATATGAGATCAGAGAGTAGTTGTCTGTGTGTATTTTGGCGACAGAGCACATTGAGTAATAAGGCATTGGTGATGATCCGGAAGTGAAATCTGTGTGCTCTTTACATGCTGTTCTGTTTACAGTGCAGCCTCTCAAAAAATTCCCGGTGAATCCCTGACAAGAAATTCACTGTGGAGTCATCGTTGGAGGTATTTTAGATTACATATGATTTGTATTGATTGTCACACAGTGGAAAGATCAGTACAGAAAAATATATATAAACAACATATATTAAAATTACTTGTGATGTATGTCCTGTCAGGGCAGTTATTATTAAACTTGCAATTGCTATAAAAATGTTATTATTAATGATAGACACATGCAATTTGAATGTGTTATATATATTGACTTTGAAACTTAATAACAGTTTTAAAAATTTAAAATTTGCCCCTTAAAATGCACATATCTAATGTTTTTTCAAATGATAATAAATATCAGCATGTTTATACTCCTACACCACACACAAGCTCAAATAATGGCTATTTGTAAAAGTTTCTCAGAGAAAATATCTTTGTAAGTCAAAATGAGACCTTCATTTAAAATATGCGAAGACAAAATTCTATTTTGTATTGGTCATTTAAAAAATGTGTGTGTTTATGATGGGGTGACTTCCTGAGTAACACATATCTGTTTGTATAGCCTTTAGTAATTGTTAACAAACATAGTTACAGGGTATTTAGCGAGATGACAGAGATGCAAACTTTATACTTGAACCTACTCAAGTTCTCTACTAAATCATTTTAAACAGTCTGAGAATGAAATACATCTCGAAGGGATAAAAAAAAATACTTTTCCCCATGTATATTTACCCTTGGATGTAAAAACACCCAGCAAAATGATATAAGTTGTACACAAAATGCATTCAATTTAGTTAAGATATTGATTGATTAAGTGCGGCATTGTGGCCTATATAATGTTATGGTAATTCTAATGATCCATCTTAATTTATGCATTATTAATTACTAATAATATTTGTTAACTGACACTTTAAAGGTTGCATAAGATATATTCAAACAAATAATTGAGTTTAACTGTGTATAACTGATCTTTTCATGGTTACATATCCCACATGAACAAATATCTACATATTTTAAAATGTTTGGGATCCAAAGTTCACATTCAGTATATCATATAGGCTGACATTGTACCTACAGTGAATCTGTAAGGTACATTTCTGGCTGTATGCACTAAAAGTATCCCAAAATGTTTTTTCATTATGAATATTCCTATGTATGGTAACATATTTCAATTTAGTACTTGGACAGAGTGCGGTATTGTAGTATTAGCTGATATCTAATTCTATTGAACCACTGACCTTTATAATTGGAAACAAACACCTTTAAAATACACTTTAAATGTTCACACAGATATTTTGAATTATGTTTGCACATTGGATCATTACAAGTACATTGTATATATTCCACATATGCAAATTTCCATTCTTGTTTACAAGTTTTGGGGATCAGAATTTCACATTTAGTTCCTGATATAGGATGCATTGATACCTATAGTTGGTATATATGGTTACATTTGGCTGTATTCTCTTGCAATATCCATAATTGTTATTTCCATCATGAATAAGATTGCTTATAGTAATATATTTTATTTTACTACATTGTTGCTTGACTTTCCCGTATGCTGATTTGTACTAATGTTTGCAACAATGATCAAACCTCACCGTCCGAATATTTCCTTAAACTTTATCATGCATAGTCTACCGGATTAGTTATTTAACCTGTAAATGACCAAATATGCTTCTAGAAACCTCATATACTTTTAGGATGAATTTTGTTTACATTAATACATGGCCACTGCTTCACATTTTTAAGTGTCACTCGGTCAAATTTAATATTTTCCCCCATGCTTACAACCTGAATGTTATTTGGAAATCACTATATCTAACACGTTTAACTTCATTTACATACATCTTACTGTTTTCTAGAATTAAGTGAAACATGTTATATCTTTTCAGGTCTAGCCTGGTATCTGGAACAAAGTGTTAGAGTTGGATCAGCTTGGAAGCTCTCCATTAGTCTGGTAGTGATAACTAGGTTTCCTAAGTACATATGCAGTGTACTGCCATAAGTGACCACGACTAGTTCATATCACCACACTAATATATAGCACCTCAAAGACATAGTTTAGGTCTTCATGAGCACCATTGTTCAGTAAGGTTCAACTGCCTAGAAGCTTTATTTTCCTATCCCATTGTCGCCTTTTGTAGTTATCGACATTGAAATGTATTGCAATTTTGCTATAAAAACATGGCAGTGGTCCCATCAGAAGTTTTAATCTGAGTGCGTTATTATTTATATAAATAACCGCCTAAATACCTGACACAATAAATATGGAACATACCACCTGTCATTGCTTCTTTAGCGTGTACACCTATATGTACCTGGACAGACATATTGCGGTTTGTTGCCAAAATCACTATGAGCTATGTTACTTCGCTACCCCTGGGGAACATGTTTTCAGTTATACATACCCAAATTACCATTTGATTTAAATACCATTGATTGGTCACGTTTGCTGTCTAAAAATTGTCAAACTGTGTTTTAAAACTTGTATGGAAATTTTAAACTTCAAGAATTTTGGCAGATAGGACTTATTTGTATTGCAATTAGGAGTTAACTGCATTGAAAAGTTTATAACATTAAGGAAGATATAGCAAATTTAACTTTGGTTTCTCAAGAGCACTTGGACCAACATGTGCACTCTGTGGAACACCAGCACTCCACACTTTCTGACAAGTGTCACAAGTATTATTTGCAAGGCAATTCGAAAAGACTTCATGTATAAAGTTCAAATAGGTGTGGCATGCAAATATAAAAGTTTTACTACAATTAGCCTCAAAAAGTTGGACCTGTCAGGAATCGCATCACAATTAGTATTTCCAGTTCAGTAGTTCCAGTCTATTTTTAGAACATTGTTTCCTCTCTCACTTAGGTGATAATAGAAGAGATACATTGAGGAATTTTTGGTAGGGATTTAAAGGTAATTGTTTATTCTTGAGAATATGGTCTCAGAGAATGGTTATCTCTGTATTTCAGCGACAGAGCACATTGAGTAATTAGGCTTTGGTGATTATCCGGAAGTGAAATCTGTGTTCTCTTTATATGCTGTTCTGTTTACAGTGCAGCCTCTCCAAAAAATACGGTGAACCTTTGACAATAACTTCACCGTGAAGTCATCTTTGGAGATATTTTAGATTAATATATGATTTGTATCGATTGTCGCACAGTGGAAAGGTCAGTACTGAGAAATATATGTAGAAAACATATAATAAAATTAATTGTGGTGTATGTCCATAAGGAATCGCATCACAATTATCATTTCCAGTTTAGGACCCACGAATGTAGTTTTAGTCTATTTTTAGAACAGTTTTCCTCTCTCATTTTGGTGATGATAGAAGAGTTATATTGATACATTTTTGGTAGGGATTTTAAGATATTTGTTTATTCTTGAGAATATGAGCTCAGAGAGTGTCTGTGTGTATGTATGTATTTCTGCGACGGTGCACAGGGAATAATAAGACCTTGGTGATGATCCGGAAGTGAAATATGTGTTCTGTGTACATGCTGCTCTGTTTACAGTGCAGCATTTAAACAAATACCATTGAACCTTTGACACCGTGAAGTCATCTTTGAAGATATTTTAGATTAATATAGATTAATATATATTTGTAATGATTTTCACACAGCAGAAAGGTGAGTACTGAGAAATATATGTAGAGAACATAATACAATTTATTGTGTTGTATGTCCATATGAACTAGCCGCCATGTGCAGGAGTCCATGAAATGTTTTCGTATACCCTAATTATTTCGCAGAATGAACTTATTCTAATTATGGATACGATCTCTCAATACTGTTGATAATTGTTCAGATTCATAATCTGTATAATTAGTTTAAAAAATAAATGTATGATTTTCTTCACAGTAGAAAAATCCGATGATCTTAAATTACAATGCGCATACTCTATACGCTTGTTTTTAAAGACCAAGGACATGTGTATATTTACTTTGGCCTTACTAGACTTTAATTCCGTTCACTGGAGAAATACGATGAATGACACAAATTTAGATCTTGTTTTAGAATAATTAAGCTCATTGGATCAGTAATCTGCCAAACTCCAGCCGTTTCAGACTGTCATCCCATTTGGGTCAGTATTATGTTCATTCATTAGTTATCTATATAAACAATTTGAGTTGTTGGATATTTTTGTCTTTATACGTACCAAGACATGTTTGTTTTCACCAGGAACGGCATTTCAATGTGTTTCTGGGTGGGGGGTGGGGTGGGGTGGAGGGCATATGTAACGGGTTTGGTAATTTTCGTATCAAGGCTACAGCAAGGTTACAGCACATGCAAATTGCCCCCCCCCCCATCCCCCAACAATGACGTTCCTGGTTTTCAAGGGACAACTCACTGTTTCGTCTGCAGTCGTGATCTCGTTTTGCATTACCTGACAGGGTCTCTCTCATTGTTATATTTACAAAAAAGCATGTTACTGTACATTAGCGAGATAGATTACCATGACACACTATAAATAAAACAGATACTGAGGACTTCTTTATAACAAATATATAGGCTTTTTCTGCATCGTCACCATGACAGCCATCTTGAAAATTAACCGTTACTCCTCCTAAATGGAAAGTCACATCAGCATGGTGTATGCACCAGAAGATTTCTTGCGAGTTCTTGTTTGTCTTAAATGAGATCTTGGTGGCTTTCCGAAACATTGGTGCCAAATTTTAAATACAGCATATCCACCACAGCAGCTAATTTGAAAATGTTGCTATGGCTGGAAAATATCATTATAAGATGGTTTCAGCATTCAGCAGTTATTATTAGGAAATGTTCTTATACTGTCTTGTTGTACATTGTTTTCGGCCGGTAGACTTTTTGTTTCTAATAGGAGAAACTTAGTCTTTATATACGTGGTTGATTGCACGTGGTGACATGAACTTTTAAAAAAAAACGATATTCAACTCCAGAAGAGCCAGAATTATACCGTCATTTCCGACAAGAGGGGGATCAGGTGCTGGTGCCGAGTCGTCTAAGACGCTCGGCTTTACAGATAATTCATATTTCCACGTGGGTTCGAGTCTAGTCCAAACGTGGGTATGTAAAATAGCTTGCCAGCAGCTACCCGTGGGTCTGTATTACTTTCCGAATTATCTAGGGTTTTTCTTTGGTGATCAGCATTAAGAGGTTAGTGTTAGTCGTCCTGGTGACAGGATAATGTGACTTGGTGGGACATCATGCTACATGTCTGCGGAATGATGCCCCAGTAATAGACATCACTATAAACGGTCACATTGCAGACAAGGTAGCGATATGACTGAAAACTTGTAAAGCTATCACACACACACACACACACACACACACACACACACACACACACATCTGCTGAAAAATTGCAATTATGACATAAAAAAACTAAATGTAGCAAAATGTGTTCTTCCGGTTTTGTACTGTTATACTCTCAAACAAGGCTGGACCTAATTTATCCTCGAGTTTTCCCTGTTACAATAGGAGCGCACCTAGCGATGGAATGCAAACACTTGCAGTAAACAAATCTCTTACAGCAGCATCGGTTAAGAAACCATGCGTTATATGTAAAAATATGAACGGTTCAATTCACGATTTTGTCAATGCAACAGTAAAAACAGTTATTCATGTGGTTTTTTTTAAAAGTAGATTACCTAGCCAAGAGATCCGCCTGAAAGAAGATCACGTTCTAAAACCGCGTACCAAAAACATTACCGTCAAGTACAACCCTTTTACGGAAGTTTATAATTGGTAACGATGGTGAGTTTCCATTAAAATGAATTTGAAATTATACAAATAATTGTCTCAAAACTGATAAGCTTTTAACAAAACGAAATCATGACATTAATTCGACTTTTGATTGATTTCTAATGCTGGCACATCGACTTGATCAGGCAATCAAAATCGCGATACTGTATACTTATCATAGTGAGAATGTATTCAATTTCAAAACAGAATAGTGCAAATGCAAAACAAATAGCACAAGCATTAAAAAATGTATTCTTATTTCTCGCAACACCACCTTTCTTCCTCCATTCCTCTCTCCCTTGTCCTAGTTTTGCAGAAGTTGTTTGGATGTCGGTTACTAGGACACACGTACGCGTTACATTTGCGTTCTTTTATAAACCAACATATTATTAACTCCAAGGCATGATGCAACCTATTTGTGCACGAGAAAGATTAGATAGTTACAGAAAGGACTAAACTACGGGCAACGTTATCGATTGTACCTATGTCGGTGGCGGGTTCATAAGCTAGCAAACAACGCACCACAAAACAGGTCACATGAGGACACGTGCAGACAGCATGACATTAGTTTTGAGACAATGTAGAGGGTTGTGTTTGGATAGTAACCAAAAAGAGTTTGCATAATTGTATATTCGGTGTATGTTTGAATCATAATCAAAAAGTGAGTGCTGGATTGTCAGGGGGGTGTATTTGGATAGTAATTAAAACGTGTATTGTATAGTAAATGTATGTGTTAGACTGTACATAAAATATTAACATTACTATACACGTCTGAAGCTATAATGCAATCCAATGTTACAATTGTGGACAAATTTAATATAGGATTTACTGTATGCCGCCTCCTCATGTTAACCTTCGGTGTAATGTTAATTCGTAAGACCCCAGATACTCTCGTATGACTACTAATTATTTAGTACACACACACACACACACACACACACACACACACACACACATTTACATAATCTGTTAAACACTCTTTTCTCGTCATTTAACCAGTAGCAAAATGCACAGATAATTAGTGGCCGAGTATTTCTACGTAACTTGACTCAAATGTGTAGCTGTTCATCGTGTGCTGAATTTTACAATTGTATTGCATAATTCAATGTTAATAGTGTCCACTAAAATTCATAAATTTTAAGGACCTATTATAGGTAACGAATTTCTCATAACATCAGCCATGAAACCAACCTCTTATAACACTCCTCTATGTACAGCAGTCATTTGATGCCAGATGAGGCTATCGTATAGGGTATTTTCAGCATGAAGTGACTGGTCATGCTTTGTTGTTCTTTTCAACATGTGGATGTCCATTTAAGTTACCTACATGCCAGGCCTTTCGATACATGCATGTACATGCATTACAAAACATGAAGTAATATAGTATGATTTAACAGATAAATAACATTTATTATTGAGCTGATTATCGGGAAAAGATTAGGGTCAAGCGTGTGTCATTTGGTTTTTTAAGTACTCAAATATATAACAGTAACTCTACTAACTCTTTATTTATCTCTCTCTGTCTCTTTCTGTCTGTCTGTCTCTGTATATATATATATATATATATATATATATATATATATATATATATATATATATATGCAGAGACAGACAGACAGACAGACAGAGAGTTAATAACTATTATATAACTGAGCCTTGTACTACAAAAATCCAAATCACACACACCGCTGCCCTTTAATGAGTAATACTAAAATTGAGGTCCATAGGTTAGGAAATGATTATTGAAAAACGTAGGGAAGTTCACGAAGAAATACAATTTCAGTTAGACTGATGATTCCAAGATTTATCAACGTCCATTAGCCCAACTGTACTGTGACAATGAGACGATGCAAAGATTTATTAACGTCCATTAGCCCAACTGTACTGTGACGATGAGACGATGCAAAGATTTATTAACGTCCATTAGCCCAATTGTACTGTGACGATGAGACGATGCAAAGATTTATTAACGTCCATTAGCCCAATTGTACTGTGACAATGAGACGATGCAAAGATTTATCAACGTTAATTAGCCCAATTGTACTGTGACAATGAGACGATGCAAAGATTTATTAACGTCCATTAGCCCAACTGTACTGTGACAATGAGACGATGCAAAGATTTATTAACGTTCATTAGCCCAATTGTACTGTGACAATGAGACGATGCAAAGATTTATCAACGTTCATTAGCCCAATTGTACTGTGACAATGAGACGATGTATCAACGTTCATTAGCCCAATTGTACTGTGACAATGAGACGATGCAAAGATTTATCAACGTTCATTAGCCCAACTGGACTGTGACGATGCAAGTACTTAAATACTTTTATAAGATCTAATTTGCATTCATTCTCCCAAATGGACTGTGACGACAAAGATTTATTTATTTCTATTAGCCCATTTAGTTTATGACGATAAATGATGTATTTATTTCCAATAGCCCAATTTGACTATGACGATACAAATATGTATTTATTTCCAATAGCTCAATTGGACTATGACGATACAAAGATTTATTTAGTTCCATTAGTCCAATTGTATTGTGATGATACAAAGATTTATTTATTTTCATTAGCCCGATTGGACTATGCTGATATAAAGATTTATTTATTTTCATTAGCCCAAATGTACTATGATGATACAAATATTTATTTATGTTCATTAGCCCAATCGGACTATGACGATACAAACGTGGTACAAATGTATCACATAATGCAGTAAGTGAACATGATTATGACATACACTATGAGTGCAGAAATACTTTTGAACAAAATGTCTTAATTGTGTGAAAAGAGTGAAAATTACTTTTACGCAAAGATGTTACCATTCATTCACTCACCCTCCCACCCATTCTTTAATCGAACAGGACTGGAGAGAACAATTTATCTGGAAACCAATAATAATAATAATAATAATAATAATAATAATAATAATGACAATTATCAGCGTTGCTGCCATCATCTTCATCGTTGCGGTCAGCACTTCCACCACCATCACTACCATCAGTTATCTCAATATAAAATTTATCGTTTCTCAGATCAAAACATTAAATATATAAATAACTAATTTGCGTATAATTTAACTAGGAAACAACGAGGCAACGATTATCTTTAAAACGAGTATTTCAGAAACGGAATAATATTGAGTGCAATATTTGATAGTCATTTTTCAATGCAGGATAATTTTGCTTATATTATAATCTTGTTAGGTTTGTAATTCAGAATATTAAAGAAGAAATACTCTATAAAGTTGATTTTCACAATTATTTACTAGTATTTTAAATTCAAGAATTTTGAATCGGGCTAAGAAAACTTTACAAAATTTTCAAATGCTTAATTTGCTTTCAAGAACTTTTTGAGACTTGTTGATGCTATTTTTGTTTTACATTGCGTGATTAATAAGTATCAAATACAACATAGTTTTTCACAGAATGTATTGAGTTTTAAAGGCGCTTGATCGTGTTTACAGAAATGGTTTGTGTTTGATGATTTTCACACAATGTGTTCTTTGTTCTACGTACAGTTTAGCTACAATACATTTCACATTGGACACTTAATGTAAGTTTTAAAATATGGAGTTGGTTTCACACAGGGTGAAGTTTAAATATTTAATTTAGGCCCAAACCATAATTTCACTTTAAAAAAAAAAGAAGGATTTTAGACAAATTTAAATATCAGAAGCAACATGGAGGGACTAAACTTCCGAATCGCATCAATCAACACTAATGGAATAGACAATGACAAAATAACACAATTACTTACACAAAAATACTACAACATCATCCTGATACACAAAACAGTGAAATCAACAAGGAAATGATGAGGAGAACAGAAATAAAAACGAAAGCAACAGTAATCACAAATAAGTATAGGGAAAATGACATTAAAGCGGGAATAGCAACAATAATAGTGAACAAAACTAATATAAAATGGGAACGGACAGATGAAGGGGAATACTTAAAAGGGACGGTAATACAGATAATTCTGAACAAATTACATATCATAAATATATACTGCCCTGCATCAAGATATAAAAATACGAATTCATCCAAAAATTAAGTAAACATATAAATAATTGCAATTCGCAACATCTAGTGTTAGGTGGAGACATTAACTGGGTGGGAGAGGAAATTGACAGAATAGTGAAACTAACAACTAATGATTTAAGCTCAAGAGAAATTATGTGGAAAATACTAAACGACCACAACTTAATAGATTTATATAGGAGAATAAACCTACTAAAAACTGAAAATGAATTCAAGCGGTATTCCAAATTAGAGATTTTTTTTTTTTTTTACAAAATATGCCAATAGCCTGGAATTGTGCTGATGTGCTAACAATCCTGATTATCGCAATGATATAATCCAAAATGTTCATAAAATGCATTCACATTACCCCCCCCCCCAAAAAAAAAAAAATAGTTTAGTGATTTAGTCCAAAATACATTAATGTGCACTTTTTTGTAATTCCAGTTAAATAATTTAAATAAATAAAACATTAACTAAAGCACAACCTGTTGCATAAGTAGTTGTAGCGTCCGCCTCAATATTTATTCCAGTTTTTTTAAACAAAGGATTATAGTTGCATTTCTATCAGACCGGAACAATAAACTACAAATTCTGATCAGCTGTTTATATATCAACACATGAAAACTTAATTAGGCCTCAAATGTTGTTTCAAATTACTGTATTCACATAAGCATCAATTGGTTTGTACAAAAAATCCGAGTGTTTCTCATAATTTGAAAACCGAGTATTCGAGATCTCGTACAAGAATAATCGATAAATTCACCCAAGGCGGAGCATATGATCACAAGCGGCATTATGCACGCTTAATTCTAGATGATGCTGAATTCAATTTTATAATCGCAGAGGCAACAGCAAAAATATATTTGTCAAAATGCTTACTTGTCTGACGGAACAAAATTTGGTACAATTGTTAGCTACATCGATGGCGAATCTCCTCAGTATACTCATCTAAGATCATCTATGCTGACTTACGTTTCTATAAACTTGCTATCGATGATAAATAGATTTCATGAATTTTCAGTAAGAGTCGCCACAGATTCATTTTATATAGATAGCAAGTATAAAGAAGCAGTGGCTCGTTTTACAAATTCTGGTGCGTCATGGGATTCATGGAGAATAAATATTACATGATTATTCTGAATCTACGGATTTTACAGTTGAAGATAATTACATGAAAAATAATCAAATATCAGAATTATCGAGCGTGCCATCTATATCCGATCTTTTTTGTAGATATAAGACCGTTATTTGAACGGATGTTGCGGGTCTGGGAAGACTTCTCGTGTTATCGAATTATTTCGAACGAAGTCAGACATGATTGTGCTAACACCTACACAAAGACTCGCCAGAGAGATGAAAGAGTGAGGTGTTAATTCCTGCATTTATCACAGTTTCTTTCGGTATAAGGGTGACGCATGGACTCCTTTGAGGATGTGAGAGAAATATATTCCAAAGATCATTATTTGGGATGAGATATGTACAATGTCGTTGGATATATTAAAAACGTTTCTTGATTGGCTTTTATTGAAAAATACAGCTGTGATATTGTGCGATGATCATGGTCAACCACCACCATTTGTTGGTTTGTCTCCGCATGACTGGTTAAAGCAATTTGTAGATTATGATGAAGAAATTAATACTAGTCATAGAGCGCTCGATCCAGAATTAAGCGAGTTTAAGAAATTAATTAGATTGCAATCGGATAAAATCCAATGCAAAATAGCGCGTAAAATAATTTCAGAAACCTCGTTAAATGATTTTTGGGAAGCGTGGAGACCAAACGATTTGATAGTGGCAAGTAGAAAGGTTGAAACACACTTCAGCGACAATTATTTGAAGCGCATAAAGAAAGGTTTTCAGAATTGCCTGTACCATTATGTTATAGACCAGCTGATACACGAATGCAGACTATTGAAGTTGATATTCCAGTGAAAACAGAAAAACAGACTCTCGTATTAAATTATATTGTTCTGGTCGATATCAATGTTGTCAAAGATGCATTGCGCGCGGATAAATCTCATGTCTTCTCATAATTTGAAAACTGAAACTGTGACATACGGAAACAGAAAAAAAAGATAGAACTAACAGATGCATGTTATGTAACAACCATGGTATTGAACAGGAATATCATCTTTTAGCGAGTCCAGTATGTACTAAACAATGTTTAGTACGTGTGGATCAAAACTTGATGTGTAAATACATTTAAAGTTTGAAAACTACTCATTGATAATCTTTAAGTTTTGAAATACTGCAATGTTAATTCAGAAAGTGTAAGCATTGACAACATCCCTACGGGAACTGGAAACAAAACTACATAACACCAATGCAAATATCAATGTCAGCATTCAATATACCCTAAAGGACACTCACCTTGTCTTGTTCTAAGGTATATTTGAAAAATTCATTAGCAATCATATTAATATTTATATTAATATCAATCCCTCTAGATTAAACTATCACAAACAAATCCTGTATTATCCAAAATGGTTTCTTCCTATATAAACAAAAGCTGCAATAAATTCTATACAAGCAAAAAAGTGACTGTGTATGTGAAATTAGTCTATGTAAAATTAATAAATTCTGTCCATTCATTTATTCTATTATTTCTTATCAGATTGAAGAACTTACCAATGCTGTTTGGTAATGCCATTCCTCTGTAATTGTTAAACTAAATTAAGTGGCTATTTGAGGTTAGTGTCACAAAGTCATATATTATCATTATGCAGCTAATTACAGTTATGACAATTTTTAAAACTATTTGACCTTATCTGAAAGCATGCAAACCCGATCCAGCAATGCATCACAGTGAGTTAGTTTGTCATTGTTGCCAAGAAATAACTTCAGAGAGACGCGAACGACGTCTGTCAAATTTGTTGATAAAAAAGTTACGTCCATGTCTGAAATGTTAGGCAGTTTCTTTTTATTTGTTCCAGGATATAAAGGGTTTGTTTTTGTTGTTGCAGGTACAACACTTGTAGGCATACACAATCAAGCGTCGCATGCCATGATGTAAATCTTATATTTTCACATCTAAAACTACGAGGGAAAAATAAACGAAAATTATTTCGCCAGTAGGTCTATATTTCTAATAAAACGGACTCGTTTAAGGATAGTCTTGAATAAGGTCGCAAAATTGTTTTGGAAAAAAAAACTTAACTTAAATTATGTTATTTTCAGTCATAGTTTGTCATCATTACTAATCAGATTCTTCATTATACACAGGGCTCTTGGATCCAGTTTCTTCGATGATATCGTTATATTTTGGTAACAACTCTTCCACTTGAAAGGAAAGAGCCTTTACAGATATAATCGATTTTCTCTTTTTTTCATCTTCTTCTTGACATTCTTCTTCTTCTTCTTCTTCTTCTTCTTCTTCTTCTTCTTCTTATTATTATTATTATTATTATTAGTAGTAGTAGTAGTAGTAGTAGTAGTAGTGTGAATCCCTGATCTCCAATTAATAAGAACCGCGTAGTTTTCCAAATTCTAGTAACAATGATGTCATGTCATCTATTGGAGCATTTACACACAATCAAGGCACGAAATATTGGTAGATCACTGCATCCTGTACTTATGAAACAGATGGAATAACCTTTCCTTCCGACAATGAACTATCTGAAGTTCGAAACTAAATTTGTGCTCATGTGACTATATTTTGAGACAAGCGTGCTGCCATAATGCAATAGGGAAGTTCGTAGATTTCATAGTTTGACTTGTAGAGCATGTGATCTGTTCTGAAAAGTGCAAAGTTTAATCAGTTTTACTGTTCTCTGAGCAGGATTGAAGTCCATATAAATAGTTTCTCCTTGCCAGGTTAAGGTACATTTTCAGAAAATTCTTAAAGATAACACCTAAATCTTCCTTATAGTGAAGCTTGCATTAAATTTTTCAGTTTTAATTTGCAGATTCTCTCTCACTCTCTCTCTCTCTCTCTCTCTCTCTCTCTCTCTCTCTCTCTCTCTCTCACACACACACACACACACACACACACACAGAGCTAATATTTGCACACAAATATGTATCTTGTATATTAATAGCATAGCTACGGTATGTATGATGTTTGAGCACGGCATATACAAATATCTTGAAAACAGTATCAAGAAGCATTCTGCCTACGTCACGCTTGGGTAATCCCTGCCTTGTCCCATAACAATATATATGTTTACCCTTGAAGAAAAAAATGGATACACGACGCGTCCGTGAATTTGTGTGTCGGTGAATACATGTATCAATCTCCTGTTAATGTATCGTACTTCAGCACGCATCAATATTGGTAAGGAGGTAAAATTTTCTGGTGGGAAATGACTGAATTGTGTTTGCATCAATATATGTACGAGAGAGAGAGAGAGAGAGAGAGAGAGAGAGAGAGAGAGAGAGAGAGAGAGAGAGAGAGAGAGAGAGAGAGAGAGAGAGAGAGAGAGAGATTTAGCTTAGAAAGAAATGACAGGACAGTATTTAGTTTGTGATCACTTGATTCATCTTTCAATTTGGAAAATATGTTTTTAAAACTCATCCAAACGCTAATGGATTACTGAATTTTTGTATCATATTAGATTAAGCAGTGAACATTGCCACACATTGACCAGGAGTAAAAAAAATAAAACTTGTATTTCTGAATATAAACACATCCTCCCCACATACCTTCCCTCTCTCCAGTATACCTTTTTTGTTAATATTACATATAATTTTAAACCCTATGCAAAATTCTTTTGATGTTAATACGCCAAATACCAAAGAACTTATCGTTATACTGAATAATGCACGGGGAAAAAAAGAAAAAAAGAAATGGAATGTTCAGTGATCGCACTGGTGTATAGTTGACATGCGATCAACACTTCAAAAGTGAGCTAGAATGAAACGGCTGAAATAAAACTAGTCGGATGGAAATTTATTAAAATTAAGGTGAAATCATCACATTTCAAGGCTTATATAATTCTAATATTTACACTTTTTGCTTGTTTTTCTTTCTCCTGCCTCAGACCAATGAGAGAATCATTTTGTATTCAAATGATTATTGGCTTGAAGTACTTCCTTATTTCCTCTGCTCATTCATCATAAAAATTTGGTAAGAAAACAGTCATGAAGTCCTTTAGGTTCTGTGCAACGGTGTCAATTATTTCAAGCTGACCGGCAAAGGATTATTAGAGAGGAAGAAAATCTCATATATATCTTTCTCCAGTGGGATAGAAATATACCGTGTGTGTGTGTGTGTGTGTGTGTGTGTGTGACGAGGCAATAAGGTGTACAATTAACAGCATTATTATGGAAAATCTTTGAGTGATGTTTAACACGTTTTTAAATTCCACAGGATGCAAGAACATATGATGATTGGACGGAAAGAAGTGTGACGGATTTAAAAATTTACAGAGCGAAACGTAGGGTAAAGGTCGTTAAAAGCAAACAAAAAGAAAACCATGTTTTTTGTATTGTTGTTGTTGCAGTCTTTCGACTTTAGTGTCAACAACAAGCACACTAGTTCGATCATTTATGTCAACATCAACATAATTATGTGCATCGGAGAGTAACCACTGTGAGGTGACAATATGGTACAACACGGTTTTGACCTAAATGCTGAAAATAAACCGACCTCCTGAACACTACAACAGTCGAACATTAAAGTTGCAAGAGTTATCTCCCCTGCTATATAATTACGTGTTGTGCGCAGGAAACATTTACTTCGACGGGAAATCAATGCACTTTCCCAATTAGATATTTTGTGCAGGTATGTTGTTTTTTTCTTCTCGGATATCGATATGGAAAAAGAACTGTGCTATACAAAAATCAATTTGAATTTCTTTGCAGATATTCTTTACCTTTTTTTTTTAAATTGTATGCAGCTGGGTGCTATTAACAAGGTCGAAGTCCTTCAACTACGACCATCTGCCCTAATTCAATATCACGTGTTCTCTACGTTTATTTCTGTATTTGCTCGAAACGGAGAACGATTATTATTATTCTATTGGTCACAATTGTAATTACGTCGTTTGCTGTTTTCCTTTATTGCGTGTAAACATTCTAATATGAGCATGTTACGTCAGCCTTGTGTCTGGTACTGAAGGATATTTTTAGATTGCCTTACAGTGAGCGCTATTTATTGCGACTACATATGTTAGGTCATAAAAAATAACATCCTTTTCTTTTATTTTTCTTAAATTAATATTTTCCAGCAACTGGATCATTTTTATTTTATTTTTCTTCAATTATTGTTCTCCAGCAACTGAAATGATCTTTGCGGTCCCTTTGAAAGATGCAAAGACATGTAATTTGTACAGGTTTTAATGAGAGGCTAAATGTATTAAAATACCCATTAGTCTAGAAGAAACGAAGCTCTATATATATGAAAACCAAATTATGCATATTCTCTTCCATCGCTTCCTCAGTTCTATACCAATGCATTGAGAATTTCCAATTTCTGCATGTATTTGATCAATAATTCTGCAAGACGGCGTGCATATGGAAGACGTATTTATGCAAAAATGGATTATTATGACGATAGAAAATCAGTTCTTGCTAGGGCGTCTTAATGGAGAAAAAAAAATATTTTTCGACCTTTTAAGAAAATAGACGGACAGAGTTTGAAATGCATGACTTAAATAAGCCCTGTCATACTCACAAATCAACACGGACAAAAATCGACATTATCTTAAATCAGGTTTTATACTTTTTCAACTTCATCATGTGTGCAACCCATGTCCCTGTCAGCGAAAATGCGTATATTCAATTGACCCATGTCCCTGTCAGCGAAAATGCGTATATTCAATTGTCCCATGTCCCTGTCAGCGAAAATGCGTATATTCAATTGCCCCATGTCCCTGTCAGCGAAAATGCGTATATTCAATTGCCCTCGTACATTCCAGATTTAATAGCCAGCCTCAGCTTTTTCTATATCCCGTACTGACTGCAACGAAACTGCATAATTCAAATTTTCTTTGGTAATACATGTCAGCTAGCATTGCCTAACTGTGTTAATATGGTGAGAAGAAAAAAACATAATTAGAATTAAACCGTTTTTCTTGCACTCCTTATAGGAACATTTAATGAGTGAGTTTTCTTCCGCCGTTAACGTATATTTTTAAAGGTTAATGTTGAATCAAAAGAGGAAAGTTAATGAGCCAAGACAATGAAATCCACTCAAACATTAGGTTTTGATTACTGTTGCTGTAGAATCATGTGGTATCTGGTTTATTGCAGAAGCATTATCAATGAGATATGGCAATTTTATATTGAAACATTTACAGGTTATGGATATAAACGTACGGGTAATGGTAGAAATGGGTATTAAATGTCACCTGTTTGTCTCTCTTGCCATCATTTCATACGCTAATTAACTGTTACTAATGCATTATTAAAACCCACAACTAAACTGGGGTATGAATTATAGTTTGGGTGGCATGCAGCTGCCTTCCATGCCTGCGCAAATCCTTGTTAGGTGCCCCTTAACGACATGAGCAAAGGACTCTCATTCAAGTATACAAGGGAAGGTTTTGAGTTTGAATAACAAGAACAAGTATTGCCTAAGCCGCTGGTACTTTAAAAATTAAGACCTGTCCAGGTTACAATATTCAAACTCTTCCACTGTATTCTTCTCAGTATGTCTTATTTGTTGATACTTGAAACAATGTGGTCGATATTAATTTATCTTTTGTATATTGCCTCATGAGCCGTACAATTCATTACCATGTAAAGCCATATCAGCATTTATTTCGTACACTTTATGCACATCAACGATTTCATGGAATGCAATTTGAAGTCCAACTTGATATTTCAAAATTTAATTTTTAAGCACTTTATTAATAGCTCTCACTGTCCAGCTCGGATCTAATGCAAATATTTGTGCCAAAATGCTACGCATAATTTTCGTTCCAACGTAAATATAAAAAATAAACAAATGAAATTTTTAAAATTTAAACTATTTCCATGAAGTACAGAATAACCATGGAAATGGAATCTGGTGATAGTGTAAATCTTATAATTAGATGAAATAGGATAGTTTAGCTTAATGGAAGAAATACGGTATTGATAAGAGGGTGTATTTTCAATACGATATTTACTTATAAGAAGTTAAGAGGTAAATTGTCATTGCAAATACCTCGAAGAACTGCTACACTCGCCTTAAACGTCTGGTGCCTTATTAGTACTAATGTTAGTACTCCTACGTCAGGGACGGAGTAAAAGCACGAGACTGCTTGACATTGGAGCAGCCGGGTGTGATTCACATCCGGAGCTTTCTCAGGATACTTACTGTTAAAAAGTTTGAAAATTTTTCCACATGTTCAATACGAGAATTGTTGAATTTCATTATAAAAATGCGTCAAATCACTGACAAAACACTATGTATGTATGTATGTATGTATGTATGTATGTATGTATGTATGTATGTATGTATGTATGTATGTATGTATGTATGTATGTATGTATGTATTTGCGATTTAACAGCAAATTAGAGCAATATTGACCTTGTATTGTCGTGATAAATCTAGCTAGTAAAAATTAGATAATTCAAACCCTTACCAATATTCTAATGAAAGCGAACCCGTACAATCAAAGTTAAAATACTGACCATGAGACAAAAGCCAAAATGAAAAAAAAATGCAAAAATCTCAAAAATGGGCAAACAAGACAAAGTATTCAAGGTGTCAAATCCTCAATATACATGGTCAAATTTGTTTGCAGTAGTAATCGCAAGAATATATATATATATATATATATATATATATATATATATATATATATATATATATATATATATATATATATATATATATATATATATATATATATATATTGTTAACAGGGTTTATCTCACAGAAAGTCCGAGTCAGTAATGGCTTCCTTCCACAGGGAGTAGGGCTCTCTGTTCTACACACAAGATAACATAATGTCTATTTAGAAAATATTTTGTTTCTGAAAGGCCTAAAATAGCGTTTTTGTGTCCTTTTTAGACACTGATGCAAGGACTAAAGCAGAAGGTTTCGTCATCTTTTATGGCAGAAGCGGAAATTGACGACACAAAACAATGCAAATACATGATAACTGAAACGAAAAGTGGCTCATATT
Organism: Unio pictorum; assembly: GCA_030141615.1. Classification (NCBI taxonomy): domain Eukaryota; kingdom Metazoa; phylum Mollusca; class Bivalvia; order Unionida; family Unionidae; genus Unio; species Unio pictorum. Next base: position 2,293,749 of record JARLTB010000157.1, on the reverse strand, counting down.
TATGAATTTGAATAATCATTAAAGAATACAAGGCACATTAAACTCGGAGACAAAAGTAAACTCTGAAACAACATTAACCGATTACATAGTGCTCTTGTAAATAATTTGAAAGATAATGCTGATATTCTGTCATCGAGTACAATGCCATTATCAAACCCAATTATAGAAATTAAGGAGACCTTGTATATTGCATCTGCCACTGTACTGTAATTAAAAAAGGGATGTATCGTAGAGTCGCAAACATGGTACATGTAGCTCGTTTCGCCGGTTGTAACATGAGCACGCACTTGTCCCAAGATGTACACTATGGGGCACACACGTCAATGGCGAAATATGATTGGCTCAAACAGTTATACTTAAATAACATCCATGCCTCCGAGAACCCTTTCACGATGTAGACTATTTGTACCCAGACAAAACTAGGTAATAACATGATCGCATCATGTTAGAAATCATTTTAATGTGTTAAATTAATAAGAGTATACATTAAAGTATAACCGTTTGAGCCAATCTTATTTCGCCGTGCCGCATAGTGTACATGTTTTATACATGAGAATCGCTTGTATACGATGTATGTGCACTGAAGAAGACAATGTCTAATTCTTCCATGGAACAGGATTCCTAAAGTTGAATCGAGTTAATGGTAAGTAAAAACTTACTTTTGCATCTGCCACTGTACTGTAATTAAAGAAGGGATGTATCGTAGAGTCGCAAACATCAGAGAATCGTTTCAAGATGTAGGCTATTTGTAACCATGGTAAAACGTAATACCATGATCGCGTCATGTTTGGAATCATATGAACGCGTTGAATGAATGAGTAGACATTAAAAGATTTGTCCCCTTCTCAACATCAAACTCACGTCGAACACCTGTGTATAGAAACAGTGAGCCAATATTAACATTGGACTCGAAAAGTACACTAGGTAACCAGCTTTTGTGACTGAATTTTGATGGATAATGAACTTAGTTGTTCTGCGACTAATCACAGTACGTCTCAGATGAACTTTGTGAAACAATTTAGTATTCTACAACCTACGAGCATATTATAATAGTATAATAGGTGGATTGTTTTAGCCGTTTAGAGGCAGCAAAGGTGTCAGATGATGCAACAAAACTGACATCATCATCACCTCCGTAAGTAGTTGTGGTGGTGATGATATCTCTTTAAAATATGCATCTTTACATCGCTTCTCTTCAATCATTGTTTTATTATGCATGTTGTCACACTGTCTAATTTATTTGTTGTTGTTTTGTTAAGGATATATACAATACATTTCTCTGTACAGCTATTATCTTTCATTCAAAATAAAACACACACGCCCAGGTGACCTAGTGGTTAGAGCGTCCGCCGCGGAAGCGGAAGGTCGTGGGTTCGAACCACGGCCGAGTCATACCAAAGACTTACACAAATGGTACTAACAGCTGCCACGCTTGACGCTCAGCATGAAGAGGTTATTTTTAGGACTGGTCGACCTGGTGTCAGGATAATGTGATTGGGTTGGACATCATGCTACATGTTCGCGGCATGATGCCCCAGTGCTAGACATCACTATAAACTGCCTCACTGCAGACATCGTAGCGATATGACTGATTGTTTTTAAAGCAACATTAAAAATTCTAATCAAACAAACAAATCAAAATAAAACAAAGTATCCAACACACGCACAACATATCTATCTATCTATCGATCTATCTATCTATCTATCTATCTATCTATCTATCTATCTATCTATCTATAATGGTTGTAAATAGATACATTATTTGTGTTGTAAGTGTAAATGTATATAATTATATATAATTATTATGGTTAGGTGTCTTTTTTCTGTTTCAAAAACTTGAGAATAAAACGGCAAATCTAATAATCTTTTGAATATTATGATATGATAAATCAAAAATATATGCCAATGGAAGAAAAAATATTATTTTTGGTGGACTTGTGCATAATTACCAGTATAAGGGTCTTATTTGTCACTCTGAAGTTGATAAGGTAAAATTCAGAAGGAAATCCCAATATTTTATGTTGATTAGAAGGGTAAGTTTATACTGGTCTTTCTAGATACTGTCCAATTCTTTATTGATCATTATTCTTCCTCGTTTGTAACAACGATCAAAAATAGAATGCGATGTATCAGATCTATATGCAAGTCACCATTAAGAATTTTAAGTATTGACAATATAATTTTGGGGGAAATTTTCCTTTCAAACTATGAAACAGAAGCTGGAGGGAGCAAACAGAAGCTGGAGGGAGCAAAACTGGCAATAATATTTCCATTCTTTCATATAATTCCAGTGAGAATGGTAGTCATCCAAATTTAATTCCAAACAGGCAATCTATTTTACGGCCATGGCCCCCATACTGCTTGGCCAAACATCAAACCGTAATGAATACACTTTTAGTTGTGTACCAGTGTGAAGTGTTATCGCATACCTATAGATTATATAGGTAGGTATACGTGACCCTTTTCAAGTTCATTTGCAGGACTGTGTAGCAAGAAAACTGCTCTCAGGGAGGTAAAGTTGACCAGGTTTTTAACAGAGTTTTGGAACAATAAACTTTAGTTTTGGTTGCTGTGACTCTCCGTTGAACTCACATGGGTGGAGTGGGTGGAGGACCTCACATGATTTAGACCCCCTCCTGCAGTTATAATTAGACCCAGTGTGGCAATTTTTTGAAGAAAAAGAAATAATGCACTGATCTAACTTCAAGGTCTTAGTCTGACCTGGTCATTTTGTAATATTTGCAAACTGTCTTTTTCTGTCAATCTGTTTAAATCGTTTTGGACTGTCTCGGTTTATTACAATGAGAATACATTTGTGCGTGAAATTATGTTCGTGAACTTATATATGCATATAGTTTCATTAATGGATTTAATTTGTTTTACTGGATATAGGTCTAAAATTAGAATCAATATATTCATTTAATCACAATCCACTAATTGCATCGCTTAAAATACATAAACACTGCCGTGATGCTGTTGGAAACTTTTTTTTAAACATAGATCATTCAAGATTTTGTTATAGGAACCGTGTTAAAGCTATTACAAAATGTAACAAGTTGAATACAGATATATTCCAGACGAGTTCTGTAAAAAGTTAAAGAGGAAATCGCTGGCTGGTTGGTGCGATATTGGCCGATAATAGCTAGAAAGCTCTGTTCTTGATTGCCCTCGAGTCCTCCAATTGTGTCAAAATGCGTACATATTAGCGCACATGTTATTATACAAACATGTTTAAAGCGACCTTGCAAACCTAACTGGGGGAAAGGTGAGTCACATTACACTGAATCGTTCAGCCAATCGGATTACAGAGCAAAACTATCGCGTATAGACTACTGTTGCGTACTTACACCCAAGTTAATCGTATTCAGCGAGTAAAGGGAGAGGGCGAGAGAATCATACGTTCGAGAAGACAAAGCAGATAGCAGACGATACTGTTATTAAATCCATATTCTTCTTACACAATGAATTTTATCACCGAAATTTCATTCCCTGACTTCGACGACAACGCTACAACAGAAGAAACAAGGTAAATTTATAAATTTCCGTTTTGTCTGAACATTTGTAAAATTAAGCGTGTAATTCGACATTATGTGAAATACATCGGATTAGTAACCATGCTTAGCACTTCAACATATTTGTCATGTATACATGACATATAAAAACTATTGTAAACTTTACATTTAAAAAAAAATCATATTAGCCGATTACATATAAACTGCGGTATATTCTTCTTTAGGGGTGAACTCTTAACACATATTTCTAAGGACATTTTGAATGCTTATTCAAGTAGACGCTATTATGTAAGTAATATAAGGTCAAACAGTGCAGGCCTTCAATATGAATGAACAGTTATATTAACTTTAACAAGAGAACTACACACACAAACACACATTAATTAATTTATTTATTTTAAATTTTAAAAAATGTAAACATCAATGCATTGTAGAAGCTCAGTAATACACAGTTTATAAATCAGTGTTGAATCCGTATACTACTCGTCTGTTTATGATGCACTACATATGAGTTTGGCGTAATCCAACCCACGCTTATTCCTGGAACCTAACGTATTGTACCTTTTTCCAGGACGTTGCTGGGAAATGACGTTACAATGTTGATGGAATTGTTAATCCATGCCACTGATGAAAAACAACTTACTCTGGGTGTTTACGAGTGCGTCGACATCCTTGAAAAGTAAGCGTCTTTTAAGATTTTGTTTCTTCCAGTCAATTATATTTTACGAAGTTTTGCCACAAAGCACAGATTTCAAGTATTTAAATGTATGTTAAGTCCAGAAATCACTGGACATTTCTATATGCCAAAGGTCTTTCCACAAAGAACGTAGAAGTTGTACGTTTCAGATACTTTCATTCAATGTTGTGTGCGTCATATTTAGAACCTCTCCTAAAAAGCCTAATATTTTGCAAGAATTTGTCGTTGTGAAGAGCTTTATGTATTGCTAGTAGGACATCAACTTTTGTAATTTCATGAAATTTTTTAAACTATAATTCTCATTTTCCGATACTCATTGTCTTTTTTATAATTTTTTTTCCCAGTGCTCCAGACTGTGTGAAGATGTGTCTTTTGCCAGTTACTAACACTTCAAACATCTCCGTACATATCCAACATAAGCTAATAGAGGCCTACTGCTGGGAGAATGAGATATCGATCATAAAGGTAACATTTTCCTTTTGTGTAGCGGCAGTTATATTTTCACTGTTACGCTGTTTACAGTTGCAGATGAAGCCAATATATTTTTTTAAAAATTTTAATTTTTTTAAAAAATTTTTTAAATTTTTTAATGACAGACAAGATCCACAATAAGCAGCCATACTTAAAACATACCTGATTATTATCCTTATTCCGATATGACTACATTCAGTTTTACTAAATGATTCATAGAAATATATTTTATTGTGTAAATCATACGAGTCGCCGGTGAATGGATCAAATGTTGCCAGTTTAATTTTGTTTTCCCTTAAGGTATCGGATATTTTAAATAGCCCCGACTTAAATGAGACATACATATTTTATGCCTAAATACCTTGTTTTCACAGGTTACAAATGCCGAGAAACTAGCCCAGTATTTAAGATTCAAAAGGAAACTTAACATTAACGCTACTCTGACCTGCATGATTGTTACTGACACGAACCAGCCCCATGACAAAATGGGTTTGGGATGTAAAGATCATTGTCCAACATGAGGAAGTCTTCAGATGTAATCCGACTACAATCCTGGTAGGTAAAGGGTTTTTTCTTCTTAATTTCAGGGTTTTTATATTAATAGCAATATTTTTTTATTACATGTATATCGGATTTAAAGGGATTTATAGCTTCATATTCTTTTGAAGTGTTGTTCAGTAACTGATGTAGTTCTAAAGTTTATTAGAATTTGTTGAGTTTATTCCATTGAACCAACTATTATTTGTTAGGATCGTACATCTCCAACATACACAATCTATCTGTATATTTCTAACTAAAATCATTCTTCCCTCTATTGCAGATGCCTTCATCTCGCGTAACTTACTGATGCAGCTCGCATCACGTCAGAAAGGTCATTCGTGCAGCACATCATGTGGCTACTCATGACGACCGTCGCAATGGTGAGCAGTCTGGACCAGTTATCAGGAACAGATATCAAGGCTTTATTATCGCTATGGCTGTGATAAAGATAAAGTGCTGTAAAGAAAGAGATTTCACCCGAAAGAAAAATCATGATCAGAGAAACGCTTCACATGCCAACCTAGTCACAGGTCACCGCATGTCGATGGCATGATTTATTTCAAGATATGACATCACCTTGTAATATCGGTTCATCTTTTGTGACTCTACATCCAAAATCGTATATTAGTTATTACATGAAAACAGCATACCCAACAGTGAATGTTACACTACAGTGACTGTATGCGACGTCTATAAAGACGTCATGAAAAGTTAAATGGATACATATGTGACAGTGTTTTGTTCTGTGAATGACTGAGCTCCTTTTGTTTCAATGGACTAATTCAGTGATCTCCATTTACCGTTCTTAAAAGTGACTGGCTTCATCCTTTTATCACTTGAGACATAACTGCTGAGAATATGCAGTAGCTAAATCTTGTATCATCTAGACATTCCATTATACTGTGTAAAATCACTGAAGGCATTGTTGTATGGGGAAATGATGAAAGTGGATTAAATTTTGCAAAAGTATATACACGAATTCTTTTTCGTAAACAGAAGACAAACAATTATGGACAAATGTTTTTTTTTTAAAATTCCCGATATTTATAGCTTTTCTTCAAACTACTTGGAGCCGTAATCATTCATCCATTCCGATTATTCATGCAAGTACATTTCTTGGTGATTTTAATCAATTAGCAGTCCCATATACTCTGGTAACTCCATGTCGAAGCTTAGAATACCAGCAGTTGATGAATCTTATAATGTTACTGTAGACATGTTTTATATTAGATAATAAAGTGTGCAAATAAACCGACTCTTTTTCTTTTTTATACGCTTTATAATATACCTTTTTAAGGGATATTTGGAAATTTGCTTATGATATATTTCATAACGACATTATGAAATTAAACAGTAGAAGAAAAATTATATCTCCACAGTTTTCACCTCGTTTAGCACAATGTAGGTATCAGTTTTAAAACAACATTTTTGTCCCATGTAGGAAATATATCTGCCCTTATGTATGTTTTAAAACCAGTATTGTCATATTTAGGTATAATTAACTTAATTTCTCCTTCTATTTTTCTATCTTCTCGCCGTGAAGATGAACATATTTTAAAATATACGAAGACTATAAACCTTCTAGTATACATTAATGTAATTCATATGGAGTCGGCATCAGTCTATGCAAATGGATGGATGTTGCTTTTGAAGCTATATAATAAAAACACCATCTATGGTTTTGAAGTAGATATAAGGAAGTAATTCACTCCTGAAAGTGGAAACATTGTGTATTATCACGAGTGGCAGTTTCAGGCGGTTTTTTATGATACAGTTACGTATGTACAGTAAACAAGCCAAATACAAAAATCCTCCACCCAAAAAGTAAAACCAAATCCGTAAAAGGAACAAAACACTTTAATACGTGGCATGATTTGCAAAACAGTTTATTTAGATCTGACATCTCATAGAAATCAAGACGAAAAAAAATCATGGACTACTTTTAAATGAGCTTTACAAACAAGATACAACGCTGTTTAATGATTACCTCAAACATCGAATTTGCACCAAACCTATTGCTCATGCAAACTAACAAGCAAACAAAATAAATACAAGTTTGATATAGCATGACCAGATACTAACACGTGAAATGACTCATACATGCTCTTGTCAATACTGAACCAAAAAGGTGCATTGGCCTCAAAATCGGTCAACGTATCTAAGAATAGGTATCGTGAACACAACAAGTTCGTTCGTCTTGCCAAGTATTTAATAACATCTAGAGGCAATGCGCTTGTATACAATATCACTATAGTCTTAAGTTTTGTCAGATCTACTTCGCAGCGATACTTGTGATACATAAGTCACTAATCAAAGCTGGTGTTGATGTTTATTTCTGAATACACTGCTCCTACACCTTAAACTCTGCCCACCTGGGGTTGTACAAGTGGTATCGTTATATATTATACAAGTAATATCTTAACTGTTTTTCACAGCAGGAACAATAACAAATAATTTCTAATAGCGCATATCTTCCATTTTCCCCCTACAAAAGCTAGTGAATAATAAACAAATTACAGACCTATTTCTCTATTTTACATCTTAGGGAAAGTTAGTGTGGAGCACTATATTTGTTGTTGTTGTTGTTGTTGTTGTTGTAGGGCTTAACGCCATTTTTCAGCACACGATAGGCTTAAGCCAACGGCCAGTATTATTGGTGGAGGAAGAACCCGGGAAAACCCTCGGAAAGAACCACCGACCCACGAGAAGCTACTGGCAAGCTTTCTTACATAACTACATTAGCCGAATCTTAGACTCGAACCCACGCAGACAGAGGTGAGATGGCAGTGATTCGTAATGGAGCGCGCATTAGACCACTCGGCCACTCGGGGCCCCGCGGAGCACTATATACTGTATATCATCGAATATAAAAATATACATCTATGTAACGGGGTAGTCGGTATCAAGCGTTATTGGTACAATATTGCACAAGCCCACTGGTCAGAGGTATTGCGCAACTTGGAAAACAACACCCGAAACCGTCTCCAGCTAATACTCGTTATCTAAGGAATGACCTCTACGGTGTGATTTGCCCGGTTATAGAATGAATATAGCAATCTGAGACGATATCTTGAACAAAGAGAACACACGAGCCCCCGTAAAGATAAATAAAGAATTTAATCAAAAGAATCAAGAGAAGAAAGACACAGTAAATTAAAATTTTCTTTCCTTCTGAATACTCTTAGTTCAGAAGCACTCTTAAACCGAAGTTTAAAATAATAGATACATTAATTAAATTTCAAACACTAATAAAATAGACAAATTTAGCCGTTAATAGCTGATAGCAAATTTCATCACGAAATCGAGTGTTCATTAACATTTGACCGCTTGGTAAATTCACATAACCTGCTCGACGACTGTTTTTTCCTTCTGCTTGCGTCTCGACTTTAACTTGCCCTCTGGGTGAATGGGGGATTCTCACAACTCTGACTTCAAAATTCTTTTCCTCCTTTGGATCTCGATCTCCTCTCTCTCTCTCTCTCTCTCTCTCTCTCTCTCTCTCTCTCTCTCTCTCACTCTCTCTCTCTCTCTCTCTCTCTCTCTCTCTCTCTCTCTCTCTCTCTCTCCAAACAAACTATTTTCCTTTGAAAAGAAAAAGGTAAAACGCCCTAAGTATCTCGTTATGCTTTAAGAGTTGAGATTGTCCGTCCGTCTTTCTGCTTCGAACAATCAGATCTTACTATCAGCGATAACCTTTATACGGCTAGCAAATACTACACAAGTCTTCAGATCAATACAGCTATACCGCTAATTATCGACATCAGAATTTGGGGAAGTCACATATATTCCCGTAAATCATTACGTAAAGTGAGGCAATAAATCATAGCACACAATCAATATTCACTAATTTGATAAATTCAAAATTAATATAGCCTTTCCAATCATAAATGTACACAGCGGGTTTTTCTACAACACCCATTAACCTACCTACGTATATAAGGTGAAAATTCTAATTCAGAATTCAAAAACACATTACTAAATCAATGTAATAACTGAACTATTCATATAAAATATCAACACGTCATGCATCTGTAACGACGAAACATCATATAAATTACATCATGATAAATGTGAACGATTCCTACAAAATATCAACAGATCATGCATCTGTAACGAGGAAACATCATATAAATTACATCATGATAAATGTGAATTTGAGTTAAATACCTTGTATTTTTGGCGTCTTACAATCGTTCCTGGATTATCAATTTTGCCTGGAACCACGATTTTACGGACGTCTTTCCTTAAAGTACCGCCCGGAGTCTTTACTACGTAATTTTACTTCTGGTTTTCTCTCTCTCAGAGAACTTCAAGACTGCCCAAAAATTCATTGGATCTTAGTGTATATTCAGGGATCGACCCACCCTCATTCCACATTTGACCAATTGAAATAAACGCTATTCCTACAGACATTTGGAAAACTGCTTAACAATGTGCCAAAAATGCCACCTGGGGTTGTAATAACACCCTACCATTTGTCTCAAATCACTTTTGACAGCGTTACGTGTGAATTTCGCCCTTTCTAGCCTGTCATACAACTAGTTCGTTTTTACTATAAACATACTACCATTGTGACCTGAGTTAGGAAAACATTTCTCCGTGCAAACTCTACCACAAGATAACAGTTAATTGTCGGCTAGACTAAGAATTAATTAATGGATTTTACTGACGAAAAATTTGGCACTTCACAATATAACAGTTAAATAATTTATTAGCTTAAACATTTATTTGATAGGAGCAAAATAGCAAGAGATCTTGCGAAATACAAATTACCATGTTGGTGGAAAACATAGCATGCATGGACAGCTGCCACAAGTAAAAAGATTCTCCTTGATTTTAGCAAATCTTTCAACAAAAAAAACCTGAATTGTTTTCACTCCAATTTTCTGAATTTAGAATCCACATTTTAGGACAGATTCAGGGGCCCCGAGTGGCCGAGTGGTCTAAAGCGCTCTCCGTTACGGACCACTGCCATCTCACCTCTGTCTGTTTGTTCGAGTCTAAGATTCGGCTAATGTAGTTATGTGAGAAAGCTTGCCAGTAGCTTCTCGTGGGTCGGTGGTTCTTTCCTGGGGTTTCCCGGGTTCTTCCTCCACCATTAATACTGGCCGCCATGTATACCCTATATTGTGCTGAAAAATGGCGTTAAACCATAAAAATAAATAAATTAGGACAGATTCAAGTTGTCGTAATTAATAGTTCTCAGAAAGGTTGATGGAATATGGTTAAATGACAATACATCAGACAACACGAGTACTGCAGGGATCAGTCCTTGCCCCTAGATGATTCTTAATCTTCATTGATGATCAGCCCAATACTACTTCACAGGTGAGGCTATAATGATGTATTCTTAACCATAAATAATTAATCAGTTTGTTACACTCTCTAACGTGATTTGCATAGGTTTATGGTGTCGGATATGAAATTGGAACTTGAAATGTAGTCTGGAAAAATGTCATGTTATCTAGATTACTGCAGCAACAAATCCTGTACTAACTTTCAGTATAGACAAGTTTTGTAAGGTTCTAATAATTGTAAATATTTAGATGTTACTCTTTCAGATAATATCTTATGGAATACACGTGTTGATTGAACTACACATTCAACCAATCGTACTTTTGGTTTCATCAAAAGAAATTAAAAAACACACTAAAAATAAAAAAATCAGATAGATTCCTTTTAATACATGAGTTTCGTTAAACACAGAATATCGTTTAAACTTTAGGAGTCTCATTTGAAACAAATATCTGAAAGACTAACTAAATTATAAAGAAATGTAGCATGATGTTGCGCAACGATTATTCTTATAACGCCAGCACTCTCGTACTGATTTGGTATGGATCGATATCGTAGCTTATAAGATCTACTATTTGATTAAATTGTACGTGACCATTATAAGGTGGCAATGACTCAATAACACCTCCATTTGAATAATTGAATATATATTCTCATAAAATTCTTGTTGTCTCTTTTATATACGTTTTACTAAGAAGTCGCGACCTAAATATTGCTTACAATCTCTGAGGAGATGATTGGGGGTGGGTTGGGTGGGGGTGGAGTAGGATGGGGTGGGTGGTGATAAGCAAAATCTGTAGACAGAAGAATATTGTCAAACATACTCCTATGAGTATGAGCCCCAGGTGTTCTTATCCAGTTAGCTAAAATGTATAAATTTCTCGGGAAAGACACATTATTATACAGCAATGAATGCCAATAATTGATTTGGAAGTAATACTGGGTCGGCAAAGAATTCACTCTTCATTATAGATACACCAGCAAAAAGTGCTTAGAAACTCTTATATTAATGTAGGACACAGGTCAGCAATTTTTATACGAAATATTTTGGAGAAAGCCTTCCATTTTCCAAGAAAGTTCAGATCCTGTTGCAGGAAGAAAACACAATGTATGTAACCCAAATACTGGACGATATCACCAGAGAAAATAAATGTCGAATTAATGTATTTAGAACATGAATATCTCAAGAAATATCTAACCATAACTATGCAATACAAATATACAAATTGCTCAATAATGCATCGACCTTCATATATCAATTATATTGCTTATCCTTGTAAGCATGTACATACTCACTGAGTACTTACGACAAATATTATGTCAATCAAGATGCTGCATCAAAAGAATACGGATATCGGAACGTATCTGGCGTTTCATATATTTCTTAACAGCTTTTTAATATATATATATATATATATATATATATATATATATATAGAGAGAGAGAGAGAGAGAGAGAGAGAGAGAGAGAGAGAGAGAGCACGCAACATTAAAAATAACTTGTCCCGGTCTTATATTGTGTTGGCATTCTGATGTAGACAACATACACCTGATTTTCAGTTGTTACGTGGTTCTAATAAACACGTTGGACTTCAACTCAGATTTTTATCTTCTAACAAAATCTGAGATGTAGCCTAAAGTCAGTTGTTTATCTAGTTGCAAACAGTAATATGCTGTTGACATTTTAATTGCTGATAATGCCAGTTTCAGGCATATTTTTGTTTTCTTAGTACGATTAAGTTTATAAAGTATACAAGCTATTAAGTAAAAGACGCATCCACCACACCACACCCCGGCCCCAGCTTCCACCACACCACACCCCGGCCCCAGCAAAAACAAAGGAACAACAGGGGGCTTGATCAAGATGCAAAACAGATTAAAATTAGATGTGACAGCTCATTAAAGTCAAGGTGCATAAAGGTCATGGAATATTTTAAAATAAGTATGACAAAGAAAACAGCCGTATAATGATTACCGCAAACATTGATTTTGCACCAAACGTATTGCTGATGCAAACTATTAAACAAAGAATTGAAAACAAATGAAATTTAACACGACATGATAGCATTCAGTGGCATGTGACATGACTCATACACGGTCGTATCAATACAGAACAAAGAAAAGAAGGTGAATTGGCCTCAGCATAGCGTATCTAAGAATAACTGTCATACTTCAAAGTACCTTGGGACTTGCCGAGGAATATAATAGTGAGCTGACGCAATGCTTTTATATGCAAGACCATTATGGTCTTGCATTATTGTCACGAACGTAGATGGTTAAGACGTGCACATTTACTTTGCAGTGATGAGTACCGTCTGAACCCGCGTCAAATTACAAACAACAATGATCCTGATCTGCCAAAGCATAATGCGTCTGAAGACCGCTGTACCTATATGCTGTTTGGTCTGTTGAATAATCCTACCAAGCTACACAGAACCAGATCTGCCTGCGCATAACACGGAGGAAAATCTGTGTTTGTGCAGTTTGCAGTTGGGATTGACTTACAAGCGAATACAGACGGTAGTAAGGTTTTAATACTTTTCAATTAGTATTGCTTTTTAGGCGTGGGACAAGCATTCCAGAAATAGGCGCAATTGATTCAGAGAAAATGTCGCAGTTAATAGATCTTAGGCACTGGTAAGTATATGCACTGACCGATATATTTCGATAAGCTGATCTACGTGGTGAATAGTGAAACTGTTGCAGAACCCGGGAAAATCCTGGTAAGAACCACCGACCCACGAAAAGTTACTGGCAAGCTTTCTCACATACATCAGACGAGCCCGAGATTCGAACCCACGCGGACAGAAGTGAACTGACAGTGATGGGTGAAGGCGAGCGCTTTAGACCAATGCAACCCCCCCCCCCCCAGCGCCGGATTAAACACCGCGGAGGCCCATAGGCAGTCAAACGTTTGGGGCCCCAGACCCACGGTCACGGTCTCATGGGGGCCCCTGATGAGGCCCATAAAAGTCGCAGGGTCCATAGGCAGTTGCCTACTCTGCCTAATGGGTAATCCGGGACTGCAACCCCCCTCCACCACCCCGGCCCCAGTAGTAGTACTATACTATCTTTTTTTAATCTCCTATTCAAGCTCATATACTTAAAATCAGGCCATTTACGCAGCAATGACATTTACCTACCTGATTGCTGTATTTATTTACAGCGTAGGAAGTTTCAGCCAAACAATAAATGTGCGTTGTTTTTGTTTTTCTAGGAAATCACTTTATGAGCAAAAGTGGTTAAATTGAGATAAATGAAGACGGCTTGTTACTAATTCTAATGACTTGAGAGCGTGAGGATATTTTAATACAGCGCGACCTTCCGTCCGTCCGTTTGTCGGTACAGTAGTTTGTGCGTAGTCTCTTTGAACCGATTCTATACCATTAAATCTAGACACTTAAAACTGGGTAATATTAGTTACTATTAGTGCAGGCTCCACCAGCGCCATGGGAAATCTTATCACACATTTGGGACTGGGGCTGAGGAGGGTAGATGAGTTTAGATAAATTTAAAAAAAAAAACTCACAAGGTGTATGTTGCCCATTTTTGAGAATCTCCACACTTTAGACTAGGACCCTTAGATGATGTCCTGTACTCGCACAAATCCTGAGTCATGGCATTGAAATTGAGATCCCAACCCTAATGACAAACATGCATATAATGTGCATGGCAAAGACGAATTTATACACGCAACAGACTTTAACACTGAGGTCCATAACTTGGAAACTGCTTAAGTTCCTACCATATAAGCATCTTTACACTTACTAAGCATGAAAATATATATATACATACAACTGAAATTTTTTCAGGGCTCAAATCCTAAGCCCCAGTGATTTCGCCCCTTGTTCATAACTTAAAAACTATCAAGATCCCAACCTAATAGTTAAATCACATTCTTACTGGGGATGGGCGCTTCCCCGTATACAGTCCTTGTCCTCGAGAACCTACAAAGGTGGCGTAAGCATCGGTTTAAAGGTCAAAAACGGGGAAGCGCGGCTATGCATGTTTTTTGTGGGCACATAATTCTTGTCTGAAATAAAGGCTCGCCTCGGAATAAAAATAGTCTGATTTCGGTTTTACATTTAATATTTAAGGCCCCAAAGCAAAAGTCGTATATGCCAAATCATCCTAATAGTACCCTTAATAATACCGAATCTTGAAAGGTATTTGTCCAAAACATCGTTGGGTGTTATGAATGCTAAATAATATTGACGTTTCCTCACATTATGCGCCATGTATTTTCCCTACGAACCAAGAAAATCGGCCATTTTCACATTCGAACAAATTAATTCGATGTTGATCGGCGACACCAATGGGTCAACCTATTTCGCTGGAACACATAATTTGATGACATCACTGTTGTAAACAAAGGAAGCCAACATCACGCTATGTCAGATACGATAGGTGATTCTTATATGATATGCCATTGTCATTTTGCGTATCATATGATGCAATACTCGACCAAACATTTACAAGTATTATTTCTTTAAAGGCATTACTGCCTTCATAATTTTTTTTTACAAGTCCATGTCGTGTGCTTGCCAATGAGCGAGGAAATAATCAATAGCTGGGGTTGTCTTAAGTCCCAGTTCGCCATTCAATATATTCCAGCATTCCAGCTAATTTTCAATATTCAGCCAAGTCTGATTTTTATTTAATGCGCGATTTTTCTTCTCGTGTCCGCTTAATAAAATAGTAAAGGCCTCTCTTCTTTCTCTCTCGAATCAATTTGTCCGCCATGTGGGAATGTTGTTGCTATTAGATTAGTTACTTACGGAAGTTGCCGAACGTATGGCATTACTATATATGAAGCACTCCCGAAAAAAAACGGAATTACGAGCGACTCCGACGTCTGAATTAAGACGTGGCACCCCTAAATTATAAATTGAATATTTGAACGTCGTTTAAAACTACCATCTTGATTCTTTCAAAGACCGATTAATAGGTAGATACTTTTGAAAAATATGATTCGGTCATATTGTTTTGATGCTGGAAAAGAATGGGACGAAGGTGCTCATTTGCTGGTGTTTGCTGTTACGGCATCAGTTAAATAATCTTTAGGGTTCAGTCCCTTTGAACTAGGTTTACGACATTCTGTGCGTGGACCATTCAAGCTGTTAAAAATGAATCTTCTGTCCAGTAAAGATACAGAAACGAATCTTCTCGATTACCTTTCCAATTTTAAATACAAGTTGCCAAAGGCTTGTAAGGTTGCAAGAACTAATCTGTAATCTACTTAGTCAAAAATGAAATTAAGGTATGAAAAAATAGAAAAGAAAGAGTTTTCAGCCTGATGATAGACTTTTGTCTCTCTTCCCATACCACAAAATCCTCTTCAGGCTCAGTAATATGGTCCATACACAGTTGAAAGGAAAGTTAGTGATTTAAATTATGTCATCAATACTCCTGTAAAGTTCGATCAGTCACTTTATCCTATGGCATCTGGTTAACACATATATTATCCACGAGATATGGTAATTTTACACCGAAACATTTACCAGTTATGGAAAACAGTCTTAATTAGATTGTGATGTACGGGTAATGATGAAAATGGTTATCCAATGTCACCTGCTTGTCTATGTTGCTATACTTCCATACACTAATTAACCGATATCAGTTGTACGCTATTCATATCAAGCTAGCGAATCTTGACCACGTGACGGGTCTGCGAACAACTTGAAGACCGTTCGAGAAACAAGCTATGTATGTATGTATGTATGTATGTATGTATGTATGTATGTATGTATGTATGTATGTATGTATGTATGTATGTATGTATGCATGCGCGGGGGAGTGTCTGAGTGGTCTAAAGCGCTATCCGTTATGGATCACTGCCGTCTCACCTGTATCTGCGTGGCTTCGAGTATAAGATTCGGTTAACGTAGTTATGTGAGAAAGCTTGCCACTAGCTTCTCGTGGGTCGGTGGTTCTTTCTATGGGTTTTCCCATGTTCTTCCTCCACCAATAATACTGGCCGCCATGTATACCCTATAGTGTGCTGAAAAATGGCGATAAACCCTAAAACAACAACAATGTATGTACTCGTGAGCGCGCGCACGCACGCACGTATTATGTTGTTGTTGTAGGGTTTGGTGGAGGAAGAACCCGGGAAAATCCCCGGAAAGAACCACCGACCCACGAGAAGCTACTGGCAAGCTGTCTCACATACCCACATTGGCTGAATCTGAGACTCGAACCCACGCAGACAGAGGTGAGATGGCAGTGATCCGTAACGGACAGCGCTTTAGACCACTCGGGGCCCCCGTGTGTGTGTGTGTGTGTGTGATTTCACGGCACATTAGAGCAATCCTTGCCTTAAAATATAAATCTATATTTATGTTTAAAATACATGAGTTTTTAATAATTGAAGACATTCTCGGATAAGACATCGTCAGAGATTCATTCATTAGTAATCCCTTTCCTCATGCAGTCTGGAGGTTCGGGAATATTATACACCCTAGACAATATAATCTACAATTAAAACATAATTAGTTTCTGAATAACCTTAGGATTATTTTTAGTGTCCATTTTACACACTGATGCAAGGATTGTAACATAAGTTTTCATTATCTTTATACAGAAGCGGAAATTGCGCGAATCAACATAACATGCAAAGCAATGGTAACTGAAACGAAAAATGGCTAATATTTATGGATTTTATCATTAAAGGATACAAGACACATTAACTACAAAAGTAAACTTTGAAACTACATCAGCCGATTACTCAGGACTCTATTCAATGAAATGAGTTATAACTGATGTTCTGTTATTGCGTACAAACCAATATTGAGACCAATTGAAACAACGCTCCTTGACATATAGAACAGTCCGTATTGCCTGGTTATCACACACTGCCATGGTAAAATACAGTTTTATGTTACAAACCGAAATCAGCTTATACACACCACTTCATGGTAATACACCCATCTTTATACCCCAATGATACAACCTGAAGACGTTTGCACTTCAATTCTTTCCAGAGGCGTAGCTGGAGGGGGGGGGGGGGCAGATGTCCCCGGGAGCCAGACTAGTGTGTGCGCCAAAATGGACTTTGAAATAGGTTGTATATGAAATAATGGGCTTCAGAGTTGAGGGGGGGGGGTAAAAATGAATCTTGTTCCCGGGCTCCAAACACTCTAGGTACGCCTCTGATTCTTCCAACCAGTGTTGGGCGTAGATCTCAAAGAGAGGGGCCCCGAGTGGCCGAGTGGTCTAAAGCGCTGTCCGTTACGGATCACTGCCATCTCACCTCTGTCTGTGTGGGTTCGAGTCTCAGATTCGGCCAATGTAGGTATATGAGAAAGCTTGCCAGTAGCTTCTCGTGGGTCGGTGGTTCTTTCCGGGTTCTTCCTCCGCCATTAATACTGGCCGCCATGTATAGCCTATCTTGTGCTGAAAAAATGGTGTTAAACCATAAAAACCAAACAAACAGATCTCAAAGATTATATGGAAGGTACTTACATTTGTTACATAGTTGTTTTAGATTTTTATAACCACTTATATATAGATATATAATCATTATTGGAGGGGTTTAATTTCCCCATGTTATGTTTCTTTCGATTTATTTGATATGTAGAATTGTTTAATTTCTTGTCATAGTAGGCAATTTGTTTTGGTCGTTATCTTTCACGGCAAAAGTGGGAATCACGGTAACTTAGATGATTTGACCTTAAAATGGCATATTAATGTAAACAATCATATGATAATATAATAGTAGGTTTGGACTGGAAATGTATGCCAGGTGACCTGTTTTTGTGACCGAATTCTGATGGGTAGTGAACTTAGTTGTTCTCCGATCCGTCAGTCATCTGACTAATGACGGTACATCACAGATGCACTTGGTGAAACAATTTAGTATTCTACAACGTACGAGTATATTATAATAGGTGGATTATTTTAACATTTTAGAGATAGCTAAGGTGTCAGATGATGCAACAACAGTGACATCATCATCACCTCTGTAAGTAGTTGTGGTGGTGGTTGTGATATCTCTTTAAAAATGTGCATTTTTATATCGCTTTTATTTTCAATAATGCTTACATTTTGTATGTTGTCGTTGTCTGATTTTTTTCTTTGTTAATGAAACAAACACTAGATACAGCATTATGCAAGCAGGTACAGCCTTGTCTCTTTTAGTGGACTGCTCCGTTGGCCTAGTGGTTGCAGCGTCCGCCTCGGATGCGGGTTCGTACCCCGGCAGAGTCATATCAAAGACTTATATAAAAATTATATTTGTAGCTGCCTCTCAAGGCGATCAGAATTAAGAGGTTAGTGTTAGGAGTGCTCGGTCTGGTGTCAAGATAATGTGACTGAGTGGGACATGATACAACATGTCTGTGACATGATGCCTCATTGTTAAACATCACTATAAACTGTCACATGGCAGACATCGTAGCAATATAATTGAACAAATGTTAAAGCTACGTTAACAATCCAAGAGAGAGAGAGAGAGAGAGAGAGAGAGAGAGAGAGAGAGAGAGAGAGAGAAGAAGAAGAAATTTGGTTGGGAATATTATTACATTTTCCGGAAGAAAGTTTGAGAGTCTCATTAATGCCTAAAACATTAATAATCAGCCAAGCGTCTATAATAACAGCATACAATTGCAAGGTACTACCATGTCTTCATCCATAGTAGCAATCAGCAACCTTGCAACTCAAAAGTTCATAATAACGTCTTAAAATGGTCAGGTACAACTTAACCTCCCAACAGAGGCGGCGTTAGGAGTACGCGGGGCCTAGGGCCAGCCATGACCGCGCGGGGCCAAGAGTATCGGTATCTCGATTGGTATGATGCTGCAAACACTGATTATGTCTATAAGGACGACCTTAGGCCTGAAGCGCTGGGCCCTCAAACGCCGTTCATGTCTCCCAAGTGTCTATAATAACGGCATACAATAGTCAGGTACGACCTAGCCTCCCCACTGTTCATAATAACAAAAGACACCAACTCCTTATAAGGAAACACAGAACTGACAAGTCACATCTTAATAGGTATAAACAACCATTCTCCTTATGCTCGAAACCTTTGTTTTCTTTTGAAATTAAGAAGGAACAAAATAGCTTAATCTTTTTAAATGTTTCGCTTTTGTTTTACGAGTAAATTTTAAATGTATTCCGCTTCCGTCGCCTAAAGCGTGAGAGTCCGCCTCAAATGCTGGTGGTCGTGGGTTTGATCCCTGGCCGAGTCATACCATAGACTCATTTAAAAAAATGGCACTATTAGCTGCCTCGCTCGACTCTCAGCATTAAGAGGTCAGCGTTAGGACCGGTCGGCCTGGTGTTAGGATAATGTGACTGGGTTGGGTGTGATGCTACATGTATGCGGCAGAATGCTCTTGTGCTGGACATCACTATAAACTGCCATACTGATGACATCGTAGCGATATGACCGAAAAATTGTCAAAGCTAAGTAAAAAATGCAACATACATGCACACACACGCATTTAAATGTTCTGAAAGGCGGTGGGTTCAACACTCTTGAATTAGCAATGTAGATCTGCTGCATTTGCGAGTAGACAGTGTGGTAAAATTGGGAATAAAATAAACCACACACACACACACACACACACACACACCAACTAAAAAAAGCACCAATCTAACCACAAAGCCTTTGTTAGACATGGTGATTTTACAAAATTGGAAATCGTCAGTTTCCTATTAATCAATATTAGGTTTTTTATATACAAAAATTATTTAGGACTGTCTCAGTTTCTAATTATGAGAATATATTTGAATGGAAAGATTTGAAACGTACAAGGTCAACATTCTTTGCAGAAGTGCATGGATTTAATTATTCATGTAAATACTCAATACATCTGTGCTTTATGACAAAACATACGTTAAACATCACTGACTGGAAGAAAAAAGAAAACATGTAAAATTCACTTTACTTTTCAAGGATGTTTACGCTCTCGTAAAAACCCAAAGCGAGTTGTTTTTCATCAGGGGTTTTGATTAACATTTCCATCAACATTGTAATGTCACTTCCTAGTAACGTCTTGAAACAAAAGGATTAATACATTTGGTTCCTGGAACAAGCCTGGGTTGGTCTAAGCCTAACTCACCAATACATTAAGTATTAGCAGACGTATATCCTTTAGATTCAACAATATGTAACAATTTGTGTACTACAAAGCTTCTACAAATAAGCTTACGTTTATTTTATTTCTAATATTTTGGTTCAGTTTCAAATAAAATATTTTTGTTTGTTTAGATTTCTAATGTAGCTTTAACAATATTTCAGTCATATCGTTACGGTGTCTACAGTGAGGCAGTTTATAGTGATGTCTAGCACTAGGGCATCATGCCGCAGACATGTAGCACGATGTCCCACCCAGTCACATTATTCTGCCACCAGTCCTAACACTAACCTTTTAATGCTGAGCGCCAAGCGAGGCAGCTGTTAGTATCACTTTTGTAAGTCTTTGGTATGACTTGGCCGGGGATCGAACACACGACCTCCCGCTTTTACGGCAGACGCTCTACCCACTAGGCCACCGGAGCGATTTTCAAAAAAATTATGCGTGTGTGTGTACTTCTCCGGTTAAAGTCCAGCTCTAATAACTGGTGACTCATGTTAAAAGCCTGTACTGCTTGACCCTGTAATACTAACATAAATATCATCCTGGGACACGGAACATGATTTGCAAAACAGTTTAATTAGATCTGACACCTCATAGAAGTCAAGACACAAAAGATCATGGACTACTTTTAAATGAGCTTGACAAAAGAAAGCTACAACGCTGTATAATGATTACCTCAAACATTGACTTTGCACCAAACCTATTGCTCATGCAAGAAAATAAAAACAAGTATAATTTAGTATGACCAGATTCGCTAACACGTGAAATGACTCATACATGCTCTTGTCAATATTGAACAAAAAAAGTGCATTGGCCTCAAAATCGGTCAGTGTATCTAAGAATAAGTATCGTGAACACAAGTTCATTCGTCTTGCCAAGTATTTAATAGTATCTAGTGGCAATGCGCTTGTATACAATATCATTATAGTCTTACGTTTTGTCAAAATGTTTAGATTACAGACTGGTAATTATATGCACTGGCTCTTATATATCGGGTCAGTCCTTCATGGTATATTTATTTAAATTAAGTAATTTGTGCATAATTTCGTGTGGTTTTAGCGTTATTTCTTTCGCATACGATATGCTTTACTTGGCGGCTATTATAACTGGTGGAGGAAGAACTAGCGAATACGCTGTTAGAAACTACTAGGCCACCGGAGAGGTCCAAAAAATAAGAGACAGTACCGGTTTTACAAGTCTAAATACCAAATTTGCCTTCAGAACCAGCCGCGATTATTATTCCCTCCATGCTCTGCGTAGAGTCACACTTTTCCGTCCATGGTTTTGGAGATTTTACATTATAATTTTATGACACAAGAATAAAGACTATGTATGCTGCATGAATTTGACATATCTAAGATTTGTAACAAATTAAAACCACTAAATGCTCTCCTAATTCCTCCACCACATTATACTCGAGCCTGAACTGATTTCTAAGACTCGTGTGGACTTTGAAGAATTCGTCCTCTCTTGACAGAGAAAGCCTTGACGTGTAACTCAATATCTTTGACTTCTTAATTTTGACGTTCATAATTATTTTGCCTTCAAGTCTATATGCTGTAAGGATTTTCAGATCACTCAGACCTTGTTATATGATGGGAGTCGTTTAAATTACAATACGTTCCACCAAGAAATTCCGTAAGTTTCTCCAATTATTTCTTAGTACATGTCCTGGGTAGAAAGACTTAAAGATTGGGTTTGCTTTACGTGCGTAATTTTTAAATTTGTGCGGAGTTTATTATAGAAATTACGATAGAGTATGTAAATGAAAATCGACTTTCCGGTTTTGTTTCAGCTAATCAAGGGCAAATAAATGAAGAGTCGTTGCATCTTCCTACCAGCCATGTGCTGATTAATGGTACAAGACATAAACTTTACTTTTCTCAATGATACGTATTAGTTTAAAGATTCTTTAATATCAGGTCTGACGAGGCATGGAATTAATTAAGATTTATATCTATATGGAAATAGGACTTTTCGTAATCTGTATACTGACTGAGAATACATTTAGGAATTTGATGGGGAATTAGGTGCTCTTCCTTCGTCTACTCATATACTCCACTGTCCTAACTCCTACATGTACAATAGCCTCGAACATTAAAAACTCCTTCATTCCAGCTCTCGTCCTTTTTAACAGACATGCTAGTTGTATGCATTTATACAAACGTTTCCACAAACTGCACCAAACCCCAGTTCTGAGAATCAAGACCTCAGAGAACAGGGTCTAGCAGTTAACTTTAATATATATTTTCGTCTTATTTCTTGGAAGTAGGACGCATATTTATACTCAGAAGTACATATTTTAGAATAGTCGATTTTTCATTTTCGACGAAGCCGTGATTTTTTAAAGAGGTATTGAGGTAATGAACAGTTATCATAATAAATCCAGTTAATTATCTACGTGTTTATTGTCGAAAAGTAGGGGGCCCAGAGTGGTCTAAACGTACGGATAACTGCCATCTCACCTCTGTCTGCGTGGGTTCGAGTCTAAGATTCGGCTAATGTAGTTATACGAGAAAGCTTGCCTGTAGCTTCTCGTGGGTCGGTGGTTCTTTCCAGGGGTTTTCCCTCACCAATAATACTGTCTGCCATGTATAGCCTATCGTGTGCTGAAAAATGGCGTTAAACCATACAACAACAACAGTCGTAAGTGAAAATACATGTTGGTACAAAATTATTTCACTTCCCATGTACACTTTTTACTATGTGTTGGGGACCAGAACTATGTTTACTATGTGTTAGGGAAGAGAACTATGTTTACTATGTGTTATTTACTATGTGTTAGGGACGAGAACTATGTTTACTATGTGTTAGGGACGAGAACTATGTTTACAATGTGTTGGGGACCAGAACTATGTTTGTTATGTGTTATTTACTATGTGTTAGGGACGAGAACTATGTTTACTATGTGTTATTTACTATGTGTTAGGGACGAGAACTATGTTTACTATGTGTTAGGGACGAGAACTATGTTTACAATGTGTTGGGGACCAGAACTATGTTTGTTATGTGTTATTTACTATGTGTTAGGGACGAGAACTATGTTTACAATGTGTTAGGGACGAGAACTATGTTTACTATGTGTTATTTACTATGTGTTAGGGACGAGAACTATGTTTACTACGTGTTAGGGACGAGAACTATGTTTACTATGTGTTAGGGACGAGAACTATGTTTACAATGTGTTGGGGACCAGAACTATGTTTGTTATGTGTTATTTACTATGTGTTAGGGACGAGAACTATGTTTACAATGTGTTAGGGACGAGAACTATGTTTACTATGTGTTATTTACTATGTGTTAGGGACGAGAACTATGTTTACTATGTGTTAGGGACGAGAACTATGTTTACTATGTTTTGGGGACGAGAACTATGTTTACTATGTGTTAGGGACGAGAACTATGTTTACTATAAGTTAGGGACGAGAACTGAAATTAATCAAGTAAAACTATCCATCTCATTAAAGTCAATATCGAAGACATAACAGAGCGATGACCGCCACTGATAGATGCTCATGTTCTGATGCCGTTTTGAATTCACGGTTAACTTGTTAGGTTTGATCTAGTACTTAACAGTACATCAACACAAGTAGGCTATTTAGTGCCTAGGCAATTGGAGGAAAAGTGTATTGACCAAGAGCATGCAAATGTCTACCAGATGAAGCCTTGGATTTTGTTTTAGGGAGATTTATAGTTAGTTCGTTATGTTACAATCGAAGCATCTTCGGCAATTTCAATTTTAAAAAAAATTATATTATTAAAAACAATTAGCCGTGTCGAAGAAGATGCATTTTTGAATCTCAAAAGCTAGAGACTAGCTTCGCACTGCTAAAGGAGACCGCCGTAAAGCGGAGAGGTTCAGGCTTTACACCAGACCCATTATTCATAAGCAAATCTATGAAGCCGCTAAGAAGAACGTCACAAACATAGTCCATTTAGCCAAATTATCCCACTACAGTACTAAGATCACGGAGTGCTCCAGATGCAAAGAGCTCTTCGAGATTGCTAAGAAACTAATGTCAAGAAACAAATGTACTCCACTTCCAAATACCGTCTCTCCAGTAGACCTTCCGGACCCGTTTGCAAAGTTCTTCCGTGACAAGGTACAAACCATTACAGATAGGCTTGACAGCACAATTTCAATTGACTCGTCGCCACCACAGTTGCGATACAGAATTTCGGTGACAACCGTTAGCAGCATTTGATCCTGTCACTATGGATTTAATACGGACAATCGTGACGAAGAGTGCACCAAATTCATATGAACTTTATCCAATTCCAACATCACTGCTGCGTAAGTGCTTAGACCCAATATTACCTTCTCTAACTGATTAACACCTCTCTCTCATCCAGGGAATTCCCATAATTTTTTTAAAACTGCCATTGTAAAGCCTCTGCTGAAGAAACCAACACACGACCATAACGATTTAAATAAATACCGCCCATTTTCTAATCTTCCCTTCATATAAAAAAAAGTCTTAGAAAAAATTGTTCTAACACAACTTGCATCTCATCTGAATTAAAAGTAATTTTAGCAATGTACAGTCTGCATATCGCCCTTGCCACAGTACTGAAACTACTATTCTGAAAGGAAAGTAGTTAATGACATTCTGCTTTGGATAACTGTAATAATACAGTCATCAACCTCCTAGATTTGTCTGCAGCATTTAACACAATAAACCATGTTATATTTCTTCACAGTCTCAAGCATGTATTTGGCATTCACAATAGAGCCTTAACGTGGTTCAAGTCCTACTTAGTCAACAGGACACAAATTGTATATGCAAACGGAATACACTCCGGCCTAGTTGATCTTTGTTGTGGTGTTTCACAGAGGTCTGTTATCGGACCTGTTCTCTTCATTCTATACACTCAGCCACTCTCAGGTGTTACAGATCATCATCCAGTGTCTCACTAATTGTACGCTGATTTCGCCCAAATATATAAATCCAATAATAAATAGCAGCAACACCAACATTACATTCACACAGTCAGTACAAAACCTAGGTGTTACACTTTACAGTACTCTCACATTGGACCAACATGTCATGAACATATGCTAGGCTGCATATCTTGCGCTGAGACACATGAGAAGATATTTGTCAATTGATACCACTAAAACGCTTGTATGTTCATTACCAGGTAGTTCTTTCAAGACTGGACTATTAACTTAAATGTGTCTGGTTTATCACAAGATCTACTCCAGAAACTTCAAAAAGTTATAAACACTGCTGCTCGGAACATCCTTAGAGTAAAACGATCAGATAACATCTCCCCGTTGCTATGTACCCTACACTGGCTATCCATTTGATCCAGAAACAAACACAAAATTTGTTCTCTGTGCTACATTTCACTGACGGACTCCGGACCATCATTCCTATCTGGCCTCACCCATGTGTATACACCAGCAGGATACTTGCGCTACTCTTCTGATAATCGTATACTCATTATTCCCACTATGAAAACAAAGTCATATGGACAACTTTCTTTTGGATACCAGGGTCCAGCAACGTGGAACGAATTACCCACTGAAACTGTAGACAAGGACACAGTAATCCTTTTCAAGAAGGCTCTTAAAAAGCATATTTTCCGACTTAAAGATTAATTGTTTGTTTGTTTATGATTTTTAACGTAGCTTAAACAATTTGTTCAGTCATATCGCTAATATGTCCGCACTGAGGCAGTTAATAGTGATGTCTGGCACTGGGGCTTCTCATTATATATGTTGTAAAGCGCATTGTGCTTCCCTTCGTCAGGGCCGACAAGTCCTAACACTAACCTCTTAATGCTGGGTGTCAAGCGAGGCAGCTGTTAGTATCATTTTTGTAAGTCTTTGGTATGACTCGATCGGGGATCGAACCCACGACCTCCCGCTTCCGCGGCTGACTCTCTAACCACGAGGCCACTGCAGCGGTGGACTTGAAATAATATTTCCTACCTGAAACATTTTCAGCAGGCAGCTGTTAGTACCATTTTTATAAGTCTTTGGTATGACTCGGTCGGGGATCGAACCCACGACCTCCCGTTTCCGCGGCTGACGCTCTAACCACTAGGCCACCGCAACGATGGACTTGAAATAATATTTCCTACCTGAAACATTTTCAGCAGGTTTTGTTTTTTAATTCACGGTGGGTTTTTTGTAGCCATATCATTATATACGTTGTAAAGCGCTTAGAGCTTCTAAAGATTAAGTGCTATACAAAGTCCTCATTATTAATATTATTAAATTGACCAAACGAGATCAGAGGACTAAATACTATGACACTGTATATATGATGATTATAATATTGATTAATTTGAAGGGAACACCTCTCGAGTGTAGAATTGTACCAAACATGGCTAAAGTATCAACACCTGAAGAGACGTGCAGATCGGGTCAATATTATTGTATCAGGTACTATTCAATCATATTATATTCAGTGTTCATCCTTGACAAAAGCATCTGTCTTGAAAAAGTGTTAGAAGACAACACTGTCCATATTTTATTGGCTTTTTTAAACAAAGATGTAGGAATACAATGTGATAAAAGTTTGTACGTGTTAACTTTACGTATGAGACGTTCTATATGTACCCTATGTTTGGCAATTTAGTCAAAAGCGTCTCAGAAGCTGTCATTTGCCTAATTGCTGATGCGAATGGTGAAATGTTTTTTTTCTTCTCAAAGTTCATTAATTCATTTTGCAATGTTAAAACCTGTGTATACTACATTATGGCATCTCCTTCTTTAATATAACCAACTGATTTTAGAGTTTTAAGAACATCATACAAACCTGATTGTTCTGTGATGGACTTACTAGTATCTGAAATTGATCCTATAAATAATTCTGAAACAAACGTTACACAACCATTAGGATCACAACCTATCAACCCTTTTGGAGTTGTTGCAGATTTATAATTACTATATTACTGGCTCTGTAGGCAAAGTGCACTTGGAATTAGAGTTTTAACTTCAGTTCCATCTATAATAAAAATGGATATAGAAAATCTTTCATATTTTCAGATGGCATGTTTTTTTTTAAATTATAGCATCTCTATTTGGCTAAACTGAAAGATGGCCAAATTTTAAATATAAAATATCGAGCCATGTATTAAACACAACAGTAGCTGACTTTGATGTGAGTCCAAAACCATGTCTAAGCCTACATATTGTTAAAAAGTCTGAATCTCTTTGTCCTGGTCCATATTTGACTGGAAACTCAGTAGGGGCTAGAAAGGCCAATAAAGCTAAAAATCTTATGTATGTGATATCTGTATAGAATTTAAACAAATTTTCAATGTATTTTATTTTATACTTCACAACTGTTACACTCAGTGTTTGTTTCTTGGCATTTATTTTCTTCAGATGTTGAATTTCTTTATCTTTTGATGACAATTTAAGTTGAAGCTCTAGTATCTCTCTAGAACGATTTGACAATATGAGCCTTAGATCTTGATTCTCAGCTGCAACTGCTAACATATCCATTGCTGATGACCCTGAAAAAATAACCCAAGTATTTATTTTTTTCCATTTCAGACAAAGTACCTGAGAGAATTATACAAATAACTCAGGACTTTGGTAATACATCTGTATGTTTACAAAATGAGTTCAAATCACTGAATGAGAACACAAAGTGCATAAATCCATGTGACACTGAGGTACAAACAAGAAATCAGGCCTAGCAGCAGCAGGGGCGAATCAGACAACTTTTTAGAGGCGTCGATTAGGCAAACCAAGGCTTCTTCGAAATCGTAAAAAAGCGTCAGTTTGGCAAACTAAGACTTCCTCGTAAATATTTTATAGATGCTCATTTGGCAAAAAAATAAGACGCCACAATTATTGACGCAGCCCCTGCTGCTGCTATGGGTTAACAATTGTTTTTTAACCGAATATTTGATAAAGTCCGATACGATATCTTGATCTAGGATCATGCAGATTTATCGTTACAAATCCATGTGGTATTGACTGAGCGTGACTAAAGAAATTTCTAAAGAGATTATAATCCATATCACCGCCGCACCAAGTTTGCCAAATATTTCGTAGCGTATGTGTGTCAACTCCAATGAATACAGCAAGAATATTACAGTTATCTCTGATCACTTTTGGTATTTGAGTGTATCGTTGAGTGACATATATCACATCAGTGTTTTTATGCCTACCTCTGGAAAATATTCTAGCAGGATTCTTTTGATTGTCTAACATCACATCATCATATACGACCAAATTGTTAATACTTCCATCAATATCATCAATGCTCGGTGCTTCTTCGATATCGGTTATAAATTCAATAATACCCTCGCCGGTGATTTCTGCTGCCTTTTCGTTGTAATCCTTTAACACTTCGTAGCATCGCTGATCATCTACACTCGGGGCTATTAAATACAACTTATCCCATTTCATCCATCTCGTTATCAAATTAAGTAGCAGTTGTGTCTTGCCTCTTCCCGATGGTCCGATTATAATCATTCTAATTGAATTCGGCAACATCGCATGGTGTTTAATAGGTTCCCGTCGTCGGGTAGCTGAATAATCAATTACATTCATGTTATTATAAATATACTATGGATCTATATTGTGTGAAATGTAAGAAGCGTACTGGCACAAACGGCTTGACGACGATTACAACTAAAAATAACAGATCAGCACTTTCTGGTAAGTGTGTACAATGTGGTACCAAAAAATTTAGATTTGTTTCTATGAAATCTGCAGGAAATGCTAGCATTTCTGATGATTTAAAAAAAAAAACGAGGAGGTGATATTGCAGCCAAATTAGTAAAATTACCAGGAACACCATGGACAAAATATCCCGGAGAAAAACACATTCCAGGATATAATTATTGTGGACCCGGGACTAGACTCGATATCAGACTTAATGATCAAAACCAACCCCGACCCGGTGAAAACCCAATAAACGCTATTGATAAGGCGTGTCATGCTCATGATGTTGCTTATAAAAGCAGTAATCTGCAACACAGACATATCGCAGATGTGAAATTAATTCATGCGTTGAATTATATCACTGATAAATCCTTCAAAGAAAAATTGGCTTCATTTTTGATAAAATCGGCAATGAAGGGTAAATTAATGCTGGGTGCTGGTAATTAATAACAACATGGAATCTACTTATTATTCTCCAAGAGGATACTGGAGGGGCAAAGCAGCAATCAGTAAACTCGCTAGCGCCGCAAAGGTGAAAAATACCACTGCAGCGGATTGGTTATCTAAACAGGCAATATGGCAAATTTATCTACCACCACCTAAACAAATTAACTACTCGCATTTTGATGTCAGCGCTCTTAATGAAGTTCATCAAGCTGATATATTTTTTCTGCCGCATGATGGTTTTTACAAATACGCGCTAACCGTAGTTGATGTTGCGAGTCGATACAAACAAGCAGAGCCGCTAAAAACAAAATCATCAACTGAAGTGGCTTCTGCATTTGAAACGATTTATCAAAGAGGTCCTCTGCACTGGCCAAATCTATTACAAGTTGATCCTGGCAAGGAATTTCAGGGTGCAGTGTTATCAACAATGAAGGATCATAATGTCACCATCAGACGAGGGCATACTGCATTACATCGCGATCAGGCAATTGTTGAACGATTTAATCGGACACTTGCTGAGCGGTTATTTGGATATCAATACGCGAAGGAATTCATCAAGGATAAACGATCTCGTGAATGGGTCAAGAGATTACCAGGCGTGATTACCGCGCTGAAAAATGAGATTACTCGAACAATTAATATGAAACCTAACAACGCTATTAAAAAAAGTATATACCTGTAAAACCACAAAATGATTTTTCAAAACAACCAATTCTTGGTAATGTCACTGTTAGATATTTATATGAACCAGGAGAGCTCGAAGGTGGTAAAAAAAGAGCTACTGATCCTATTTGGAGTGTTACTGTACATAAAATATCTAGTATAACACGATCCACAGGTAGACCAGCAATCTATAGATTGGATTCATTTGCTCCTCAGCGAGGATTTACTCGTGAACAACTGCAAGTGATACCCAAGGATGCTCAATTACCGCCGCGTGGTCTTAACTAGCACCTCTTCGTCTGTTGCACTCAAGACCAGTCAGCATCACATTATCTCTGGTATGACCAATACTGCTATTCTTTCTATCCATGGTAAATTGGCGAGGATCTTTATCCGACCAACACCAATTCATTACACAATTTCAACTCGCGCAGTGATTATTCTGTTGTTGTTTCAATGTAATTATAAATTCAGCATCAATATCAAATTATCTATTATTTTTTTTATCCTGTTGTTTATAACCAGAGAGTTTTCTTCTGATTATATCATCACTGACAATATCACTTATTGTAGTGTCATTAAAACAAAAACTAAAACAAATCTTCGAAGTTGATTTATTCTTCGTACTCTGGACACTGCAAAATAAACTACATTCGACCACTCGATGTGATTATCTATGATCCAAACAATTGTATCTGATATAGTTAATCCCTGTGAAGAATGTATTGTTGCTGCGTAACCTAGCGTCCATGGGGATTTATCAGCGCGCAATGCATCTTCGACGACATTGATATCAACCAGCACAATATCATTTAATACGAGAATTTGCTTTTCACTTTGTCCTGGAATATCAACTTCGATATTTTGTCTTCGTGTATCCTTGTGTCTTTAACACAACGGCATTGGAAGTGTTGCCAATTTATCTTTATGCAATTCAAATAACTTCATCTGAAGTGTGTCTCTGACTATTTTTCTACTTGCTACTATTAAATCGTTTGGTCTCCACGCTTCCCAGAAATCATTTAATGGGGTTTCCGAAATTATTTTACGCGCTGTCTCACATTGGATTCTCTCCGGTTGTAATCTGATTAGTTTTTTGAAGTCGTAATTGTTCATCAAGTGCTCTATGATCGGTATTATTTACTTCATAATAGTCTACAAAATTCTTTAGCCAATCATGTGGAGACAAACCACAAATGGTGGTGGTTGATCATAATCGCCACACATTATCACGCTTGTATTTTTCAGTAACAACCAATCGATAAATCTTTGTAATACATCTAACGACACCGTGCATATCTCATCCCAAATAATGATTTCAGGAATATATTTCTCGCCCATGCGATCAGGATTCCATTCGTCACCTTTCCATCGAAAGAAACTGTGATAAGTGCAAGCATTAATTCCTCGTTGTTTCATCTCTCTTGCAAGTCTGTGGGTCGGTGTTAGCACAATAATGTTTTATGCATGAAAATCCGTAGGAGTTTTCCTACGAAATAATTCAATCGCACGAGTCGTCTTTCCTGACCCACCACAACCGTTTAAATAAACTGTTTTATATCTACATATTGGATCAGATATTGATGGTGCATTAGATAGTTCTGATATCTGATTATTTTTCAAATATTTATCTTCAATCGTAACATATGCTGATTTGGAATAATCACGCAGCATTTCCTTTTTTATTCTCCATGATCCCCAACTCTCGTCAGAATTTGTAAATTCAGCCACTGCTTCGCTATGTTTCACGTTTATATAAAATGAATCAGTGGCTACAGTAACCGCGGTGTCAGGAAATCTATTTATCATTGAAAATAATTAATAGAAGCATAAGCTAGCATAGACGCCCTTAAATGTGCATGCTGTAGATTTTTTCCATCGTTGTAAGTAACAATTGTACCCAATTTGGTTCCATCGAACAAGAAAGCGTCTTTACGATTTACATATATATCTTTAGATGTTACATCTGCGATTATAAAATCGTATTCAGCATCATCTATAATCAACCGTGAAGAATATCTGTTATTGTCATATGTTTTTCCACCCTGAGTGAATTTACCGATTATTCTTCTACCGAGATCTTTTGCGTGTTTATATCTAACTTCAAAGATTTGTTTCGACCATTTCAAGATATATTCTTCGTCTAGATCAGGAAATTGTTTTCTATAGTCGCTAATTATACTATCAAGACTATCAGGTTGTGGTAACCAAACCTCAGTCTGCGCTCGATATGATATAATTGCTTCACTGACAATTAGCGATATCAGCATTTTAGAATCAATCATATACCGTAATAACACTATTGGCATCCAGTGTTTTTCAGAGATGTGTCTACCAATCCAAATATAACAGCACGGATGAAGTCCTGTAGCCAATTCAAATGATACCACACGAGCGAATCTGGTTAAATCAAAATCAGGCAGTGGCCCATTAATAGTAACACGGGTCATTTCATGTGTGGGATGCCCAAATCGCTTGAAGTATTCAGCACATTCTCCATACCCGAGAAAACTCCCTGGATAACACGCAACCATATCAACTGAAATAATACTTTCAGAGGTGTATTTTGTATTCCATAATCCACCATGGTTATGGTTATATTCAATACAGCTTGATTTGATATCTGATAGAAATTCAGCTCTTGTTGATTTCCACATATTCTTCTTTCTCGCAAAATGAGCTGCAACTGACGGGATTGTAAAACAGTTTGTTAATAATTGTTCGTTGTCTTCCGTTGAAAAACCACTAGCTAGTTTTTTCATCTGGTTGTGGAGGGCTTCAGTACGGTATAATTCTCCGTTTGGTTCTACAAATTGATCGAATTTACCCTCTTCGTCTTCAAAACTGTGAAGTAACCACACTGACACAGGATCGTTTTTACCTGACTGAGAAATAAAATCAAATAAATTTCCCGTGTAATAATTTATTGTTCTATCCCGGGGAATATTGTTACCGAAGGTGTCCACGCGTGTTCATTATGATCAATAATTTTGATTGGAGCTCCCTGTGATTTATATTTTGATTCGTGTAATATTTCTCCTGTTATCGTCATTATGGTTATTGGAAATCTTAATGATGTTTCTAATTTGGTTATATCTTGAATTGATGCTCCGTTCTTCCTAACTGTTAATTCCCATTCATTTATGTTTTTACGTCTTCGATCCGTCAATTTGTTTCCACGCAGCGCATTTGTGAAGTGTTCTATTATTCGTTCTGCTACACAATTTATTCCCAATGATAAAATCGGTGGTGACAGTTTCATTGGTTTTAATTTTTCAATATTTGGTTTATCATGTAACGAATATATCCCATAAACAACTGCTGTTACCGGATAAGATCTTTCATAGTACGGTTTGTCAATCCCAGTCAGCAATCCTGGTTTGGAATCATGATTCAAAGTGATAGTTCTTTTATCTTTCAAGATTGGTTAAAATTTATCTCGAGTAATCCAATTTCCCGTTTCCGAACGGATAATGAATTTCACGCTAAAGAAATACTTTTTCTTGTCAAGATGTGAGATTATAAGTGCTGCTCTTTCATCGTTCATGGTAGCATCAACGTCACCATCAATTCGAAATGTTGACGAACAGTGAGATGCTCCATCGCGCTTGGATTTTTAAAACAATCGCGGATTTTACCTATCATGCTTCTATCACTTATTAGACCCTTTGGTACATCTACGGAGATTCTATCGAGATTAAATTTAATATTTTTCCAAGGCGTAATTTTCGATAATCTCTCGAACTCCTCCATATTATAATTAAAACAAGTATTTAAATAAAGAATTTATTATATAATGAATCATTGCAAACGGCTTCTGATAGGATCAGTAACTGCTTGTAACAAATCATGCAGAAATGAATTCTGTGGATATCATATGCAAAGTTTTCGTAACGGAAGTTTTGGACCACTCCCTTGTATCCGATGTGGGGTAGGTGTTTTTGGTAAATCGCAATTATGTCTGAGTTGCGGTGGTAAACGATACAGAGAGCTAAAACGTTATTATGATAAACGAATTAAGAATTCCATCAAAAACTCTATCACAATGACCTTGACAGAGTTAGCAACAAAATCATAAGAACACCTCAAGACTATATTGAAAGATTTCCAAATAATGTAATAATTAAACCAAACAATGAATTAGACAAATAGTATTATATATAAATGGACCAAGAATTTCAGCCACATCCCGTGATCAGCGATTACGAAGCGTCTGGTGACGGTATTGTCAGAAACCGCAGACTGAAATATCCAGTTGATTTTAACAATGGTATGGGATATCTTATGTTTGGTGGAAAGAAGAAATATCTTAATCATCGTTTCGTGTATGAGGTGTATAACGGATTGATCGAAGATGATCTTGTTATTGATCATATTGATTGCAATCCTAAGAACAATTCTTTATTGAATCTACAAGCTATTTCTCAGAGTGAGAATACTAAACGAGGTGAGACTGGGAAACATAAAAAAAATGCAAAACGTATAAAATCATTTAATATAAAAACTAACGAAGAAAAAACATTTCAATAAATAAATGAAGCCAGTAGGTATTTCGATATTTGTAGAGCCTCAGTACGATTTGTTGCAGAGAATAAAACTCAATCCACTTTTTCTAATAAATTTCAAAACAGAATTCAATTCGTTTACGTATGAATTCTATTTTGTATTATGTGTATAACACCAAAGGGAGATAACTCGTGTAGGTATTTGTACGGCTTATGAAAGAGTTACCCTCAATGGGTTTTTCCAATTAAATTTGACTGGTTGTTTTTATGTCAGGCAAACTTTGTCTCAATTCGTACAGATTAAAAGTTATGCAATGCATTTGAACCTGTCGTAGAAATGATAAAACAAATCAAACAATAGCAAGTGTTTTTCACAATTTCCGTGTTCTTTAAATAACCCTGTCTACTGTCCGCGCCCCTGCGCCTGTTCTAAGACAAATCAATAAGGCTTTTGATGTCCCAGTAACGTTAGCTACGGCATGCCTTTTATCGATTTGCACTCCCACAGACGTTAATACTATGTCTTTCAGTCAGCTGGGGGATCAATATAAATGCAATCTTACAGCAGTCAAACAGACTTGGATATATCCTAGTCATTTTGTAGCTTCAGATCTCGTCTACATTATTTAATTATTGCTTGTAACCAACTAATGTTGACCCGTGATATAAACGTTTTAACCACAATTAATGGATTGTAACTGAAAAATTGTTAAAGCTACGTTAAAAATCCTAATCAAACAAACAAACAAACATCTATCTATCTATCTATCTATCTATCTATCTATCTATCTATCTATCTATCTATCTATCTATCTGTCTGTCTGTCTGTCTGTCTGTCTGTCTGTTTGTCTCCTTCCGTCAGACTGTCTCTCTATTCACTATAATAAGACTCGTTGTTTAATTGTCCATTAGAACAAATAGAGCTTAGGAAATGAAGACAGTTTAACCATATTTTACTGTTTAAACTGTCATGATTCTCAATGGAGATATAATCTGTAAGAAAACGAATCAAATATGTAGTATTACAAACAGTTGTATTCCTTTTATTGTGAATTTTTTAAAGTATTCGGTTTGATACACATATATCGTATTCAAAAGCATTTACTTGCAGATATCGAATTTAGCGTATTCGTAACGCATTGGGGCGCCAGCCCAAAGGTACTTCATGTACACCTCCCGTTACGTCAAATACGTGACGGTGTGATTTAGCACCCCTGGGAAATTAATTCTTGGAGGTGTACAAAATACATAGACAGTCTTCTGAATACTCTAAAATTTCGTTTCGCTTAGAAAATTCACTGGAGATATGTCTATGGGCGCCCCTGTTGTCTTTGTGCTGTCCTATGTAATAATGTAAATAATTGTATATATCATGTGACGTCCATTCACTAAGCATATCTTCTTGGAGTTCTAATCCGCTATTTGGCGAGTTAGATTCCTTCTTGGAGATTATGTTTCGTGGTACTCTGGGCCCGGTCAGATGTGAATAACACCTGAGGAGTTCCTACGGATGTGTTGTCTTATATATATATATATATATATATATATATATATATATATATATATATATATATATATATATATATATATATATATATATATATATATATATGTAACTTCTGGGTCTCTCCGATGTGAATAACACCTGAGACGTTCCAAATGGAGTTTATCATCGCATAATATCTCTAGACGTGAGTAAGATGTAATAATACACCTTGCCACGAATAGGGTTCATATATCATCGCATAATATCTCTGGACGTGTGTAAGATGTAATAATACACCTTGCCACGGACAGAGTTCATTTTTGAAAAATATATCAATATCAATTTTTAAAATTAGAAATATATATTATTATATATAAATAAATTCTGAAAATATCAATGAGTTCATAACTGAGATTTCAAATTTGAAAAATCAAGGAATTCAATTATCAAATAAATTAAATTGTGATCAGATTCTTTCTGATTTTCAAGATATTGAATACAGCGCTATGAATAATAAATACGTATTACCAAAAAGGTACGCTTTTATAAAGAAAATCCAGAATGCTATTCGCGATTCCCTTGTATTTTGTAACGACGTCAATAAGTTTGTCCCGTTATTCACTGTTGTCGAAAAAATCAGAAAAGAATTGTGGCAGCAATATGAAATAAAATGCACAATTAATTTTTGAAGGTTAAAACAATAAGAGATATTATCCGCCAAACTGAAAATTCCCCCTTTGTTACCTCAACAGAATAAGTTCTAACCATGGTGACAAAGTCACCAGTGACATGTACAATACAATGGACAGGTAGAACTCTTACTCACCTAACAGGTATCCGTGTGCTCTTCAGCGTGAATGAATTTGTAGATTTTTTTTTATTTTTGGTCATTTTTGTTGCATTTTTTCATTGATTATTTTGGTCATTTTTCACTGCATTTAAAAATGCTAGCGTTTTCTATCGTACATTTAACAAGACAGTCTGTAGTTCTATATAATGGTAAACGAAGCACTAAACTTGAAAAAAAGCTGCTACAAGACATCAAGAACAAGAAGAACGACTTGAACAAGAAGAAATTGAACAACTAGAAGATATTATTGAAGAACAAGAAGAGGGTGCTATTGCAAGAAAAGAAGAACAAGAAGAGGGTGCTATTGCAAGAAAAGAAGAACAAGAAGAGGGTGCTATTGCAAGAAAAGAAGAGAAAGAAGAACAAAAGGGTAAAACAGAACGAAGAAATCTTGACCCTAAAAAGATATTTAAAAGTGATGTGATAAATGAAATTAAAAAAGAATTTAAGATTGATAAAAAGTTTGCTCAATTTATCGTTGATACCTTTCCAAAGAGTCAAAGAGAACAACATATGAATGAAGGATATGAAGACGCTATAACTAATAAGGAGACTTGGAGAAAAAAAATATATTTGGCAAAAATTGGTAAGTCTCAACTACAACACAATGATAAAGAATTTGAGAAACTTGAAAAGTTGATATTTCAAATAGAAAACCCACCGATACCAGTTGCGCCTTTTGTATTCCAACCCACCCAGCAAATATCAGAAGCTGATTCTAAAAAAGGTGCAACTGGTACAACAGGACATGGATATTCAAGTTGAACCCAGAACAGAGTTTCAGGTAGTGGTCTTGTTCGTTGTCCTGGTAATGTTCTCAGTGATATAGCACGATTAGAGGTTCTCAAAGGAGGAAAACGAGCTGGAAATAACTCACCGGAAATAATTAATGAAGCAGCTGATATCTGTATGCGATTATTTCAAGGCGGCATTATGGATATTGAAACATATCGAGAATTTATTGATGAGTTAGTTGAGCATCAAAGGGATTTTCACGGTTATCATAGTGACTAAATCACCGAAATAGAAATTCTTTGAATTTCATTAGCATAGGAAATGCAGGCATTTCTGGGAAATCTTGTACGATTTCGCGATTAGATAAATATTCATTTAGAAAACACTAGTGTTTTTATAATAAGATGATCATACACTACAACCATGATAAACCGACCAGCGTCTATGTAGTAAATTCACGATTGCCTGTTTACAAAGCGTACTATGGTGATGGTCTTGGCAATAGCATTGCAGGGTTATTTGCAAGAATGGCTCCAAAAGTGGCGCCGCTAGCAAAACAATTATCAATGAAAGCCATTGATGTCATTCGTGATAAGGGTATTAGTGCTGTTAGAGATATTGCCGGGAAAGCATTTTCCGCTGCAAAGGATAAACTAATGTCGCTAGTTCGCAGAAGAAAGAAACCGATGATTCGTCATTGGAGTTACCATCTACGGAAGTGATGCCTGCAAGTGTTAGTAAAATAATAAATAACGCAGTGGATCAAAAATTAGTATCGTTGACGACTTCGTCGTTGGCCAATGATGCATATGAGGCACAGAGAAATAATATTGCAAACATGATAGCGGGAAGTGGCTTGAAACCACGACGAAAACCACGATTTAGATCGAGGAATATATAATAAAATGTTCAAATCGTCTCCTGACCCAGCGTTTGATATGGAAGCCACAGTGCGCACGAATGATTCTGTACGCGATTATCAATATTATTCCTATCACGTAGTACAACCAGATATTCGATCAAGAATTGAACTTCAAGTCCAGGATACCAGTAAATACTTTCTACCATGTGAAGCATTTATCGAAGTAGAAGGAGAACTCGTAACAAATGATGCTGATAATGATGATCCGTCATATGACAATAACCCAACTATCCGAGTTGGTTTTGTTAAAAATGGTATCATGGCGCTATTTGATAGTGCTAGATATATGATTGATGAAAGAGAAATTGAATCCATTGAGCGTGATGTTGATGTTGCCACATCAATAGTGGGGTTAGCAAGATATTCTGATGATTATACAAGATCGGCGGATCCATCTATGATGTTTTCTAAGGATATTACTGTCCAGTATTCTAGAGTAAAGGCAACACAAGCTACTGCAGTTAATCCAGCACCAGCCGGATATGTAAGACCAGCTGCTGATTTTGATGTCATAAATAATATTATTAATTACAACCTAGGGTTTGTAACACGCGTAGCAACGTTAGAGGGACAGCGTCGACGATTTTCATGCGCGATTCCACTGCATCATATTTTCGGATTCTGTAGAAATGTTAGAAAAGTTATCTATGGAGCGAAACATACAGTAGTACTTGTGCGAAAGGGTACTGATAATGATGCAATCTGGCATGGTGCTGGTGTCGCCGCGGCTAAAGTTATTTTAACAAAACTATCATTGTGGACGCCAGTAATGACTCCATCAATCACATCAGAAGGGCGATTACTATCATTTATGGATCATGGAGGAAAATCATTGCTAAGTTGGCTAACAACAACAACGGATATTAAACAGGATAATATTGATGGTACATTTACATGACACCTGGCATCAAAACAAGGTGTTTCAGCTCCACGTCATATATTTGTTGCGTTACAGAATAACGCGCGAGTTGGTGATCAAGTACGAAGTCATATGATATTTGATCAGATAGGTGTTAATGAAGTATCATTGAGAATAAACGGACAACAGGAACCATCAGAGGATATACAACTTGATTACACCACTAACCATATTGCACGCGTGTATCATCGACTATTGTCATATATGGGACACGATCAAAATGTCGATACTGGTCTGCAAATATCAAAGTTGGATTTTAAAAGTTTATATCCGATTTATTACTTTTCACTGGAACATCTTGACATACCATCGTTGATATACACTTTAGAGCTCATGTAGTCCGTCCTGGTGGTATTGCTAATTATAGAGCAATTGCTGTCATTCTCAGCGACAAATCAATGTTACCTGAAGGAGTTGGTGGACGAATGAGAGTAATCGATGCACCAGTGGAAAATATATAATGTAACAATTAGATCAATCTGTTATTAATATAATGTCATATAGTCATATTAGTGTTACATTGACTCCCGGTCAGATTAAAAAATTGCAATCGGAATTAGCTAAAAAAATGTGGAACCACGATAACGCTGAAACAGAATCAGATGTCTGGTGGTCAGAATAAATTGTCATTGACGTCAGATAAAACACTTTAATGATGCTTTCAAAGATAAAAAAGGTGTTCAGATCACTCTCTCTCTCTGCAACTGCGATCAAAAACATGATAAAATCAGGTGGTATATTTCCGTTGTTAGCTTCGTTACCAGGTTGATTGCGGCAGCGGCTTCAGCGGTAGCTACGGCGGCAGCGTTAGGATGGGTTGGTACCGCGGCAGGGATGGCACTAAAGAAAACAACTGGACAGGGATACAAAAAAAGGGAAAGGGTTTAAGACTACCAGGAACCCCGTATTCATGGTACAAGGGAAGCGGCCTGAGAATACCAGGAACAGTTTACTAACTCGGGAGCCTTTGGTTCAGGAATCTTTGATTCCCATGTCCAATTTTGATTTAATCGCTGCTGCTAAAAATCTAACGATTAAAAACTTTAGAGGTGTCTTTATGAAAGATCAGTTGCCGGCACAACCAAAAAACGTTGAAACCGGTATTATTAATCTCGATAACAGCACCGGATCTGGAACTCACTGGGTTGCATACGCGATTGATCCGCGTGTAATCGTTTATTTTGATTCATATGGATTAGCGCCGCCTAAAGAATTTATGAGTTATATAAACCGATTAAACACCTTTCATAAAATGAAGACTTGGTACTCAACGCTACCAACACAGAAAATAAATGACCCACCAATATGCGGCATAGAAGTATTGAATGTCCTTGACGCTATTTCATCATCGAGAAAACCACCTCATCAAGTCGTA
This sequence comes from Unio pictorum, assembly GCA_030141615.1. Taxonomy (NCBI): domain Eukaryota; kingdom Metazoa; phylum Mollusca; class Bivalvia; order Unionida; family Unionidae; genus Unio; species Unio pictorum. The sequence goes on along the minus strand of JARLTB010000157.1, from coordinate 2,252,612 downwards.
AATGAATATACTAGTAGTCGCTGGCAACGACGAAGTCGTCAACGAAGATTTTAGAGAGAGAAAATAATTAGAAAATCAAAGATTTTTACAATAACAATGGTTGATATTTTGGGGACGATCTTTATCAGCGCTGAAAAAACCCACCGCGGAAATATCTGCAACCGGTGATGTAAAAAAAAAATAATCGAAGATGAAATAGCTGAGATGTTGAACTTAGCAAGTGTTGACCCCAATGAAATAGTTGTATTTCAAGATCGTCAGGGTAAATTGAAAACGAGTAATGTTTCTCTTGATGATATTTTAGTTAAACAACGCAACGCAGTAAAAGATACTATCGCGTTGTTTTCCAATCAGGGTAAACTCAAACCAGGCGCACTTGTTTCAACAATCACAGATAAATATTAACACTCGATAACAATTATATATCCTCGGCGAATTCATTGAAATCACTCAAAGATAAGTATGACAATCATATAAATATATTTAATAAATTTACTGATTTACAAAAATCCATCATGGACAATATTAATAAACCCGTATTAGAATTTTTGATAATCCTCCAGTGACCGTACCAAAGCTCACAGAGATAAAAACTTCTATGTTGGAACTAGCAACACTTCAAGTTAAATATGTAGATCACGTTGAAAAGTTTACGTCATTTCGTAAAAATATCATTGATAAATTGTTTGCAACCACACTGGATAAAATTGACATAAAACTCCCTGATATTAAAAAATCCATCGAACATATGAAAAACTTCATCGAAGCAATCAAAGATGATTTTCCGAGGATGATAGCAATCATCGAAAAAACAAAAATTCCTCATGAGAAAACCAACAACGTAGTATACACGATTCAATACGGATCATTTGCATGGACTCCTACAAACAACATATTAAGTATCACTACAACCGTCAAGGGTATTTATCGATTAACACTAGTGACACCGACTCAATTTAATATTTCATCAACGAGTTCATCGGGGGTCAACAATACAATATCAACGATTATCGACAAGGATACAACTGAAAGATTCACAATAGCATCTACTGATAATAATTTGGCCAGGGTTTCAGTAACATGGTATGTGGAATTCGTAGCGGATTTAAGTAAAGCAACTTAATTGAATTCTGTTGTAATAAATAAAATGTCATCACAGCAATATCGCTATGATCAGGTCAAAGAATTTCAAACTAAACTCAAAACACTCAGTGAGGGTTTTCAAATAAAAAAAATAAAAATACCGACGAAGAATCACCGCGGTTGATGTTACCGTGTACTCGGTGAGTGGTGTAATCACCGGAGCTTGTATTATACTCTCCTCGGTGATAATGATTGCTCCAATAGCCGTTCCAATTTGTATAGCAGCGGCAACAACAATCGCGGGAATTATTTCAATAATAAGAAAAAAATATCATCATGTAGCCAGCACAAACTACAAGATTACGTAGTTAAATTCCATATTGTGCCAACCGCGTACTCGCAATTATCTTCAATGATATCGTCGTCACTCGATGATACATCAATATCAGATAGTGAGTTCTCAGCGATGGTACGTGTTTCCGTGATGTCAAAATTAGAGCGACAACATGAGTATAATAACAATGACAACACCGCAAGAATTACTTCAACGGATAGCGGAAAATACCAACCCGGTAAAAACAAATGTGATATCAATAACCTCAACGAATCCTGAATTCAGTGTGAATTTCCCTACTCCGATTCCCGTGAAGGAGATAGCGTTAGAGAAACTACGAGTGTATCACAGTTGGCTTAACATTAGATCAAAATCTTTTGGCCGTCAACAACTTGGTGTTTGCGAATAAGAATAAACCCGATGGTACTCCAGACTGGAACATTGTTTCGCTACGATCTGGGTCATACCAAATCGAACAAATCAATAACGAATTTCAACGTAGAATAAAATCAATTACTGGAAATGAATCGAAAATCACTATAACGGTTCACGAGCCGACATTATCGTCCGCGATTGAGATAAAATCACCCAGTTATGTCGTAGATATCTATCAGATTTCTATAAGAACAATACTGGGTTGGCCTGAAAACCCACCACGGACATCCCTACAATTACCACCAGAACCACAAAAATCCGACTATAATTCTGATAAGATATCATATCATGATGCAATGATATCATACGATACAAATTTTAGACTTATGATTTCTTTATAGGGTTGATAGAACCAGGTGGTGGAAGACATGGTTGTTTTTATCCAATTCAAAGTAAAATTAATGAACACTTTATAAAAATAAAAAAATGAATTTGAAATACATATAAATATATTGCGATAAAAACTTTCCAAAGAATCATCGCGAGATGAGATGATCAGATACATAGAAATATGTAACCAAATTATCGCTGATATGGAAGCATTTAATTCATGGATTATTCAAATAATATTAAATTCTATAAATCCTAAATCAATAACAGAATTTGCAAAAACATATAATATACGCGTAGAAGATATTTCAACATTTAAACTCCCCGGGTATAATGTAGATCAATTAAAAAAATCAACCAATGATCTCCTTGATGAGTACTTTCCAAGAATACTTGCCGCATGGAAAAAAATGCATCAACCACAAACAACTATCTTGACATATAATAATGACTCAGATGGTGGTGGTAGGCATATCGCCCCTCAAAATGTGAATATATCCTCATTGATTGCATTGAATTTAGTATGTGATGTTATCGAAGGAAGTTACCAAATAAATCTCGAGCGATCAAATCAAGCCCAGCAGGGATATATTTTATACTCATTTGCACCAACAGCTCCTCCAGGGTTTCTAATTTCAAAGATTGTTAACCCATAGCAGCAGCAGGGGCTGCAACAACAATTGTGTCGTCTTATTTTTTTTTTGACAAATGAGCATCTATAAAATATTTACGAGGAAGTCTTAGTTTGCCAAACTGACGCTTTTTTTACGATTTCGAAGAAGCCTTGGTTTGCCGAATCGACGCCTCTAAAAAGTTGTCTGATTCGCCCCTGCTGCTCTTAGGCCTGATTTCTTGTGAAACTGGTTTCATGAGAGAAAAAACAGACTTACATCATCTAATTTTGGAAAAGTAATATCAAGGAAATCTAAACCCAGTTAAAAGTTTATGAAGAGTTTATTTTCAAAAAATGATGTGTTACGTATATTTAATATAAGTCATTTATATTTATTTTTATTGTCTGTTTCTTAGATTTAAATTTGGCATTCTAAGTTTTAAGATTCGTTTATTGAAGTGGGTGGGGTGACCTGTACTTTTACAGAGTAAACACCAGGTGTTGACCTCATTTCTGACCTGGTTTCAGAGTTGTAAACAAGCTTTTAAAATGATTGGTTGGTTCCAGGAACAAAATGGAGCCCTTGTATAAACATCTTTCTATTTTAGTTGGGTCATAAGGTGTGTACGTGATTCTTTGAACGTAAATTTGTTCTGATAGTTTCTAGAAGATCACGTGACCACTTGTTTACGTAAAAAAGAGATATAAACTATGTTTTGGGAGTGAGCTATTCAGTAGAAAATTGGGCTGTTAGAATATTAAGTTGTGTCTTTTTGAGTTATTATAAATTACCTTGTACTGGAAATTGTGTCAATTCGTTTGGATCAAGAGGAATTATTTTATTATTTATCTGGAAAAGAATTGTGCTCATAGAGAATTTTATTAACAAGAACTGACTAAATCAAGTGACATCGTCTTCAATCTTGGATACTTCGCTGGAATTCGAACTTAGAACTATTTGGACATTTTATTACCAGGACTTTTGCCATTTTTCTAGTGGATAATATTTTGAATTATTTTGGATTAATTTTGGAACTGATTCTTAAAACCGTAAGTTTATGTTTCTTTTCTGAAAAATATTTGTACTCAGTAAATTGCTTATTAAGTTTTACAAGCTTGTTATTTTCACTCGTTCTATGTTACTGTTTATTCGAGCCTAAGCACGTAACAGATGTGAAAGCCAAAGCTCTTAAATATGGTAAAAGAAACGAGAAAACTGCTAAAGAAAAGTATCTTGAATTGTATCCTTCCAGGCATTTCCATGAGTGTGACTTTGTGGTTAATAGTGACTTTTCATTTTTGGGTGCCTCGCCTGATGGAAAGCTATGTGACAATGGAGTATGTGGAATTCTGGAAATTAAATGCCCCTTCTCTGCTAGAAAAATGACCATTGAAAAAGCATGTAATGATATACCAAATTTCTAGTTACAGAAGGATGAGCATGTATCATTAAATTTAACACACTTACTATGCACAGATTCAAAGCGAACTTACGGTTACAGGCTGTGAATTTATTATGTACACACAGGAGGATATGTATGTGGAAAGTATTAAACCAGACATTCCATTTTTGACTTCAATGTTACAAAAGTTAGCTGAATTTTACAGAGATTATGCAATTCCACATCTGCAGTCTTCAGAATAAGTGATTAAAATACTTACAGTGGTGTTCATTTTGTGTAGACATCCCTGACTCGCAATCAAAATTCATATTTGGACTGTTCAATCTGTAAGAAATACATATAATGACAATGGTGTTAGCCAACATGTAGTTTTTATATTTGTTTCTTTATATACAGTCGCTCCCCTGACCAGCGGCCACCTGTTCCTTATGGCCAAAAACCATTGGCACCGAAAGGCCAATTCGCTCATGCAACCAGCATTTTGGTACAATAATATAAACTTTACCCCTCACAAGTGGCAGCATTTTAGTTTAATATATATCCAGAGCCAGTATTGTATACTGTATTAAAGTGTGTTAATTAATCCGATTTCTCTTTCCCGATGTCTAGGTTTTCGTTACTGAAAGAAGTGTAGACTAAAGTACATGTACCACTAAGGTTAATATTAAATCATTTATGCCTCACCAGAAGCCACAATTATTCCAGAAAGCCGAGAAAGACTCAAATTTTAAACACGGCTGCGAGGTCAAATCGGCTTGATGTTAATGGTACACAGTAAAGCCGTTTTAGTTTCTCCCACTTAAGTGTAAAGAAATGGATGAAACCAATAAGTGTAAAGAAATGTATAAAAACAATAGGATATCAGACTGCGACCAACGAATGTGACAAGATCCTTTAAAAACACATGCCATATTGTTTAAATGTAGAAAATTTGTTTTATCGTCTTGTAGTTGGCAACATTGGAATAAGTGTAATTGCAAAAAGATGAACATGTCATTGAGGAAAGAAAAATTCACAATTTAGAAGAGAAAGTGAAAATAATTCAACTGATCCGACAAGGGGGAGAGTTCAAAGATCCTGGCAGAAAAATCTGATGTCGGAAACACTTAGATAAACAACATTATAAGAGATAGGGAAACAATTCTGTGGAAATGGGAAGGTGGAATGGATGGAGAAAGGAAGATTGTTAGAGCCAGGAGATTTATGTATCCTGATTTGAATGACAAGCTTTTCTGTTTGCCTCATATGTAACTCTCAAATGTGTCAGGCAATATCCCTTTAAGCAATTTGGATTTTGCGATTTCCCTATCACCAGTGGCTTCAGTTTCTCACCAGAACACCTGGCGCAGAGCAAAACTGTAAATCTCTCCTTTGCTTTTTTCCCACCTTTACATGAATCCCCCCTTTTTTTTTTTACCAGCGACCTTGTTGGCAACAGTCTAAAAAAGAAACCAGTCTCATCACAATTAAAAATATCCTTGCTGTCATATCCCCTGCATATATTATTCAGTCTTTTGTTTAAATCTTTGACAACTTCATTATTAACATCAGCTGATTCTCCACTACGGACAGAACACTTAATATTGTGTCAGACTTGAAATCTGTGCAACAATTCCAGGGCCGGACCTGCTATAGGGGCTCAGGGGGCCTGGTCCCACCCCCTTTAAAAAAAACCCTATTCACTGTTTTTGATAAAAGATGCAAAGGGGGTTCCGAATTTTTTAATTTTTTATTTATTTATTTTTTTAAATATTTTTTGTATTGTTTTTAAAACATTGCAGTTTTTAGTCACTTTTGTTAGATCCCTTTTTTCAAGGTTCAGATAGCACCAGATTGCACCATTTTGCATCCTTGAAAAAAAATTTCCGGGTTGGGGGGGGGGGGCATGCCCCCGGATCTCCCTAGAAGGTTCGGCGCTTCGCGCCTTCGCTTAACCCAATAACAAGTTTGGGCCCCCCTCCCCTGAAAAACTTAGGTCCGGCCCTGTATTCAGTGCTTGTGGTAAAATCATTTCCTAATTTCAACTGACAAAATTGTCCCTTGTCATTCAACCGGTGAGTGGAATGTTCTTAGCATGTGCAGTGCAAAACCATTCAAAAACAATTCCTCGCTGGCCAACAATATCTTACGGAAGTAGCCCTTTCTACCTGTTTCTACCCTGCAATAAATATCCGTTAGTGTCTATTAATTGTACCGAACACAGCGTAGAATCTGTGTGTTTAAAGTTACCGGGTCCAGCAACAGTCGTAAATATTTAAAGTGTGATGACGTCATCAACCGTTATTTCTACTATCAGAACTTTGACTACATATTTCTGTGCTGGAAATTTAAATAAAATTATAAAATGATACAATCTGAAATAAAAAGCAAGATAAACATTTTATCTTGAGAAATTACTTTCATCATGTTATTCAGCATATTTACTGCAGGGTAGAAACTGGTAGAATGGGCTACTTCCGTCAGATATTGTTGGCCAGCGAGGAATTGTGACCGCACTGGTGAAATTGATGGTTAATTCGCTGATTGGATTTAGGACATGGTTATTTAAGAGTTATGCGTTGGTAAGTAACTGTCTTTTGAATGCATATGTGTAGTTTTTCAGTCTTCTTGTGATTCTGAAGCGATAAAAGACTCGTGAGAAAAAGTCGAATCGAGCGAAGGTTGTAGTCACGCTTGCATTCCGTGTGTGTGTGTGTGTGTGTGTGTGTGATAAGGGTAATTGATGTTGTCAGACATTTCGCCGTAATTTATTGATAAAACGTCAGACTCCTGTGTCTCACCCCACGAGTAAAACATGTGGGTAAAACCTGACGGATGTTACCGTAGCGCCGGACGCTCTTACCCGATTGGTCAATATCTGTGGATTTGATTGACAGGTCAGATCTATAACAGATAGCCCAAGAACATAATATCGTAAATTTCTTCTATAGCAATACTACAAAACGTTTTATGACGAATAAGTTTGCATCAGCGCTAAATTAGTAACGTGACATTGACCTGGCTTGCACTTCAAAGTTGCTATTATTAACATCATGCCTGTATCTGTCAGCGTCAAACCAAGTCAATGTATCGTATTTTATTGAGGTGTGTACATGTTCTATTCAAAAAGAGGCGTACAATAACTTAGAATAGTATTGTACGGCAATTTTTTTTTTACAGGCCATATTGAATTTAACATGCAATAGCTCTGAAATCATAAAATGTTCGAAAAGATCTAGCGACCCCCACCTGAGAATAAATTGTAAATTGTTTGTTCTAATAGTTGCTAAAGCGTCATTTAGCTTCGTTTATAACGGCACGTAGCCTTTACCGTGATTTATTTTAGCTATCCTCATTGTTGTTGTTGTCGGCGTTGATATTGGTGTGTTGACAAAAATATTATTTTCGAAGGACATTCATGAAGACGATATTTGTCTTATTTGAGAGCTTATTTCTTGTTTTTCGTAATAATAGGCTACTAACTGGACCAGAATACACATTTCCTTTCAGATAAAAATCGATTGATAAAGTTATTAAAGTCATTACTTTCAACGCCAGATAATTTTGTTGTTGTTGTTGTTGTTGTTGTTGTCGTTGTTGCGGGGGGGGGGGTATATAAATTGGCAGTATTGAAAACAAGCATACGTGTAGGCAAATGTCCATTATTTTTACTTTGCACCCTCTACTTTTTAATTATTTAAATATTATTTATTTAATGTATTATTAAAACAAAAACTGGTAAAACAAGTAAACACATAATATATGTCAAATATTTGGATCTCGAAACTAAAATATAACTACATTATTGATTTGCGGTACCTAAGAAAGTCATATTACTTAGTGAAATATCATTCCTATTCAAATGTCAAATATATATTACCATTTTCTCTATTGTAGATATACACTCACGCTCACGATGACCTGAACGGTTTTGTGTTACAAGGGTGTATTATCGTAATGCACACAATTATAACATTCTGATGACAGATACGCAGTTTCTGTAGCTTCACCTGCACTAAAAATCTAACCAAACACTCAATTATTACAAGTGTTATAAATGATATTACGTAATTGTTTGCCATGTTATTTGCTCACATGTTTGTCTACGTGATAGACAACAACGAAGCATGACCTTGCTCTCGTGTAGCAGATATAAACGAACAGGAAACCCCAATGCTAGACAAAGTTGCAAGGTCACTGATAAATATAGAAATAAAGCACTATTAATAATGTTGCAGTAAAGTTGAAATTTGAGTCTGCATTTTACACGACATATATCATACGGTCGACCTAATATTATTAGAAATAATACGTAATAATTTATACTGTGACCAGGATGCTTAATTCTGTTTTCTAAATACAACTTGCATTACTAGTATTTGCATGTGCTGTAAAATTGCTGTAGCTTATATATGTTGCGTCCCCCCCCCCCATTAAGCCCCCCCCCCCCCAAACAAAATATGTTAAAATAGCGTCCCTGCTAAGCTCACTGTAATAATACTAGTTATGATATTACTACGCCGATAGAAGTAGAAACAACAACTACTACGGTAAATAAATAGACTTAAGCTTAAATTACTATTTGCAAATTCGCTGCGGATGCTACTGGCACTATTTCGATCAATTAATTATTGACAGTTTGATGGCCGCCGAATCAGTTGTTGATGCATAAGTAAATCGCAGAAAATCTCAAGATAATTTTAAAAATACATCAGCAAAACAAATCAACAAGCTTTGAAACACAGCGGCCAAAAACAATGTCAAGGTTTCAAGTAGAATGTCGAGTAATACAAGTGGCCTTGGGAGAAACAAACATGTTCCTCGCAGCTATAAACAAAGGTCAGCTCATACTTACTAGGTAAAATACACATTTAATCATGTTCGTGGTAAGGAATATGCACCTTAAATAATATATAACAAACGGTTTCTAGTCTGCTTTACGTGTTGGTGTCTCCGAGTGGTCTAAAGCGCTCAACGTTACGGACCACTCCTCTGGGTCCAGAAATTTACCCCCCCCCCCCCCGGTCAATTACCACCCTGCAACTAACACCCTGCCATTTACCCCCTCAGTATATTACCCCCACCCACCAATCTGTTACTATAACATATAATTGTTATACCCTAAGAATAAATAATAAATTCAAATACATTGCAAATTGCAAATTTTTATGTTAGTAAATGAATCTCAGCCTTGAAAATATATACTTGTCCAGGAGTGTTAAATATTAAAATCATCATATCATAATGTTATAGTACCATAAAATATATTTATATCATTACAGCCAGAGGCGTGGCGATGATATTTTGCGCCCGGGACGAACTATAAAATTGGCGCCCCAGCGATCTTGTGACAGATTTATTACCCTTGTTTTCTTATTATAATGTAACGCTGCAAGCCTCATTTTGGCGCCCCTGTACCTTGGCGCCCGGGGACATATGTATCCCCCTGCCCCGCCCCCCCCCCCCCCCAGCTCAGAGGCGTAGCAATGATATTTTTCGCCCGGGGACGAACTATAAAATTGGCGCCCCAGCGATCTTGTGACAGATTTATTACCCTTGTTTTCTTATTATAATGTAACGCTGCAAGCTTCATTTTGGCGCCCCTGTACCTTGGCGCCCGGGGACATATGTACCCCCCTGCCCCCACCTAGCTACGCCTCTGCCCTAGCTACGCCTCTGATTACAGCTGAATGTTATGTGCGATCCCTCGCAAATATTCAAAGTGCTCTCTATTTGCAAAGTCATTAACAACAGTATAGACTGAGCACAGATTATCAAATTGTGTTTCGTCGCTGCTCGTCGTCATCACTGTATTTGCTTTAGTTCGATTTTGTATCTGTATTTCTAAATGATGATAATGGCAGGGGGTAATATACGGGGCGGGGGGGGGGGTTATATAATTGTTAGGGGGTATTGGCAGAGGGGTAGTTGCATGGGGGTAATTAACAGGGGGTAATGTCCTGCTTCCACATCCTCATTATTATTATATATAAACTAGTACACCTCCGCTGTTTGTAGAATAATCATACAAGGTCATCGGTATATCGATTAATGTCTACGTAAAATACTTTGCCTTCGGCCCGGCCCTGGGACGTGCGGGGCCCGATGTAGCATGCGGCGCCCAAGACAGAAACGACGAGCGGGGCCCCAAGCAAAAATTGCATTGCCAGAGCGCGCGGTACCCAAGGCGGTTGCCGTACTAGAATTTTTTATATGATCTTTAGTGCTACTAAGTACTGTCAGCAATCGCCATGTTTAAGTCACGGTTCAATGCCTTTCAATAAAGAGTAATGGTTGCATTTATAGCAATAACTGTATACAATAAACAAAAGGTTTGGTGTACTGACCTTGAAAAAGGACAGAATATTCCAGAATGGATCTTAGATATATGTCCTTTCTCGAAGCCGGAATATATATATATATTTTTATGCATTGCACACATACACACACACACACACACACTGCATAAATGATATACCATTTGATGTGTATACATTGTTCATGCCGCGTTCCCTTTAAATGAAAAAATTATACAAGGAGTGGTATATAATTGATACAGCATACATACTATACATATATTTTATTTACATCACATAACAATCCCTGCGAAGGTAGTTCTACTTGTGTTTTTTTTACAATCACATGCAAATTGATAAGTTGATCGTTTTTTTTTCGAGTTTCTTTTTTTATTCACATTTATTAAATCAATGTAAGACACTCGTGATTTCAACATGAAATATGTTTTGTTTTTAATATGAAGTAAGTAGTGCACTACAAACACAGTTAACCTCTTTATACACAGAACCTGAACTATCGGGCATTCACGTACTGGCGTATGGAAATTAGCTAGGGATAGAAACTAAGCGAATCTACGAACCAACAAGAGACAATTGAAATATCTTAATATATTTATAGTTTATCCAAGTCATTATTCTGCTTTAAATAGCATTTTTAAAGGCTAAAAAAGTCCATCCACCCATTTGGACGGTTTGACTAAACGTTACGATCATTATTACTGGGTCCAAAGACATCGTCGTATGACCCAAGCGAAAAATCCCCAACGCTCGTATTTTCATTGATTTTTGTCCGTATCTAGTTATCCAGAGATCGATATATATATATATATATATATATATATATATATATATATATATATATATATATATATATATATATATATATATATATATATATATATATAATACCCTTAGCACAAAAATAGCTGAAGGAAATATGCAGTTTTTAGTTAAATATAAATCACTCTTTGACGTTTTGGAATTATATGTATTCAGCTTTATATGTAACGTACCGTCTATACTCACTTAAAAGTGCGCCAGACTGAAAACAACAAAGATCCTTGTAGGCCACCTTGTGAGGTAGGTTGATTGGTGGATTGTACCCTCTTACAAAATTTATTCGGTTCTCGTAAGCTACAAGATGATCGCATTCGATGTCATTTGCAGGATCGAGTACATGTAAATATAAATAATAGTGTGAGACTTATAGGTCGATCAAATAGATATATAGAACAGAATGACACCAGACCCCGAATGGCATGACTACCTACTGGTAAGGCCCATCTGGAGTTGCAAAAGCACTTTGCGCTCGTTCTTCACTTCGAACTGGAATTTGCCAGTATCGATTTTCGATCAAATAACTTTGGTCACACCGGCAAAACATGGACTCATGATCATGAAACAGTTTTACCAGGAATTTCTTGACCCTGTGTAACTTCCTGTAATCGACGCAAAATCTGTGAATACCGTGTGACCATTAATTAAATTTCCAGAGAATGAACGCGAACCAATCGTCACTCTGCTATGTTCGGAATTTCTTTTCTAGGGTAGAACTCTGTTCTGAAATTAAACATTTGTTAGCATTTGTTTATAAAGGAGTCAAACAGACTATGAGGAACACGGTAAACTTTGATTTCATGGTGAAACTGTCACGAATTGAGAATTTCCCGTGACCAGTAGTCAACGTAGGAGGTCAGACTGACCCAAGGTTTGGCGCTTCTAAACAGGCGGAAAATGTACATAATTATGCTTGGCCACACTAAAAAAAAGGGGCGTGTTTACCACACTAAAATTCCCTGTTTAATATCGTACATCGAAAATTCAGATCAGTATAACTACTCTTCAAAGGAAGATACTAGTCTTTGGACTTCAGTCTCTGACTCCGAGAAAGAATTTGCAAGAAATTCTCCTCGTAATTACCGGTGACCAAGGGGCCAGATGCCTGGGAAGAATCGGGGTGTAAACGACACAACTTAAGGTATTTTACTTCAATTCCATGAAATTTATTGATGCCAATATAATGCTTTGCTTGAATTGTCTGATAATATGTGCATGAATTTAGTTGTTTAAATTCCTATATACGTTTTTCCTGATATGAGTATAATTGTGCTGATTTTTATATTTATTTTATAGAAGTGTGACGAATTGTTCAATCTGTCGTCTTGTTGTATAGAAAAGGGGTATTCTAATATTTCGTGTATTACTTCAGTTATATGAGTTATGAGAATCCGTTTGAATTCACCCATCTTAAATGATTTTATGTATGATAGACTCAAAATGTGTATTCGCTGAAATAGCGTAATTAGGGAACTAGGATTGCTTTAGGTCTGCCATATTTGGCCCTTATAAATAGCCTTTGACATATGTTTGAATGCCGATAGTGAAAACTGATAACGAGGGAGGGAGATATGATTCACTCCCCGTAGAATAGCTGACAGGAAAACTTAAGCTAGCTCTCTGTTTCTCTTTAGAAGGGGAAAATAGCTCTTCACGTGCAGTGAGAAGTCTGCAGAGATATATTTGGGACATCTTCACACGCAGTGAGAAGTTTGCAGAAAGGAAAACGGGAGGAAGAAGGAGTGAAAGGACGAATTGGAGAGAACCATGCTAAGCAGGTTATGCACTCGCACACGGCAACGATTTCGACTGTTCACTCGATCGTATGATGATAAAAAATCATATCTGTAAACAGATTGGCTATTTGTAAAAAAAAATTATAAATTTAATTGTGTCTTAAAGGGTTCGAAGACAGGTTTATTCTAAAAGAAGTGTATCGTTCTAATGTAATTGTATTGGTTTTCCATTGTTTGTAATTGATTAAATTTTGATTCTTTTGTATACGGGGGTTCGAGTATACTTATTCTATCTGTAAGTTTACTCGAATCGGGCGAATTATATCGATGGCGGTCATCTCCTAGATACCGAGTACTGAAAGAGGTGGGAAATATAATAACATTATATACACCACCCCATAACATACCGTCTTTCTTCTGTACCAACACAACCGGAGAACTATACGCCGACTCAGCTAGTTCTAGAACTCACAAGTCTATCATAGCTTGAATTTAATTTCGGACAGTATTCTAATTTCGTATAGACTAGCGGATATTGTTTCAATTTCACCAGCATCTGATCAAGTAACTTCAGGGTGAACTCCTCCAACTCCATTTTGCCAGGTCGTTCGGTCAAGACGCTTGAGTAGTCTGGGAGTAATCACTCCACTTCCTTACGTTGCTCTGGACAATCAAGGACAACGTCGACGTATGTTTCTTCATCGTCAACGGATGACTAGGGAAAACTTGCGCCTCTCCTTCGTTGTCGTCGGGTTCTTCAGTCATAACTGTGGCAACCACGAACTATGTGGGTGTCTCTCTTTCACAGTGATGTGTCAGGAGCTTTACGTAGTACAGCTTCTCCTTGCCTCCTAGCCTGTTATGGTAGTTCTGCCCACCTCTTTTCTATGTTACAACGAATGATCTCCTCCATGAGACTTGAAAATTCTTGTGCTCTAACTTCAGCAACCACAACACCTTGTCACCCACCTATAAGTGATATTTCTTCGTCTAGTATTTGTAATATTTGGCTTGATAACCCCTTGCGTGGCTGAGATTCTCCTGAGCTGCATTGTAAACATAGTTCAGCTTCTTGCAGAGATCAACAACATATTATTATGTTGTTCGCACTTCCTCGAATGGTTCATCCGTCTATGACTTCTTTTAAACAAACATGGGTCCCCTGACAGTCCTCCCATAAACTAATTCGAACGGCGAAAATCCTAAACTAGCCTGTAGTACTTTTCAATACGCAAACGTATCGTATGAAGGTATCGATCCAGATCCCTGGATCGTCTTCACAGAGCTTCTTCAGAGCCTGTTCAATGTTCCATTGAAACGCTCCACAAAACCATAGCACTGACGGTGATACGGGGTAGTTGTCAGGTGTCTAAAGGACAGTATTCTGTTTACGTCTTCCATTATATGGCTCACAAACTGCGTTCCATGGGCAGTTAGTATCTACTAAGGGACACCAACTCTCGACCAAACTCATAACAAGACCTCAGCCAGCGTGACTGAGTCAATGTTTTTCAAGCCATGTAATTGACTATCATTAGTATATAAAGATTGACACTGTCTGGCACCGGCTTTATCGGACCTACTAGGTCCATCGCAACATTCCAAAGAGATTCGTTTATCAGTGGGTTGGTTCCTAGTGGCACTGGGTGATGGGAGGTTTTAGATGGAACCCGGTGACTCTTGTCACACGACAAACAAGACCTCCTAACATCTCCATACAAACCTGGTTATTTAAACTCACTATCCTATCTCTGATCTTCGCCACGCCCATGTAGCTTCCAAGGTATTAAATTGTCTATGGGCAAAGTCGTGGGTCTTAGTTGATTTAACCCTGACCTTTGCTTCAAAGCCCTCGTCTCAACGGACCCCGCGGGTACAGGTCTACACCTCATAGGGTCAGGCTGTGGCAACACATACATACACTGTAATATTACATCATGACACAGTCCCGACAAACATGCAGCTTGAATTCGTCCCTTTACATACGGCGAATCAAGATCACTGTTAACGACCGAGAGCGAATCTTTCTCCCCGGTTAGCAAACTGGACTTAAACCGTCTCGCCCGTGTAGTCTCCAGTCTTGGACATGACTACTATCGATAACTTCAATCGGTATCATACAGCACGGTTTCCATCTCAACGTTAACCATACCTACCACTATTTTAGTCAACTCCACTTTTTCTGTTGTTTAACAGTAATCGGAGTTAGCAAATTAATCGTTGTCGGACGATACTTCCTACAATCCTTAACGATTTGGCCTGGTCTGTTGCAGACGTAACACACCAGCTCACCTTTCCTCCCTGTGGTATCCTTCCCTGCCCCCTGAGTCTTCCCGACTCACGAAAGTTTCCTCGGCTGATATTCCCGTCTCCTGGCCTCCCACCATTCTGACCATTCCGTCTTTGGGGTACCACCTCAGTGGTTGTATGCTCACCGATGCCAGATCGGTCCCTACCACCTGAGGTGGTTGGACGCGAATGAGCTATTTTATACCGCTCATTCATCACGCTTATATCATACAAGGTAGAGATTGCACGCTCCGCTAAGAACACTATTAGATCTTTTGTGTATGTATTCATGGCGTGCTCTTTCACAATTTCCTCGCGTATGCGAATCATACGTCAGCGCGGTACCAAACATTTTCATCCATTTTTAAAAAATTGCACGTACACATTATGGAATTGCGCGTGCGTTTCTGTAGCTCTCTTTGACGATTCTCTAATAAAATTTCCGAATTGTTTCCGCCGACAGCTCATAGTGCCGTAGTATCGTTGTCTTCAGAGCGTCATTGTCGTGAGCGTCATTCGCAGTCATATTATGGTAGATGTGTTTGGGTAGCGGATGAACCAGTACCAACGTTTAGAACTACGTCAAAAGTTGTCATTGATTTAATCCTTGTCGCTGAACATGTGCATGGTGGTCTGTATTGGTCGTCTGTCTTCAGATCGCCTACTATATCCCCCCTTTCTGGACTGTGTTTCGATCATTAGACTCTCCATGACTAACATATGTTCGCGTTCTCTAGAGTTTTCTCCGGCCTGCAATCTGGTTAGTGCGAGCTTTTTCTCTCTGACTTATTGCCCCACACGTATTTATCCTACTTCTAGCATGGCCCTACTCTATTTAAATCAGATTATTCCTTGCAACAACAATCAATAAACGGGCAGTAAACAACTGGAATGTCTCTCCAAATTCAACTTAACAATTACACACTAACCTTGGCGTAATTACTACTGCGGGGTTGGTATAATACCGCGTTTTCCAAGAGAATACAAAGGTAATTATTCACTTTTTACTTCACAAATTTAGATTACGACTCCGAGTATTTGCCTCAATCTCTTACAATATTTTCATCACAATATGTAAAGAAATTTCAAGACAATTGCATGAAAAAATATAAAAGAAAATAAGCAGACATTGATTCAATATACTCTGATTGCCATTTCGTGACAATTACTATTGAAATTATCACTGTTTGCGTATTTTATTCTATATTTGTTTAGACTTTGTACTCGAATAAAATTGTTGTGATGCATGGGACGAGCTCCCCACTTGACGACCACCTTGTCGTGGTAAGTTGATTTGCGGATTGTTCCTACTTACAATGTGTCCGCTTCATCGATACAAGTTCAAGGATAACCGTCCAGGGTCTTATTGACAGGATCGAGTAAATATAAATTGAAGTGTGAGATTTATAGGTGGACTAAATAGAGAGCTAAGCAGATATATACGAAATAAGGACACCAGGTCCCGTACATGAAAAACACCAATTTAATCAATTACATAAACCACTGAGATAATACATTACATTATTACTTTACAATACTTTTGAAATAAATCTTTCACCGAATTTCAAACACAAATAAATATATTTATTTAAATAGCCTATCTGTTTTAAATTATAGAATTTGTTCATCATAGAATGGAGTGAACAATCGAAGTCATTGGCTTGTACAACTTCGTAATTCGTTTATTTCCGGTTCACTCAAACTTTACTGTGGTTGTCCTAGGTATTTGTTTTTCCATCTCCTATCTCGCAACTGTATCGCTTGTTTATGTGGGTAGGTGGATACATAAATATGTATATACGTAGATACTTCGATATGTCGGTATGTCAGTAGAACTAGTTCCCTTTGTGATTACAAGTTATGCTAATCTTCTACACCCAAATTGTGTTCGTTTGACTTTTCAGACATTTGGTTACTTTGATAAATGTTTTACGAGAGAATTTCTTCTACATTTACTCTCAGAGACTTTTATATTTTTTTCACTCTTGCAGGAAACATGTAGACTGATTAGATTTTTTTCAATGGGTCTTATTTAAGACTAAGAAATTTCGTGTGGGAAACACGCCTCTTATTTAGTGTTGCTAATCATAATTAAATATATCTACCGCATTGTATAACTAGGCGACAAAATTTCGGTGAGCCTGACTGAATCATGAATCTTCAAAGAACTACTTTTTCTTCATTCCTTTAAAATATATCATCAATTACTCGGATAAAGTTTTTATAATAATTATCAAAAGTTCTGTAATCTGGACCATTAGAATCAACTGAGCTAAAAGGTTTATTGATGTTATCATTAAAATATTTCATTCATTTGTTTCTTTCATTACATCTAATTTTCGTTTCTCAGCTATTTGTTCAGTAATTTTTGGTTTTCTCTTTTTGTTGTTCTTTTAACTTTCCTAACAAAACTTTTACTTTTATTTTTAAGCTCTTCTGACAATGAAGATATTTCAGGTTGCTTGCCAACCACCACTTCTGTTACCGGTTTAAATATTTTAGCAGTTTCTTCCTCTACAGCACGTTGTCCTTGAGTACCTTCTTTTAATACGCCGCTCTTGTCTTAACAATTTTCTTTAGCAATGTGTTATCGTCCATTTTTTTGTGTATATGATTTTATACAATTACTATAGAAATTCATCAACTCAGTGGTGAAACATCTTAGCGAGATCACTCGCCATTTTATTAAACAAGAAAATTTATATTTATCTTTTGTAGCTTTACGAATAATTCAAAAGATTTATCTTTCGTAACATCATCGCTAACAATCTTTCACATATCAATATTGTCTAGTACAGGAAATAAAATAAAGCAATTAGTATTTTTTCTTATAATGTTATGCATATTATAGAACCCCTGCGCAAGATAAATTGAATCATTTTTTTTTAAAGATGATAATGAAAATTATGATCAAATTGTATTCATTTCAGCATTGTTTAGCGGAATATCATCAAATACAATTATGTTTTGTTCCGTCTAATCAAGTTCAATTATTTCTTAATAATAAAAAAATATCTTCACCTACACTATGATCATCACGTAGTTTATCATTATATTTCATCAGTAACACAAACTTATCTTGTTGTAGATTTATTGTATAAATAAAACTCGATCATAATTAAACTTTTTATTAAGTAATAAATTCATTAACAAATTTTTTTTGCCAGATCCCGTTCGTCCAACAATAAGGTAATGACAATCAGAAAGTTCACCGTTGTGTTTATGTTTGATTAATCTTTCAGTATCAAAGTTCAATATTGACATTTTTTATATCTTACATAAAAAATAATTAGTTACTGCACGAAATTCGGAACTGCACTAACAGGATCTGAGTCAAATTCTGTAACTACGACAAAAGAACAAGATTTATCAAATTATCTAAAAGAATTCCGGCGACGCAATGACAGGTAGTCTGTTAATGACAAAAATAGAGTAATTGCTCTTGAAACTGCTTATCCATCAATAAACCTAAATGAAACTCAAACCGTCAGTTATTTACAACTAAAAACCGTAGATGATTAAAAAAAGTACTTGATACTTGATACAATCGATGGAACAATTACAGATACTATTGATATTACCGGTAATGCAAAAAAATCTGATTAAAAACTGCTTATCCACCGTCAAATTTGAATCAAATTCAAGCAGTAAATTATTCACAATTAAAAACAATTGATGATAATAAATTTGATAAAACAGGTTGAAAAGTACCCTTAATAAGTCAGATAAAATATTATTGGTCTCGAAGAGAATTTCCGTTGGTAGATGTGTTAGTATGAGCCAAGCAGCAAGTTATAATCATGTTTATTCTGTTTTTGATGCACGTGTTAAAAACACTGGTGATATAATGTCAGGAAATCTGATTATGAAAAATAATACAAACATAACCGGTTTATCAACAAATACGTCTCCTTCTTTTAATACTGATGCGGTTAGTGACGAACAATTGCGTGGTGCACTTACGCCGTATTTACATTTGTCTGGTGGATCGATGACCTACCTGGTCGATATATATGGGCGGTACCGTAAATTAATTTATAAAATTTACCTCGACAATACAACGCTAGAAAATGATTATTGGCTTGCCAATGTCAGATTTGTTAAAAATAATTTTGTTAAGTTGAGCTGTGATACAATCTCGGGTATGTTATCTATTGGCGGTAATAAAATAACATTATCATATACTCTAAGGGCAGACGCGGATCTAGCAAATACAAAATCCATGGACGATAAAACAACTAGCAACAATTATCTTGCGTATAGCTGCGGAACACTAAAAAAGCCAACAAACATGGTTGCTAATAAAAATAAAATTAACTTATATTCCAATCGTCGACGCTGATCTAGCAAATAAAAAATATGTCGACGGCACCCAGTGAGTATTACGAAATATGATTCAGTTATTTGGATCAACTTCTCTACCGCTCGCCTAATAATGTTTAGCACAGTTGACATGGGCGCCAACAAAATAACATCATCATATACTCCTATTTCATCAACAGATCTAGCAAATAAGCTTACATAGACTTTATTAGTGCAGGTGAAATAAAACGTACTAAAATAATGTTCGTTTTATTACTAGTTTAACAAAATCTGTTACAAACCGAGTTGGATTCATTGCTACAGCGTCAACACAATATTTCGGTAATACTCCAAATCAGGTGTTTTTGTTTACAACCGGAGTAACATTATCAGGAAGCTCAGAATGGGCAATAAATGGCGAAACAACGCACGTTTGGTTAAAAATACAATGTCCGTACTCGGTAGCATTTTGGTAATTTCAGCTGCACTCAGATTAAGCTCTGGTGCTGGTACAATTTATAATTGGAAACTTTAAGGGTCTAATGATGATTCAACTTGGACTGACATGTATAGCACAACAAACAGATATATTTCATCTGCACAATTATTTTACTTTAGCTGCTGAAAATACTGTTAATAAATATACATATTTTCGTATTGATGTTAACGCTGCAGAATGTCCGTACCACGGACAGATCGCGATTCAAAGATGTACGCTAGACGATCGGTTTTAAATTGTGTAACAAATTTAGTCAAATTTGTTTTAATCTACGATCATATTATGTAATAATATGTAATACAGGCAGAACTAGCAATTATACGTTGCATTATGATTTATTGAATAAAGCTAATGATGCTCAGTGGTCGGAAGAAAAAGCTAATTTTATTCGTATTATGCACATGCGCGGTCCACAGTTGAGTGAGGCAAGACTACTAAAGCTTAACAAGGCAAATAATGATATTATTATAAAATCAAATTTAACAGAATTAAAAGCCCATAGATGTAGAAAACCGGAGGAGACAAGAATAGAATATTGTCACAGTTGTCTTAAGAAATTGTCAGAATCAAGAAGGTCAAAATTAAGAAAAAAATAAAAAAAATTTAAGCTATAGTTTGTCAAAACGAGAACATTTTAAGCATATTGGAAGGTACTATCATGACAAGCATACACTGCTTGAAGTTTTGGGAAATATGTCAAAAGATGATGAGCTTTTACAAAAAGCGTACATAAATGCATTTCGTCCAATAACAAACATGCCAAGTTATGTTTTTGATCTGGTTCTTGTGAACAAATCATTATCAATCATTAAACCCTTTCGCTCTGAGATTCATAACTTTGATGATATTCAACAAAAGACGTTTATCAACGAGTTTGATTTTTTTAAATCTACCTTCTATAGAAAATTACCTACACTAACATAATCTCGCGAGTTATCGTTGTTAAGATACTATACATAAAGTTGAAAAAATATATACATAAAACTTATTATATTGGTAATAAAAGGCATGATATCAGTAATTCAAATGTACTCCGTGTCGATGTTTTATCACATTATATAACGACATACGCAATTATTACACAATATATTGTTCTCAACAAATTTAGTCTAAGAGATATCGCGCTAGTCCTTGATTTCATTGATGAAATAGGAAATTATTGCAAAAATATTGTAAATGTAAAAGATTTTTTACTCTTATATAATAAATTTAACTTAAATAGTTGGTAAATAAAAAAGAAGTATTAACGGATGAACGAAATAAGGATACGACATCACTTGTCTATGACAAATAAAGAAATTTTATAGCTGATGACCATATTCCTAAATTTTGTAAATTTCTTGACATAAGTTTTGGAATGTTTACCTTCGAAGTAATGTAAAACATTTTATCGTACAAAAAGATATTTGACGAGTAATTTCATATTTACCGTTATTATTAACACGTTCCGCATAGTTTCTAGCGGAGCAATGTTTATTTTATTTTGATTAATTTGATCTGGAAACGGTGTTAGCTTATCAACAGCGTTAAAACGAGCCCAATTAGATCTTATCTTCGCAGAGTTAAATATTACATGAATGATTTAATTCACGAACTCCATACCTTTGATAATGTTCTTACTTATATTTTACCGATGCTAATAAGCAAGCAAGTATGAAAATATATAATGAAAAACGTATAAACCAAATGCGTTTATGATAGATAAATTTCATCAAAACTTTTAAAATATTTATTTAGATTTTGTATTCGTTCTCTGAGTATATGCCATGCCGTACATTTTAATTCCAGCTCTTTTAAATAGCTATCATCTTCTAACTCAGACAAGTTTAGAAATATTATGTCATAAATTTCATTTTCAATCTTGCTTCTGCTCAAATCTTTCATTCTTTTTAAGTTCCTAAAAAACTCGAATCAAGTTTGAAATCTCGTTCCTCCTTAGTCAATTCATCATCAATTTCATCATCAGTTTCATTACCATATATCCTTTTGTATTTTATTTATACAATTCTTCTTATTTCTTCTCGTTCCTTTTTCTTCTTCCGTTCTCATGTTCTCTAATAAATACCCGAATCAATTGTTCTTATCCTGGTGATATTTGTGTGTCGTGTTGATTCACTTTCGTATAATATAACCTAATTTCTAATATGAAAATCATGACAGTCGGCGAGGAAGTATCATCAAATCTCAGTAGTAGGAAAAAAGGAGAGTTTCTAGCTCAGAGACATCAACAAAGGTCAAAACAAATATGTCGTCAAATATGAATATGTGAACGATGTAATGGTTATCGTTGAGCCAGAATCTCAAAATTATTAAAAGGTAGGAGAATAAATTTTATAAATGAGAAAAATGTCAGGTCATGGAATCCAGTAGAAATAAAATTGAATATATTTGTTTTGATGTCTCTGATCAAGAAACCTACTTTTTCTACTACTTAGCCATGTAATATGGCTTTCCACGTGTGTTGAGGTTTTCGTCGTGTTTATAAGGCTATCGTCGTGCCTATACGGCTTTCATCCTGTTTATTGGGTTTTCATCATGTTTAGACGTCATCCTGTATACAGGGTCTTTTTCATCCAGTTTTTATAATTTTCATCGTGTTTATATTGTTACGTGCTTAGGCTCGAATAAGTAGCAACACAGAAAGAAGTGAAAATAACAAGCTTGTTAACACTTTAACAATCAATTTATTGAATACAAATATTTTCATAGGAAATAAAAATAAACTTACGGTTTTAGAGAATCAAGTCCAAAAATAATCCAATATAGAATTCACAAAAAATAATCCACTAATGGAATTGCAAGAGTCCTGATAAATAAATGTCCTGATAGTTCCCGGTTCGAGTCTTGACGATGTAATCTAATATGGACGACGATGTCACGTGATTTAGTCAGTTCTTGTTTTTTTATAATAATCCAAGTGAAAATCTATGAGCACATGTTCTTTTCCAGATAAATAAAATAATTCCTCTTGCTCCAACGAATTGACACAATTTCCAGTACACTGTAATTAAAAAATAACTAAAAAAAGAAGACACAACTTAATATTATAAAAGCCCAACATCTACTGAACTGTTCTCTCCCAAACAATAATTTAAATACCCGTTTTTTACGTAAACAAGGGATTACGTGATTTTCTGGAAGGTCACAGAAAGAACGTACAATCATAAAAACACGTACGCATGGAATGATCTAGATGAAAAAATCAGCCATCTCTCACCCCCCAGAACTAAAAATAAATGAATGTCCTTGGAAAACAACCAATCATTTCTAAGACCTGTTTATCACTCTGAAGCAAGGTCAGAAATGAGGTTAACAAGCAAGGTCAACCTGTGTTTACAGATAAAGTATAGAGATTTTTCTAGAATAATCTCCCAATTAATGAATTTTAAACCAAAAATGACAAATTAGGATCTGACAATTAAAAATAAATGATTTAAATCAAATATACGTAACAATATGGCTTTCATTATTTTTTATAGGGTTTTCATTGTGTTTATAATACTTTCATCGTGATTATAAGGCTTTCATCCTGTTATAGTGGTTTCATCGTGTTTTTAGGGCTTTCATCCTGTTTATAGTACTTTCATCCAGTTTATAGGGTTTTCATTGTATTTATAGGGCCTTCATCATGTTTATAGGGCGTTCATCATGTTTTTAGGGGTTTCATAATGTTTATTAGGCTTTCATAATGTTTATTAGAGTTTCATAATGTTTATAGTGCTTTCATCGTGCTTTTACGGCCTTCATCGTGTTTGCACGGTGACAAAAGTACATTTCATGACGTACTCTCTACTTGTCAAGTATCTAGCAGGTTCCTGGCTGTATTGGTAAAATATTAATAAGATATATAATGCCAGCTTGCATTTGTAATCGCTTTTTTACTATTGCATTCTAGCTGGATACATTTCTAACTAAGGTGGTCCTGACGCACTAAGATTGATAAAGAAAATCCAGTATGGAAGATGGTACACTACAATACACCTGAACTTGGCAATAACATCAGTAGATCTTTGTTAGATGATATTGATACAAATTAGAATCGTCGTTTGTGGTTTTGTTTGGCTTAGCAAAGACGGTGTAATATATTACATCTTTCTTATTGTGGCAAAGCACTAGGCGAACCTTTTTAGACAGTGGTTGCCACAAGTTTAAGTTAGTACCGTCGAACCAATTGGCTTGCATGCAATGGTGGATATAATACAATGATCTAGATTATTCTAAATCCAGGCGATTACCTGCATTAGACAGGTCGTACTAGGTGAACCCAGTGCAATTTATTGTCAGCGTTGTGTAGCAGTTTCTATAACGCTGAAACAATGAAACAATCGCAGTGGACAATACTAAAACAATCGCAGTGGACAATACTAATGAGGACATTTTAATTTGTGTGGCTTAACGTTGAAGTCAAGCGGAAGGTCCAAGCGAGCAAACAAGTATTTTGCAATTTGGAATGAAAACAGGCATTCAAGTTGTAAGACGATTATATCTTTTGTATTGCCAATCCAAGGACTTTTGAAATATTTCAACTATCCATGAATGTATCAAAATATTGACTTATATTGAAACATAACTATAAAGCAGTGTTATATGAACACTGTTATTTATGAAGGATGTAAATAATTTGCCCGTTTATGTTATATACTGACCGCCATATTGAACAATACATAATTATCATCACTATCACCACCGCATCCATGAAAATTCAAAATGAATCTTTCCAGGACAATTACTCGGGTATTAAAAGTTAAAGTAAAACATATGCACTGTTACGACACAATGGACTTAAACTAAGTAACAGTAAAGAGCGAAAACCAACACGTTTTGTAAAATTCAACAAATAATTTATTTATCAGGAATGCATGTGAAAATTTTAAAATAACATACCATATTGTGACTTAAATCCCAAATAGTTCTAAAGTTTCGATTACAAGTTCAATGACGTTCCAACCGAATTTAGTATTATTCCAAATAAATTCCTATACTGAATGTCCTAATGTGCTAATGGCCTGAAGTGTGGCGATATGCTAACAGTCTTTTGATATATCACACTAATATAGTCCAAAATGTCTTTAAATGAATTCACTATAATTCGAAATTCCTGTTTAAGTCCAAGAATATTACTGAGCACTTTGCAATTCCGGTCAATAATAATTTAAATAAATATATCTACCTAAATTAAAAACTGTATGTGTGCGTGCGTGCGTGTGTGTGTGTGTGCGCGCGCGTGTGTGTGATTTGGATTTTTAACGTAGCTTTAAAACAATCATTCATCGCTACGATGTCTAAATTGTGGCACTTAATAGTGCATGACATGTAGCATGATAGGCCTGCCAGTCCTAACACTAACCTCCTAATAGAAGCAGCTGTTAAGCATCATTTTTAAAAGTCGTTTGGTATGATGAGACCGGGGTTCGAACTTGCGACATTCCGCATTGAAGGCGGACGCTCCAAAAACTAGACCACCGAATCGATTAAATTGAAAACTAAACGAAACAATAAGACTGATTAAGCTACAGATTTTAAGGCAATAATAGGTCATTTCTTAAATAAACAACATTATATAAAAAGGTAAGACACACTAATAGAGCCAGAATCTAGATATGTCTCCTCTCTAAAACATTCAAAGCTGTCAACAAGTTTAGAAATTTCCAGAAGGAAAACTGATGTCCTAGACTCAGATTCAAATAAACATGTTTACCTCCATTAATAACGATCTGAATATTTGATATTTTGATCTTAGAGAAATATTGGCTATGCATTATGTTGTTTACAGGTTTACAGGAAATGAATATCACTTGTCAAGTACACCATTGACTTGATTTTGGACAAGGTCAAGTTCACAATACAGATGTATATTACATATAATCTCTAAGAAAAGTCAATAAATATTATATATTGAATATACATAACAATAGCTGTAACCTCGCGTGTCTTGAAAATTGCTCAGGAATTTACATTTTCCAGATCTTGAAGCTATAATTTTTTCGTCTAACCCAAGTAATTGGGATAGCAAATAAAGCAATATCCAAAAAGTTACAAATTCAGGTCAGATTTAGGAAATATTTGCTCATACTTAATTTCTCAGGATGAACTATAAAGGGAATTATTCTCTTGATCAACTTACATACTCAGTTTTTAAGCACATAAATATACCTACAATTAAAATATTTTGGGTGTTTCTGCATTATTTCTAAAAGCTTCATAAATTC
Source organism: Unio pictorum (assembly GCA_030141615.1). NCBI lineage: Eukaryota > Metazoa > Mollusca > Bivalvia > Unionida > Unionidae > Unio > Unio pictorum. The sequence goes on along the minus strand of JARLTB010000157.1, from coordinate 2,226,267 downwards.
CTTTTCCCTACAATGACTCTACATGCTTGCTAACAATATAATATGGACAAATTATAAATTTTAAAAAAGTGGATTCATTTCTAAGCCAGATAAACAAAAGAAAGAAATTCGCATGTAAAATTTTTGTCTGCTTGTGTAATGAGAACTTATAGTTCGGATTCTTTGTTCCGATCTTATACAGCTACGACATTTTATACAAAATTATTTCATAGATGAATTTCCTCTTCAAATGTCTTCATCCATTACCCATCTCATTTTCAATGTCTTAACTCTACGGAGTAAATTTTCCGATACCTAGAACCAGATATCTGTTTTAATCAAATTTGTGCATGACTACAGTAAGATTTGATGCTTAATATGAACACAGAATATGCATCTTTATTATATTATAGTTGCCCTTATTCGATTCATTCACTTTCCTTTGCAAGTTTGTTTATTATAATTTTTGGAATAAAAGCATGCTTCAGAAGTTGTCTTGTTAATTGGGTGTCTTATTTATTGGGTGTATTGAGTAGCAGCAAATCCTCGTATGAAATTAAGTCGGAGATGACATCTTGTAACTTATATGACTTCTGTGTATAGATCTCGCTCAATGCACTGAGCAAGTATTTCGATTCGATAAACTACATCCAGCGTCATCAGAAGCCACAAATGGAGAAATCAATGTCACTACGTGTTAAAAAAATTTTGATGATTTTCTCTTGTCGTCATCCATTAAGTATTGACGAACGACTCATCCTATTTTTTTTATAAAAAAGGTAAATATTACAAATAGTAAATAAGATCCATTCAAGTAAATATGTTTTCCTCCTTCTTATTAGATCATGACTAAAAGAATTAATTTTAAAAAATTGTCTCGATATCCATACATTTTTAAAAATAGTCTCGATATCCATATATTTTTTTAAATAGTTTCGATATCCATATATTTTTTTAAATAGTTTCGATATCCATACAATTTTACAAAATTACTGTTGACGGAAAAGCAAAAACAACATTGAAAATATAAAATAAAAGTGTCTTGGAATGTAAATTAGTATGACATTAAGCCATTGTAAAAACACCTTGCACCAACATGGCTGATGTATTAATTTAACCTGTTCGTTCAAAATATTTATATACTCAACCAAACCCCAAACCCCTTCGTGTCATGAATTGTTTGCATATTTCTGATCAACAAGTAGCGATAAAGGAAGTATTGTGTCTTTGCATGGAATGCCAAGGTTATCTAGGCATGGGCGCACACACGCAGGGGCAAGGGAGGGAGTCAAATGCCCCCCCCCCCCCTTACCTCAAAAGATGTTTTGGTCTACATCCCTTAAACGTAATAACTGACTACTACATATTTGCCCCCACCCAGAAAATAATTCTGCCGATACCTCTGTGTCCAGGTAAGAATGCCTTTAGTCTTCAACTGGGGATATGAATAGAACACCAGGTAGCCTATGTGCAGATACGAATGTATTTGGTTAGAACTGGGTTATGTGTGGAATAACAAGTATATGTAGGTACGAGTGTATTTGTTTAAAAATGGGTTTTGCATGGAACGCCAAATGTGTGCAGGTACGAATGTATTTGGTTACAACTGGGTTATGCATGGAATGCCAAGTACGTGCAGGTACGAGTGCATTTGGTTACAACTGGGTTATGCGTAGAACACAAAGTATATGCAGGTACGAGTGTATTTGTTTACAACTGGGTTATGCGTGGAACGCCTTATGTGCAGGCACGAATGTATTTGGTTACCATTGGGTTATGTATGGAATGCCAAGTACGTGCAGGTACGAGTGTATTTGGATACAACTAGGTTGTGCTTGGAACGCAGTATGTGCAACTGAATATAATTTAGAGGTGTATCATTTACATCTTTTGTTTGTTCTCAACCTAAGTATCGTCCATGAATTGTCTGCATATCATGCACATGAAAGTAATAATGTTATAACAAAACAAGCCTGTGTTCAAGCGGAAGTTGCAGGTATTTTCATTGAATCTGTTTCTTTGTTAACGGGTACTTTAACGGGTTTCCTGAAGAGGATCACTAGTTATATCCCCAGTGACTTCGACCTCTCTGCACACATCTATGAACGTACGTGAATGGTCTCGCGCATACAAACGCGAGAACGATGTGTTCAATTTTGTTGCAAGTCACGCGCACAGAACAGTATCATGTACAGACGGAAGAGCCTCTCATGTATGGTAATTTACAAAATGTGATAATCATGTCATAACGTCACAAGGCCGTAGAGAGCGATCACATGCCATGGAGTAAGAAACACCAGTGTCTCTCCAAGCTCTTGTTTAAAAAAAAAATTATTTTATAAAATTAAAATGTGTTGTTCGGCGTGGGCCTGGGCCCAGGAGTAATATCCTCGGTTGCCCCCAGCCGCTCTTCTCGGTACGGTGACGAAATAACAACAATCTTTGTGCTAGTACTCTCGTACGTTCTCATATATTTGCATGCTTCGCTGATGCCAGCGTTGCGACTTCCAGGATCATTGTACCTGCGAGAATCACCATGGACATGGTGACTGAGACACCTTAGTCTAAGTTTCCTCTGACCCTTGCCACCACGATTTGTGATATTTAGTCATTTATGTTGGGGTGTAGGTTCAGAGTCCACTGCATATCGAAAAGTTGCAATTCACAGACACCATTTGGTGTCGGCATAGGGTAGCCTCTTACTATACTACACCCCGACATAAATGTCCAAATATCAAAAAAATGGGGTGGGAAGGCTCAGAGGAAACTTGGACTAGAGGCAACTTTGTGCTGCGCTGTTGCCATACAGCATGTGTTGCGAGTATGATACTTGTTAAAAAAAAATTTTGTACAATACTCAACAAGACATGAGAGAGCACAGAGTTCGCGTTTACCGACACGCATTTGTATTTGTATTGAAAGCGGTTAATTCTAATCTTTTATGAAAACATGATTCGATTTTTTTGCGCTACGAAGTCATTTATGTGCGTGTGTCACTGTAGACAACACGTGGCTGACATGAACCTGAAGGAAAAAAAAACAAGTGTCAAATTAGCAAAAGTATTCGACGGTCATAAGGGAAATGAAAAGAATGGCCCATCCAACTGGCGACGCATAACTATTATGTCTCTACTTGCAAAATTATTGAAACACATGTCAGCTTGCATATATTTGGATCTTAACAAGTACGGACTCCTCCGTAAATTAGAATCAGGTTTCTGACAGAAACGCTCATGTCAAACAGCAATGACGAAACTTCTGTTCAATAGACTACTATTGATCGAATCAGGTGAACATATTGGCACTATCTTCATTGAGTTTAAAAATTTATTCGATTTGGTGTCCATCCGGTGCTCATTAAACAGCCTGTCAGCCTACAAGTTTTCTTCAAATTCAGTTAGGTCGCAGTTCACTGACAGACCACATCTTGCTTTTGTTGTTAAATATACTTCAGATTCAAGTCATGTTTGAAGTGCTGTTCCTCAAGGATCTGTTTTAGGGCCACTTCCTTTTTTAAGTACTGTTTATCAGTGACTTAGCGTTGTATCTAATTGAACTCGAGCTTTCGCCGACGAATCTACATTACATCTAGTAAATCTTATATATATATATATATATATATATATATATATATATATATATATCACAGCTGGAATGCACATTTAGATCACATATGTGCAGTTTTACGCAAAGCAATAAGTCTCGTAGAATTACTGTCGAAATTTCCTAACTCCCCAGACACTTGAACTTTATTTTTTGAACTTATGCTGTTATTGACAGAATTCGGCTTTACCATTTGGAGAAACATATCAAATTACAATCTATACACAATTGACTGACTCCAGAAGAAGAAAAAAAACGCTCGATAATCATGAAATTTTCTATTACGAATTTACGACATATATACAGCAAAGCATTATTTTCTTTTAAAGGATACCTACGTCAAACATTGAGTCAACTATCCAAAATATACCAATGCGTATTGCATTATTCAATGCCCATTCAGAAGGACCACCGGAAAAACACTTAGAAAGAGTAAATTTTATGAACGATCAGAAGAATTTCGACGTCTTTTTCCTGACAGAAACATGGCTACAAACATCCGGCGATGAACCCAAATGTGCGGATCTAACACCTACCGGTTACTCAATCAAGTCGTTTCCCCGCCACTCTCACAGAGGTGGAATTTCTGTCATCACAAAAGAACTTCATTAACCACAACACAACATTGAATTTACACGACAACATCGTTTGAACTAGTCCAAGCCACACTCACACTCGAACAAAGGTCAGTCCATTTGTTCTGCCTATACCGCGCTCCTTCTAGTAGACAAAACAAAGTGACTTACTTTATCGTTTTCGAGCAGTTTCCGAATCTCCTTTAGTATGGAAATTCAATGCGTGGCAACCTGATAATTCTTGGAGATTTAAACTTTGACTCTGACTTTCCTGGAAACCCATACACCTCAAAACTTCTCGAATCCGTTCATGTTTGCAACCTCAAATAGTCAGTTAACCAACCCACCCATAAACATGGTCACATTTTAAACAGAAGTCTTCATGAGACAAGATGATAATATTCTACGGTTTACTCTTGTATCCCACGAACTCGGATCAGATTACCTCTGCATTATATGCTATCTTGACGTATCAGTCCCTAACTCTCCATCTTAATCTGCTACTATGAGAAACCTCCATATGATAAATAGAACCAATCTAATGCATGCCATCCAATGAAACCTATGAACTTTCCTATCTCATACAGGAAAAAAACCTCGAAAACTGCCTGCATTCATTGCTTGGTAAGCATGACCCAGCCACCAAGCACATAGTGTAAGTTCAAAAGTGTTCTCCGTGGTATAGGAGTGTTAGAGACCAGCTTCGTACTGCTAAACCGTCGTATAGCTGAGAGGCTTTGACGTCTTCCAGATTAACTATTCATAAGCAAATTTATAAAGCTGCTAATAATAATGTCACATAGTACATGCAGCGAAATCAGTCCAGTACAGTACTAAGATCACGGAAAATTTCAGGTACAAAGAGCTCTTCGTGATTACTAACAAGCTAATGTCAAGGAACAAATGTACACAACTTTCAACTACCTTATCTACAGTCGAACTTCCGGACCTGTTTACAGATTTCTTCCGTGACAAAGTACAAACCATTAGAGATAAGACTGACCACACAATGTTAATTGACTCATCGTCCCCATACAGCTGCAATACAGAATTTAAGCGGCAACCGTTAGCAGTATTTGAACATATCTCTATGGATTTCATACGTACAATTGTGATGAAGAGTACACTAAAATCATGTGAACATGATACAATTCAAACATCACTGCAGCTCAGATCCAATATTGCGGTTACTGACTGATTTGTTAATACCTCTCTCATCCGGGTAATTCCCATCATTTTTAAAAATTGCCATTGTAAAGCCTCTGCTGAAGAAACCAACACTCGACAATAACGATTTTAAAGAATTCTCGACCAGTTTAGAATATTCCATGATATATTAATTCACCGTCCTCAGCATGTATTATTATTCATCATACAGCCTTATTGTGGTTCAACATGACACAAATTGTATCCGCAAATGGAATACACTCCAGCCCAGTTGATCTTTGTTGTGGTGTTGCACAAGGGTCGGTTGTTGGACCTGTTTCCTTCATTCGGTACACTCAGCCGCTCTCAAGTGTCATATATCATCATCCAGTGTCTCACCAATTGTACGCTGATGACACTCAAATATACGAATATAGCCACCCAAATGAAGTTGATACTACCGTCCAAGGTGTAGAGAGGTGCATTTCTGATGTGATATCACGGATTACATGGAACAAGCTGCAGATGAATGATGATAAAACTGAGGCCATTCTGATCACAACACAAAGACTTTTTCAGTCACATTCTTTACCTCAAACAATAAATATCAGCAGCACCAACATTCAATTCATTACGGTCAGTACGAAACCTAGGTGTTACTATGGATACTACTCTCATATTGTACCAACATGTCATGAACATATGCATCGCCGCATATCTTGAGCTGAGACGCATCGGCTCCATTTGCAAATATCGTTAAGCTGATGCCACTAAAACACTTGTCTGTTCATTAGTACCTTCAAGACTGGACTATTGTAACTCAATTCTGCCTGGCTCGTCTCAATATCTACTCCATAAACTTCAAAAAGTTAAAAACAATCAGAGCACACCTTTCCGCTGCTCTGTGCTATTCATTCCATCCAGAGTCAAACACAAAATTTGTTCTCTGTACTGCGTTTCACTGACAGACTCCAGTCCAACATACCTATCTGTCCACACCCATGTGTACACACCAGCAAGATACTTAACGCTCCTCATCTTTCAATCATGTACTCATTTTTCCACGAATTTTTATGGACAACGTTATTTTGCATACCAGGGCTCGGCGACACAAGGACACAGTGATCCCATTCAAGAGTGCTCTTAAAACTCACCTATTTTGACTACAAGAACAAACGAAAAGGCCTAAAATGTTTCTGATCTTCAATATGTTTAGCATGTTTTGTTTTTTAATGTCATGGTACTTGGCCTTTTTGCAATCATATCATTATATATTTTGTACGTTATAGGTGTTTTCTAATGCTTTAAAGCGGTTAGAGCTTGTAGGGATTAGGCGCTATTGAAAGTAACATTATTATTATTATTATTATTATTGTTATTATTGTTATTGTTGTTGTTGCTGTTATTATTATTATTATTATTATTATTATTATTATTATTATTATTATTATTATTATTATTATTAAGATGTCCCTCATCCTGGTCCTCAATCAGTGTCATGGGTTGTTATATTAAGGTTGATTATATTAGAAACACTCAATCCATATCTTAACATACATAAAGACAGTTGGCACATTAGCGCGTTCGAGACTACTGTCATATCACTAAATTCAGTATTGAAATTTATTTGGAACACCACTGAAATTTATTCAGAATACTGTATTCTTTCGGACTTGTAATAACAGTTTTAAGACTATTTGGGATTTCATTTATAATACTGTAAGTTCGTTTTAAATGTTTACTTTGTATTCCAGGGAAATAAATTATTTCTTGACGTATATAAAACTTGTTGGTTTTCTCTTTTTTCTGGTACTTAGTTCAAAACAAGAGAATTGTAACAAAGTAAGGATATATAATTAATATTAATATTACTATCATTGTTATTATTATGATTATTATTATTATTATTATTATTATTATTATTATTATTATTATTATTATTGTTCTTGTTGTTGTTGTTATTGTTGTTATCATTGTACGCACAACAGATGCGAGCAGTAAGTAACAAGAGTAATAATACTGAGTCATGTTAGAAACGCAGAGGTGTCTCGGTAACAATGTCAGGGAATGATTTTCAGAGGTTTTATGAACCTGGAAGTCACAACTCTGGCATCTGATGCGTGCACGTAGCATTATCACAAACATTGCTTTTTTTGTCGTTATGATAAATGGCGATATCATTTTGCATATTAACGGGCGTGACAGACTCTGGCGAGTTTCAATAGTAAAACTGAAAGACACTAATACATTACATAAAGACATAACCTTTATGAAACACATATTGTGACCTGGAGTTATTTAATTTAATTGTCCCGTTTGCCACCGGTTTTGGTCACCCCTGTGTGATTTCTGAATACATATATATTAAATAATAAAGTCAATGAATTTTCTTACCGAGGTTCAGAGAGGACAATTTTCCTTTTTTTTTTTTAAAGATCTTAATTTACAGTTTCATGTTTTTATGATACTACGTCAGTTCACTTAACCTAAACAACTAATAATGCTTAGTCCAGTTTGTCCTCTAATGCTCACCCTCTGCAGCTCGTACTCCCAATTCGCCCTGCGATCTCGCCAGCTCGCCCTACAATCTCTTCAGTTCAACCTATGGTCTGTACTGCTCAGCCTGTCATCTCTCCAGCTCATCAATTTTGAACACGGGGCGTCGTACCATAGATCTAGAAATAGCGTAATGAGAGTGTAAAGAAGAAGGCGACGTGTCTGCGGGATGGAATCTCTTATGGTGGCCCAGAAGGAGTCGACATCGGTAGCTCATGCACTTCAAGCATTTCCATGGATAATTTTAAACATTTGTCGCTAAATCAAAAAACATTTATGCTGCTTTACATTTATTTCTTTCCTTGGGACGTGAGGGTATGGAGTGGGTGGGTTTCCTTTTATCTTTATTGTATATATACAGCGAATATGCATAAAGCTAACTTGGTTTCAATTCAATATGACAATATAGCTTTTCCCAAAAGAGAGAGTAGTAGCAGGTGTTATGATAAATAGTATTATAGCTTTTCCCAAAAGAGAGAGTAGTAGCAGGTGTTATGATAAATAGTATTTAAAGAAGCATCATGACCGATCTTCTTGGCCTAGTCAAAGCATCTTCCGACAGTGGGGGGTGGGTGGGGTAAAAGTACCATTTAATTGTATTGCCTTTTGTACAATTTTAAAAAGCGAATTTTCTTACATGAAAGACATGAAAGACAAATTGCTATTAAGTAATATAAAATGCATAACAATTATGGTAAATGATAACAAAGGGTTTTTAAAAAATAATTCTTCGTAGTATTTCCTCTCAAAAAAAATCATAGTCATCTATATTGGAACATCGCATAAGGACGCATATCACTGCAGAAGAAAGAATGTTTCTTACTATATGCGCAAGATCGCATCAGACATATTATACAATACCGATCACGTAGATGTGTACAAGTCAGAAACATGCGATGACTGAGGAAGATACAATACATGATTGAAGACAGTATCAGACAATTTTCTTCCAAACTTTCAACCACTAACATCTGAAGATTTTTAAAAAAATCAAATCCAAAACCAAAAGTAATATAAACATTATGCATGTTTACCATTTAGAATACTAGACTAGTACAAGAATTTTTTTTTTAAAAATGTATACGCAAGACATTGCTGCTGCGGACAAAATAAAAAAAAAAAAACAATATTAACAATTTCAAGCTGTGGGTAAATAACATTTCTGTTTGAATCAAGTTGCATTATCACGATGGAAATATTTAGAAATATTAATTTACTCATGTATATACTTGCAACCTTGTAAGCCAATGAATCTGTTAATGTCAATGTATAAACACTTTTTGGTTCAATAACTAGAACTGATCGTGATCAGGAAGTGAGTTAACATGGGCCATTACTTATCACAATCTACACGTTTGGTCGTCTAATTCTGATGTGTGCTAAATTTAGGACTGAATGCAAAGTCCACTCTTTCATTTGAAGTCAGTAGTTTCGTTTAAAGTTTGTGCCTTAGAGGGCAGAAATTTAGATTTTATGTACAGATTTAATGCCGCAATCAGTACCCTAGTTAAAAATATCTTAACAAATCAAACACACAAGTGAGGTCAAAAAGGTCCGTATTTTTGGATACCTATATTTAAAAAAAAGCATAAGAGTATTATCAACTTGACCAGAGAAGTAAACATGACTTCATAGCAGAAGAAGTTTATGCACCCAAACCCCAAAATTATACCTGCAATTTTCATGTGGGAAGGTCATTTTTGACAGATGTGATGCTCACGGTGCAAACACAAGCCCTTTTCATAGATGAGAATTCTGCAAAACAGCGTGTACTAAACAGGCTGATGCAATCCCCCCAAAAATAGTTGTTATCCAGGCTTTTTTAAAATGATATTCTACTTGCCCCAAGCCCACGTGTTTATTACTATTGGAAGCTAGATCTTCTTCTTAGCCGACTTTTGGTACTTTACTATCAACATACTGCAGAGTAACTATGGAAGATGTTCATGTCTGACATGAATTTCAAGAACAACACAAGCCTGAAACATCTAGTTCACAAACATATCCATATCCTTAAATAGTAAACACTAATAGCTGAAAAAGTCAAACCATATCTTAAGTTAAGAAATTTGCCAGGGGCCAATTTACGAAACTGTACCCTCCCACCATATGTGCAGCGGATAGAATGAGTAATTTTACTTCGTGGTCCTGTGTTACGCATAGTTCTGTTTTAAACATTGACATGAACGATCTCCTACGTTGACACGATTCAAATCAAAGGTTGACTCAGAAAAGTTGTTGCTGTTGTGGAGTTTAACGCCATTTTTTCAGCACAGATATATTTGGCGGCCAGTATAACTGGTGGAGGAAGAACTAGGAAAAACTCCGAGAAGATCCACAGACCCACGTGAAGCTAGTGGCAAGCTTTCTCACGTACCCACATTGGCCAACCCAAGACTCAAGCTGAAAAAAGACTGTTTCCAAATATAATATTTAAAGGACAATCAAATTACAGATTTTGGTTTGCTTTCGACAATAATTAAAGTTGCATCTTTTCGCCAACAATATTCCATTGAGAAGAAGGAATGCCACGAGTATGTGCCTCTCCTGATGAAGTATAGCAAGGTGCATAAGAAGTTTAATCCACGACGTCTCGAAATCCGTAGGGCATACGACATTACGTTTATTACGTTTTATAATTAACTCGAGGGTGGCAAAACCATGTGCAGCGAAGTGCAAGTGCTCAATATGTCTCAATGTCAATCATATGAATTTAGTCGACCTCCGCTTTGTTTTTTCTCAATCATCTTATCATTTTACATGAAAAACGTCTAATCTTCATAATCTTCACGTTACCAAGTGTTATTAATACCATATTTTGGCGGTCAGCAATGCACGGGTTACCCAAAATCTAAAAAAGCTAAACCGGGCAATCTGGATGATATTGGTGGTCATACAAAGGTTTTATATTGTTCTCAGCTGCATAGGAACGTACCTGTTATATTATCTTTTAAATGGTTCATATTGTAAATTTCACGAGTTCAGCAATTATTGGAGCAGGGGTAGAAGATCGTTGGAGGAACATAACGACTCGTAATCCAAAGCTCGCGGGTTGGGTACCCGGATCAACCAGATTCGGCTGCTTCGGTGTGTCGTTGGGACAATTAACTCTAATTTCCTCGGCATGGTATAGACGATACATGTGTGTGGTTAGAGTCTAAAACCAAACAAATTAATACAAACAACAACAAAAAATAATTTTTAAAAAACTGAAAAATTATTGGTCAGCACAACGTCAAAGACTTGTAACATACAGGAAGGTATCTTAACTGTTGGATAAAATGTAGTGATGAAGAAGTTTATTTCGTCAAATGAAGTACTGGAGGAGGACAGTAATTGTAAAACCCTGAAGAAATTCAACAAAATGGGTGACCAAAAGATGCAATAATGTGAGAGTCGGTATAGGACTGCGGAAAGAGTCTGGCCGCATAACAAATCTTTGCCGTGTCCAGAGATTCTTATGTAGTACATACCATGCTGATAACCCGAGAAAGACTAAATTAGTAAATTCGGAACTAGAATGGACAAAATACTGAGATTTTAATGTGGCAGCATGAATGTGTTAAGTCTAAGGCGAACATTACGGCCTGACTAAGGACAATACAATAACTGACTATATTTTATTATAGGATGTGGGAAACAAAGGAAAATTGGAGTAATGTTTTGAAAAGGTTTGTTCAGACCAAAGTCCCAAGCAGAACTGATCGGAAGGAAAACATGGTAACACACCTTAGTAAATTGGTCTAGACCATGAACCGCGGCGTATTCAGTTAGAGTATTCGGTGTAAGAACTGTGTCAGTGGTTACAAGAGGAAATAATAAATTTTGTTCTTTTTTTCGGGAGGAGGGAATATCACAAGGATATGTATCAGGGAACTTTCTTTCCATTTAATTGTTCTGAGGAGCACAAACGAAAAAGAAAAAAAAAAGATTCCCATGTGGAAGTTAACCATCGTTCTCTTTCCATCAAGAATTCTCAACGATAAAAACTATTTGTTTTTATTGTGTAGTAGGAAAAAGCGGGCAAATAGTACTGGGTGACCGTACAAAACAAGATGATCGTGGAGGATGATCTTTTTGCACATATCCTGTAGCGTTATAATAAACATAGTGGGCATGCATTCCCATGTTTCGGTGAAGATGGAAAATTGAGTATCTAATGGAAAGTTATGGGGCTTCAAAGCTCCATGCTAGTTTGACTTATGCTGTACTAGTGTGGACTGTGCTGCTTAACTCCCATGAGTCATACTGCTATTATCAAATAGCATGCAGATATGCAGTTATTTTCGGAGACTGTACTTGGTGCTTAGAAACGTTATTTGAAGCTGGTCCCATATGCGTTTACTTAAAACGCAAAATAATATAATGCCGGATCGATCTAGAGAATGGTAAAACTGGATGTAATTATTTAAAACTCAAATATTAATGAGTTTGTTCTTCTTTTCGTTCGACGCATGAAGTTCTAGATGATTGCATATCAAAAGGATATGACCGAATTCTTTTCGATGTGTGTGTGTGTGTGTGTGTGTGTGTGTGTGTGTGTGTGTGTGTGATTAGGATTTGTAACGTAGATTTTAAAAAAATTATGTCATATCGCTACGATATCTGCAGTAAGGCAGTTTATAGTGATGTCTAGCACTGGGGCATCATCCCTCAGACATGTAGCATGATATCCCACCCAGTCACATTACCCTGACACCAGGCCGACCAGTCATAACACTAACCTCTTAATGCTGAGCGCCAAGCGAGGCAGCTGTTAGTACCATTTTTGTAAATCTTCGGTATGACTCGGCCAGGGATCGAACCCACAACCTCCCGCTTCCGCGATGGATGCTTTAACCACTAGGCCACTGGAGCGGTTCTTTCGGATATACAGACACACGTACGTAAATCCGAATAGAATCGGTTTACTCTGGTTAGTGATGAAAATATGTTGTCAGTCATGGCTGACCTCGACATTGTTGTCACTGTTTAATAGGCCTTTCTTATATTGTATACTGTTTAATTTGTTTACCTGATCTTGCGTAAGTGTTATTTTGTAATTAAAATTTTAAATAAACAAATAATTACCTTTTTAAATGCAAATGTGCGAGCTTGTAAGATTGCGAGATACTGAACAGAACTGGTTTCCTTATCTGGTACGTTAAGTAAAATTAGTCCGTTTTCTGGGGCGGTACGGTCTGTCAACAGCTCTACATTAAAGCTCTCACGTCTTACCGTAACGTGAGCTACCTGCAGTAAGAATATGTGGGAGTGTGTGGGAATATATATAAGTCGGATATGAAGTAGAAGAAGAAGTTTGAGACTTAAGATCAACGTCTTCTATCCCCATGAGTTCGGCCTCGCGGCACACTCCAATGAATGTTTCGAGGATTGCTCCACCTATACAAACACGGGGACCACGTGCTTGTAATGTTCGTATGAATTATGATATTATGATAACCAAATTTCGCAAACAGCCATCTTTGGGAGGCTCTGCCTCCCATACATGACACGACTAGGTGCTCGTGACTTGCACTTGCAGCAATGATAATCAATGTTCCCGCTAAGCTACGCGCTTGTTTGATGTCTTAGCGCAGCTAAATGTATTCTGCGCGCAGTACTACTCCACCTACTATTTCTACTACTACTACCCGTTTAAACTCTATATGTAGGAATGTTAAGGTTATCTTGGTTAGACCCCTTTTTTGGCGGGGGGTCGTGACTCGTGACTCCCCCCCCCCCTTGACGCACCCTGCCTGAGGATACAATTTCCGTAAAATAAATTTGCTCAGTGGCCTTTGCTCGGGGCTCACTAGTGTAATGCCTTAGAGGGAACGTTGACGGTAATGGGCCTTAGCATGAATAAGACGTTTTACCCTAACAGTCAATCCCCGTCTTAAATTTTTGTTGTTGAGGGGATGTGAGGGTGAGTGGAGGAGGAGTATAGGTATTTTCTATTCTTTTCGTTTGACTTTTAACTGAGTAAATGACTGTATCCTGTCTACATAAACCAGATCATATACCTTATTATTTATAGAATAGCCTTGGCACCGATCAAAGGAATTGCCTATGTCTATGAAACCTTGTTGAAGCACACATAAAGATCAAGAGGTTTTGGTTGCCTGACTTGGGTAAGGGACCAATACAATCTACCATCTTTCTACTAAATGGTTCATCAAATGCAGGAATAGGTTGCATACGAGTCTTAGGTTTCTTCTGATTGGGGTTTCCTACCATTTGACAAGTATGACATGGTCTACAGTATTTACCAACATCATTTTTTTATTTTTGGCCAATAAAAGTGAGTTAAGATCTTTTTAATCCCTAAATGGCAAGCCAAAGGAGTTTCATGGGCCAGGCTAAGTAGATCCTGCCTGCAAGGCTTAGGAACTACAATTTAATAAGTTCACTGACCACTCGTCACAAGTAGGTATCTCAGAAGGTCTCCACATTCTCATAAGAATTCCATTTTTTTTTTAAAAAAAATAACAGACAGGTACTTCAGAGGCTGCAATTTCAGTAATGACCCCTTTAAAACAAACAGGAAGTCTCGGGATCTTTTTCCTGTTCGACGAAAGGTGATTGACTTTTATCACCCTGATTAGAATAAAGAGATATAGTAGTTAAAAGAGGATCACTGTGATAAATACCTTTTGCTTGATCTAAGCAAGGCGTGAAAGTGACCTCATCAAAAGCCTGACCAATACATGTGTCAGCTAAAGGAATACTTTCCTTATCAACATCATTCTCAAAAGCTTTCTTTCCCATAGCTCTGGTAACTGCACATGCTAGGAATAAATCAGGGAATTCTTTTTCAATTGGATCGACTTTCTGATCCAAGCAAAGCTTGTCAGTTACAAGTGAATTAACCACAATCTTGTCTCCAGATAGGTTGTTGCATAGTAGTAAATGAATTTCCTCAACGGATAAAACAGAGACTCTTCCGATTGTCACGGGTTCTGAGACAAATTTACACAATGGAGAGAAACATTAACAAAACTGCACACTTCTCCCTGAATATGAATACTCTCATTAAGACTTCTCAGAAAAAGACAAAGTACCTAACAATAAACTACTCTGAGTAGATCCTTTGTCCCTTCTAATTTTAATAGGGGTGGTAAGTTTCGAATCACCGAAGAGTGATTTAAAACATGAGTGATTCTAACATGGATTCAACAACAAGCTACATCAAAAGAAAATGATTTAACGTCAGTTGTAAAAGCCCGAAACTAAGAATATTTCACTAAAACAAAGATTATATGGTATTCTAATACATATTTTTGAGGGAAAAAAATTCCCGAATTGAATAATCGAGAAAAAGGGGTGGGTGGGGTTAGGGAAAAGTCACGTGATCATTTTTATCACGTACTCCTAACATAACCCTGACAAGAACCAATCATTTTACTTTAAAAATAAAAATTGTTACTTCTTAATTCATTATTCCCATCTTTACCTTGACAACAACCAATCATTTTAAATTATATTTTTTTTAAAAGAAAACCTGTTTACTTGGTTGTCAATAACCTTGAATGAAGGCCAGGATGTAGGTCAACATTACTTGTTTACGAAAGAAAAAATCAGGTCAACCGATTTTCTGAAGAAAAAAAAACACATCATCTCTAGTGAATAAACACACATTACAATATCACGTAATAAAACAAAAAGAATTTAAAACTGACAAACAATTATATATATATATATATATATATATATATATATATATATATATATATATATATATATATATATATATATATATATATATATATATATATATATATAAAGAACCACGTGGCAGCAACCACAGTAACTCCGGCTTCCTAGTATGTCTGCATCAACTGAGGGACTGTCACAGCCACAACAGACGATGCCTACACCCCAGAGACAGACAATATATACCCAGAGTCAGACAATATATATATATATATATATATATATATATATATATATATATATATATATATATATATATATATATATATATATATTGTCTGTCTCTGGGGTGTTGGCATCGTCTGTTGTGGCTGTGACAGTCCCTCAGTTGATGCAGACATGCTGGGAAGCCTGAGTTAGAGAGAGAGAGAGAGAGAGAGAGAGAGAGAGAGAGAGAGAGAGAGAGAGAGAGAGAGAGAGAGAGAGAGAGCAAATCCAGATTCCGTACATTCTTTGGATATTATTCGTTCGTACAAGCTTTAAACTCACTGTGAGCTCGAAAGTGCTATACTACTAATCATATCATACATACACTCGTAATGCAAAAATAATAAAACGTATGGTATCGAGACTGTATTGAAAATTGTATCTTAAACTTCACAGCTGCCGTTATGTTTCTGCAGTATTGACTAATATATTGCCACGAAAAACGCAGGTTTCAGAGAGATAATTAGCCATTTTTATGATTTATAACATCGGTACACTTTTGTTTATTACCATTTGGTCATTAACACTCTAATGTAGTGACATATGGATATCGTGGGTACTGCTGTTTTAACTCTGTTGGGGATTTATTCCCAGGTGTTACACAAACAATCGAAGTTTTTGAAAATGAACCCCCATAGTCTGTTACATTTCGGAACTACTTGAGCATGCTGGGTTAACATATATTGGTATTCCGCCTTATCTGTGAACTTTTTACTTCGGGTCAGTTCCACTGATTGAAAGTTTAACAAGTGACACAAACTTCACAACTGTTACACAAATGAATGTGTGCACTGTTTACCGTTTTTATTTAACAAAGCGACAGGGGGCCAAGGTAGTAAACGTGATGACCTGTTTTGATTTAAATGTTGCCGTCTGCATACTCCCACACTCACTTAGTTATCATATTGGAAATGTATTTATATTTTAGTTCACCGTTCCGGTGGCCTAAGTGGTTTGGTCGTCCACCTCGGATGCGGGAGGTCGCGGGTTCTAACCAAAGACATATAAAAATGATACTTGCTTCTGTCTCGCTTGGCGCTCATCATTAAAAAGTTAGTATTAGGACTAGTCAGTCTGGTGTCAAGATAGTGTGACTGGGTGTGACATTATGCTACATGTCTGCGGCATGATGCCTCAGTGTTAGACATCATTACAAACTGCCATCGTAGCCATACGACTAAAATTATAACTATGTTAACAATCCAAATAACACACACACACACACACTTGTATTCCCCCTTCATGTCCATCAGGTTCTACATGTACATTTCCTCCAAGCTCATCATATTAAAAGAGATTTTTAGACCATGTAAAACAGTACGGTACAGGAGATAGACGACTTGCAATGTTCTACTTATATTTTGAATGAGGATGAGGATGGAGAAGAACAAATATTTGGAGAGAGGAACGCATACATACATACATACATACATACATACATACATACATACATACATACATACATACATACATACATACATACATACATACATACATACATACATGGCTTGTGTCTTTAAAGAATAAGGCACTATTCCCTATCTTAGAGATAGTGGTCCTCGGTATATTGATAAATGGACTGTAATTGACAGTTATGGTCTAAAATTGATTTATTAACAAAAACTATTCATATTAACGGTTTACGATTTACATATATAAATAAATACATATATCTGGATGGAAAGATAGATAGATGCAAAGATATATACATGGTTATGCGTGAGGGATTTTCTTTTCTTTGAGGTTTATGGCACAAGACAGATTCCCCATCTAATTTTCCAAAAATAACAGTGTGTTCCTGTGTCCCCCAAAGATGCACGTGTATGTATTATTTTTCCAATATAATTTTGATCAAAAATGTTTATAAAATACAAATTTGTAAGGGATAGATTTCACCCTAATGTGTTCTAAAGGTTTTTGCATCCGATCTAGGCCTAAATGTCCTAGTCGATTTTCCTTCCCTTGTTTTGTTTTCAAGTGACCCTTGCTAACTGTCCCCTTTGTCCTATGTATGATATATGTGTATTTGCTATTTTGTTTGTATGATATTGATTTGTATGTAAGGACAGCATTAGTGTGAAATGTTCCCTCCAGTTTTCCTATGATTTGATTGGTTTGATTTTTTTAAATATATTTTTTTCATTTGGTCCAAAATTTAATTTTCTATAATTTGGAATTCTGATTTTAGATTTGACTGAGAAACGGTTGCATTTAGAAAGGACAAAGAAAAGAAAATAAATTGTATAATGTTTGTTCATGATGAGACGTTTGTGATTTTGAGAGAGACAGCTGTACTCTGTTTAAGGAACCGCATTTCTTTTATTTTCCATATGCTTCTCCTAAATTTTAGGCACAGTCTTTTCTGCCAGTATGGTCTAATTTTGGCCAATCTGGGAACATATAAAACCGAAACTCCTTATCTCCTGTTCTTTCTCTCCATATCCTTTGTAACGGGTTTTCTGAGACTCTATCCTAGGCCTGTTCACTTCGCTTAGCGCCTTTTGGCTTACCCCTGCGACGTATGTGCATCATATTTCATGCACACGAAGGTTCCACGTATCCCCCCTCTATACAAAGGTAAAGCAGTTGTTGTATTGTTTACGCCTCCATTTTTCAACACAAGACATGCTATGCATGGCGGCCAATAACAATGGTAGACGAAAAACCCGGGAAATGACCCCGGAAAGAACCATCGACCCACGAGAAGCTACTAAAAAGCGTTCTCACATACCCACATTGGCCGAGCCCGAGACTCGAACCCACGCAGACAGAGGTGAGATGGCAGTGATTCGTAACGGTGAGCGCTTTAGACCAATAGCCCACTTGGGGCCCCAAAAGGAAAAGTAGAAAGAGAAGAAAGAGCATTATGGTTATTAACTTATTAATTGTGATTTTTAGAAAAACAACACAAACGCCGAAAATTCTGTGCAACTTGTTTCGCATTTTCATCTACGATTCTTCAGGCACGAAATGTTTTGAAGGTAACGGATAACGTCTTTTATTTTAGAACAACAATTACGTCATTACGTAACATCATAAATGATATGCATCATCGTAACAATTATATATGACAGGATCCAAAAGATACACATATCTCTACTGAAACTTGAGTTAATAAATAATAACACAAACTAGAGACAGTCATACATATAATTATATGGCTATAAAAGATATATAAATATCAATTTAAATTATATAATTTTATATATTGCATTGGCAATAGTTCATTAGGGTACAACGTATCTAACTTATTTAAAAAATAGAAATTATCTTGCATATATAATTGATTCTGCCCCGAACAAAGCCTGTAATCTTACTCAAGATGAGGCTTTAAAAACAGCAGACCGGTCCATAAGCCTTTTGGGGCTGTAAACCGATATTTTCCCCCGTCTTCTCAGTCGTTCTGACGTCTCGTTTAGTCAAGTCATTACTTAATATTAATCACATGACCAAATGCCATCATTGTGTTAGTTATATAATCTGTAATTTTTACAACCAGTTTTGTTGTTGTTGTCGAAATCTTCATTTAAGAATGATATTTTATTCTTTCAATAGATCTCCCCCTTATATATTTCCATAATTAGTTTTATTGTTTCGGTTTTCGTTTCTCGCACTTCGCTCTTGCATAACATTTAGTAAAGTTACCTTGTTTGCACATTGAGTATGTTGGTACTATTTTAATCTACTTCACCCGTTAGCCATGCATTTTGCATGTATTTAAAAATTCAACTTTGTATTTTTAAGGAATTGTCGTTGTCACTTTATCCTAATTGATATCAAAATCTTCTTGCTCTACTTTGCTAAGTAAATCTTCTGTGATGTCCTCCTTTAGCCATTCGTAAGTTTTGTATTTATCTATTCCCCCATAATTTCTTGTTATCTCTGTATTTGACTAATTAATCTGTTATATTTGTAAAATTCATGGGAATGTCTAGTTGTTTAATAACATTATTTTTATAGATATCTTCCCTATCTCCAAAAGTAAAGCGAAAAATAAAATGTATAGTGCCTCACATTGTGCCTAGAGATAGCGTTTTTGTTCGAATTAGTATATTTGTACAATTTAATAGTATTGGATAGGCAGAGTTAGTCATCCTCTCGTCTATAAAGTAGCTTTTTTTTAACTTTTTGAGTCTTGTTGCCCTATATGTAAGTAGTTGTTTCATTGTCTGATTTATCTAGCTTTTTATTTTCTATGTCTGTTGATTTTAGTGTGTAATTTATATTTGAATACATGGAAGTTTTGGTCACTTAGGCCCGCGCCATTAGAGAGCGTTCACGGGCCCTGGGGTAAGAAACACTCAGGCCTCTCCTAGTTCATTTTCAAACACAATATTTTAAATATAAAATTATATCCCCCCCCCCCTCTTATCGCCATTGACCCTATAATTGTCATACTTAGTACACCAGTATGAGACGTTTTCCGTAACTAGCCACATTTCCGGACCTCTCAGCTGAACAGGAAAGAGTCGTCCGTGTTTGTGTGAAAATTGATACGATTTTGTCAATAAAGAAGAAAAATGGTTAAAAACAGTGTTTATAATATTAAATTATTGTTTGAAGAACTTCTGAGTCATTGAAAAAAAAAAACACCTAAGAAAAATGATTGCATTTTCCATCTCTCTTGTCCAGCCATTGACTAAACGGAGATAGAAGACCAGTATGAACCAATCAGTACTACGCTCATTGGGCACATACTGTTAATTTAATTCCAATAAACCCTAATGTTAAGGTTTGGCCAAAGTACTAGAATTATTTTAAATTATTATAAATTACTAGCTTTTGTTTTGTTTCCTTTAATTATTTGCAGTCAATCAGCGGCCAATCAGTGACCTTCATTGTATTGCATAAATTAATGACAAAACACATAGGTTAAAAACACGCAAACTGGTTCCATAATTCATGCAGTAAATAATAGTCCGTGGAACATCACTACACAACAAACAGAGCTTTGTCATTTATTACATAATCTTAAACTATACGTCCAACAAGGTTTGAAAGGAGCAAAATACGCAAGGTCATCCTACTTCACCCCAACTCCCGAAAGTCCTCAGGGCTGAATACATATTTTGCATAAGATGCCTACAAATGAGCCGAAAGAGATCAATTTGGTTAGATTATCGACGCCAATTCATTGCAGGTTTAGGGTTAAATAAATCTCTCATGTACAGTTTCTACATAATATAGAAAAATAGATATGCTAAAAATGTCACACAAAATTATACAGATAGGGATTCATTATCTATTACTATTAAAAGACAAAAGAAACGTAAATTATTAACGATAACCACAGAGATATTCCAATCGTATACACCAGATTAAGGGATTAACTAAGAATCATTTAAACGACACACATTTCCAAGAAATTTGTGTTGTAGAAAGACAACTCTACTCTTTTAGCAAAGTAAAAATGACAAGAATTGAATGGAAACAAGAAAACCAGTAAACGAGAATTTAAAGGCTGCAATGTATTGAATTTACCTACTTAATTACAAGGTAAATTATCAAACTATGAATATATATATATATATATATATATATATATATATATATATATATATATATATATATGAACATATATACATAATAATATATACATAATAATAATATATACATAATAATATATAAATAATAATAAATACATAATAATTATACATAATAATAAATACATAATAATATAAAGTATACATAAAAATATATGCATAATAATATATACATAATAATAATATATACAGAATATATACAGAATAATATATACATTATATATATATATATATATATTAATAATAATATATACATAATATATATATATATATATATATATATATATATATATATATATATATATATATATATATATATATATATATATATATATATATATATAATAATAATAATAATATATAAATAATAATATATGCATAAAAATAATATATACATAATAATATATACGAAGAAGTGTGGATGGTACTGTAGAAGCTCCTGGTTCCATGCGAACGCTGAGAATTAGCAAAGACGTTTATCCCAGAAGAAGAAATGTTTTATGTAGAAAGTGCAGACAGAAGTTTGGTCCAGAAGGTGGAAATAATTTAGACGACAGCACATAGTATACAGTAGAGCTAGACGCTTCCATCATAGATGGAAAATGGCTTAAGGACAGACGGTACTAATTGGATGGAAATATGGGAACAAGCCTGGAATTGGGTGAACATAAAATAGATTATATATGGGTTTGGCAGGCCAGGACTGGTTGATAGGACAAAAATTCCTTTGAAAGCTTATTCTAGGTGTACTTGAAAAAAGAAAGACATCATTTTCTTGATGGAATGTTGGTTTCTTAACAGTCTTGTGTTATGAACAAGTTTTACTGAAATTTGCACCTTTTTTTGGTGTAAACTTGAAAGCCTATATTTCAAACAAATATAGATCCAGAAATTGCCGCTGCCCATATCCCTTTTTTTCTGCATTGAAGCTGACATCCAGCTTCATCTATAATGAAAAATTTATATTTAATTATGAGCACCAAGAAATTTTAAGTTATTGAATTTTTAATAACATAGTGTTTGCGTAGGTTACGATGGGAACCTAATTAGTACCGTGAGTCCTAAAGTAAATGAGAGAGAACGAATGGCGTCTGTGAAAATGTAACTTGCCAACGTTTAAATGAAATAATAGACACACAAAAATAACTTAGTATAGCAATATATCGTGATTTAATGTTGTCGCTAGGCATATTTATGGACATATCTGTAATATATCGTGATTTAATGTTGTCGCTAGGCATATTTATGGACATATCTGTAAAGCAGGCCTCTGGTCTCAGGTGAATATCAATTTTTGTGTGTGTCCCTACTGTCACCCATAAGATTGTGTTAAATATCATGGAGTTCAATGTTTACTCTGGTATAATCATAGCTTTAGGATATATCATGTATCTACTATGTTTATCAATGTCATGGTCCTATCAGCAAGATCAAGGTCATTGAAGATAGTTTCATTAAAGTTACCGGTATCCTAAAAAAATAACATCTGAATTAATCATTTATTTGCATGGTATTTTTTTATAAAGGTTTAGGTCATATGTCAACATCATCTGTTTTTGTATCTGTTTTTGTAGCTGACTAATTCTTAAGGACTGTGTAAAAATTAAATTATTTATGCATCATGACCCAGCATCATGTCACACATCACACTTTTATGATCCAGTATAAAAGATCAATTCTATTTTTCAAATTTAGGCTGGAGGATCTGGTAGAGAACAGAAAATATTTGTATGATGTGTCTGGTGCCGCTATTAAGATCCTATCTGCACGATTAAAGTAACGGTCATCTAATAGTTTTCTTTTAGTGATGTCCTGTATGTAAATGAAATACACTCGAAGTAGAATTATCCAACACCATACAATCCACATATTGACTTTTTTTTCTTCCATTTCCAAAATCTTAGTTACAACGTTGTGATCACATGCCAATACATGTACGCATTCCATTTCCAAAATCTTAGTTACAACGTTATGATCACATGCCAATACATGTACGCATTCCATTTCCAAAATCTTAGTTACAACGTTATGATCACATGCCAATACATGTACGCATTCTATTTCCAAAATCTTAGTTACAACGTTATGATCACATGCCAATACATGTACGCATTCTATTTCCAAAATCTTAGTTACAACGTTATGATCACATGCCAATACATGTACGCATTCTATTTCTTGCCAAGTCTTGAAGTAAAACCTTCTAGAGATAAAACTGAATATACTTATATCCATTATGATCTGACAGTGTTTCATATGGTTTTATCTTAAACATTAACATTTTAATTTCTTTTTATCAAAGATGTAGCTCCGAAGCTGTTTCAGATATTAGTAAGAATGTATGTATGCTAGTACATAAAAATGTGTTGCGTACAATGTTCGGTGTCATTTCTCAAGGTAAAGGTCAACGTGTCATGTTAATAATGATAAGACTAGTGATGTATTATGGTTTACTAAATTATCCCTATTATTAACACATTGTCATTCTTGTATTCTGTTAAAATTTGCTATTTCTGGTCCATAACTTTGTGACAGCTGGAAAAATGTCATGACATTTTGTCAATGTTTATATCATAACAAGACGATGTGTCACATACCATATACAAGCTCCACGCAATTAGGGTAAGTTCATAGCAAGGCAAGGAAATTGTGATTTTTGAAGTTTCTACAAGAAAACTTTTAAGCTACTGAAGGTATTTTAATCAAAAACTTAAACTAGTTATATATCATCATGAGGGACATAATATCCATGACCTCAGTCTCAAGGTTAAGGTCACAGCTAGGAAAATCTGTAACCTCTTTCCATGAACAGGTATAATATTTAAGCCAATGAATGCATTTTCATGCAACTTTAGTGTCTCATATCCTCAGCCCCAAAGCTAATGGCAAAAACAAAAACATTACCTTGACCTTCGATTTGTAACTACTTCATATATTTTGATGCATTTGTATCCAGTTCCACACTCTATATTATGCAGCTAGCCGGTTTGTAGCTCTAAGTTCAAGGTCACTGGTATTGAAAGGGGCATAAGATGGGCATGTAGTGTGTTGAGTGGTACTTTAGTTGCTTATAGCCTCGAAGTTGACGTTATATCACATCTCATTGTTCTGACGCCAGCAATATCAATGTCGGAGACAATGAGAAGTGTTTTAACATGCTTTTGAAATCAGCTTATGTGACAGTAATGTGAAATAACATGCTTTTGAAATCAGCATATGTGACTGCAATGTGAAAAAACATGCTTTTGAAATCGGCCTGTGTAACAGTAATGTGAAATAACATGCTTTTGAAATCAGCCAGTGTGACAGTACCGTGAAATAACATGCTTTTGAAATCAGCCCATGTGACAGTAATGTCAAATAACATGCTTTTGAAATCATCCCATGTGACAGTAATGTCAAATAACATGCTTTTGAAATCAGCCCATGTGACATTATTGTAAAATAACATGCTATTGAAATCAGCATATGTGACAGTAATGTGAAATAACATGCTTTTGAAATCAGCCTATGTGACTGCAATGTGAAATAACATGCTTTTGAAATCAGCATCTGTGACAGTAATGTGAAATGAAATGCTTTTGAAATCAGCTTATGTGACTGCAATATGAAAAACATACTTTTGAAATCAGCATCTGTGACTGCAATGTGAAAAAACATGCTTTTGAAATCGGCCTGTGTAACAGTAATGTGAAATAACATGCTTTTGAAATCAGCCAGTGTGACAGTACCGTGAAATAACATGCTTTTGAAATCAGCCCATGTGACAGTAATGTCAAATAACATGCTTTTGAAATCAGCCCATGTGACATTATTGTAAATTAACATGCTATTGAAATCAGCATATGTGACAGTAATGTGAAATAACATGCTTTTGAAATCAGCATATGTGACTGCAATATGAAAAACATACTTTTGAAATCAGCATATGTGACTGCAATGTGAAAAAACATGCTTTTGAAATCGGCCTATGTAACAGTAATGTGAAATAACATGCTTTTGAAATCAGCCTATGTAACAGTAATGTGAAATAACATGCTTTTGAAATCAGCCTATGTGACAGTTTTGTAAAATAACATGCTTTTGAGATCAGTATATGTGACAGTAATGTGAAATAACATGCTTTTGAAATCCGCATATGTGACTGCAATGTGAAAAAAGCAACAACATGCTTTTGAAATCGGCCTATGTGATAGTAATGTGAAATGTTGGGCGATTTGAATATGTGCAAATTAGCCACCGTTGGAATGGAATGTTCGTCAAGTTTGTGTGCATGCAGCAATAACAATATAGGGTTTACAATGCATAAAAGGGAAAATCATGCAGACATGATGCTTTTTCTGAAGATTTCTTTCTTAAGTAACCTTCGCTTGATTTAAATAGGACACAAAGTTTAGTACCAAAAAGACTCTTCACATGAATGTATTTGTAAAATAGAATTAAAACATAAGTGGTGCTCCAACTGCTGAACTTTTCATACAAAATGAGACATGACACATGCAGAATTATACATTTCTTTTAATCAACTGTTCTGCATATACGTATAAGACAACAGTTTAGTTGCCATAACAATCTGATCAAAAATACACGTTGACATCAAGAGAAATAACTCTATTTGGTTAAACTTTCGAGGATTATATTTAGGCACATTTTAATTGTTGAAGTTTCCATATCAACCATTAAAACACCATATCAACCAGGTAGAAAATTAATGTTTTCAAATCTCTCCCCTCTCCCAAAAAATTTAGACGTTGCATTTTTATGAAAGTATTGAATGAAATATTTATACGTCATAATCTAGAAACAAATGTGTGTATCTTGGTCCCCATGACAGGTAGGTGAGACACGTAAGTTTCCCACCTTTTCCAAACCACTTAATTTCATGTTGTAAACCTTTCAAGAAATGTTCCGTGTTGCAATTTTTAGTTAATTGTGCTTGGTATAGTCTCCATATCAGCTAGGATCTATGACATCAGTCAGGTAGGAACTTGTTTATAATGTTTTAAAACCATTATAGCATTTTTTTTTACAAATAAAATCTTTACAAATTAATTTTCACATTTTCTACAATTGCTCTAAGTATGGAGAACGATAAATTTGTTCGCTAAAGGACTAACTAGTTATTTTGCCAAAGTGGGGTGAGACACCTTGGATTTATTATCAAACCATAAATACTTTTCTCACTCACGTCAAGGAAGTTATTCTTTTCTACTAATAGACTTGGATATAAGATGTTCTTTTTTCACAAAATAGAGGTATATGAAGGCTGGAAATTTTTAGGATTTGGGGTTAAAATATGTCAGCTCTCCCCACCCTCTCCGTTTGCATCCATATGTTTACAACAGTAGAAAAGCTCACGTAGGATAAACTACGTGCTATACTGTTATTTATTTGCTGACCAAATGTTAAGAATGATGACCACTTTAATTTCAACAATAGGGCGTGATTCAGTACAATTTGTAAACAGGGTGGATGTTGTTCATAGTTTTGGTCGTGTCAGTTTAACGTCCTCCTTTCAGATCACTCTGTCACGTGCGGTAAAGTACCAATCATAGTTAAGTATGTACCTTACAAGATTTCATATTGGCAAACTGTATAGTCACTGCTCATTCACGTTTGTTTCTACACAGCGAGCAACAGGTTATTTGTAAAGAGATAGTAGCAGACGACACTCGGTGGCTTATTATCATAATTCGATAATGGAATTTTGTAGTCCTTTCCCAGATGTCAATGCAAATACTACGGAGAAGAGAACGTACGTAGTTTTTATTTTGCTTTACAACGTATGACTCAAAAAAATTTCATATATTTTTCTTTATAAGTACTTTTACATGTTCCAAATTATGGAGGAAAAACTCACTTTTAGCAACATCAAAAGTTAATATTATGCGAAGTTAATCACATCTAATAATACAGCGATTCATGTACAAGCAGTTTGGTTTTCACTTGCCAGAAGATTCGATATTATCAGTCATATATGTGGTTTCATAATATAAATTTAAACTAGGAAGATTAATCCGTTCAGTAAGTCTTAAGATGTGACGGAACAGTGAAAATGTATTATGGGACGTAGACTATAAGGTGTACCGCTCCGGTGGCCTAGAGGTTAGAGCGTCCGCCGCGGAAGCAGGAGGTCGTGGGTTCGATCCCCGCCAGAGTCATACCAAAGACTTACAAAAATGGTACTAACAGCTGCCTCGCTTGACGCTCAGCATTAAGAGGTTAGTGTTAGGACTGGTCGGCCTGGTGTCAGGATAATGTGACTGGGTGGGACATCATGCTACATGTCTGCGGCATGATGTCCCAGTGCTAGACATCACTATAAACTGCCTCACTGCAGACATCGTAGCGATATGACTGAAAAATTGTTAAAGCTACGTTAAAACTCCTAATCAAACAAACAATAAAACTATAAGGTGTAATGACAACAATAGCCAGTAATGTTCCCACTATGACCTGGAAAGAAATAATTTACGTCTATTACTGTCGAATTCGTACACTCAATAAATACTACTTTCACTGTTCAATTGTTTCTTGCTAAATGATTTAATGTATATTTATAAGAATCAATTTATATTCATTTGAAAAATAAAATTTAAGAAAGACGCTTAGTGTCGAAATAGATACATGAACTGGGGCGTTATCGACTTGCGATGGTGGAATCGGCTGCAATGTACACACACACACACACACACACACACACATTCAACAAAATATTTAACTTGTGTTTTCCAATGTGTCATTTGCTCAATTATGTTTTGGAACTTTCATATGTTCACTATACATGTGTAGGCACCGACCTTGAATAATTAAGATGCTTTACACAAGTATTATGCTTATCGTATAGGTATGTTGATAATTACTAATGAAAATAAAAATAAATTCATACTTTCGGCTCAGAATGACTTGTAACGTGTCTTTTAGTCACGTATACCCCAACTTTGTGACTTTATGATCCAGGCTGCTCCGGAATCCTGACGCTTCAGTACTAGACCAGTTGATGAATGCCATCGATGAAAATAGACTGGTTATCGGTGTGTACGAGTGCGCTGTCGTTCTCGAAAAGTAAGTCTAGTATAAGTTCAAGGTCACACAAATATCTTATCAATGTTCTTATTAAGTCTCAGTCGACCTTTTTTGTGTACAATAATTGCAAGGTCAACAATAACAATGTGCAACAGAACAATTATGCGATGTTGTAAATTACAAACTGAATAGACAATGTACATTGATTGATTGAAAGAACTAGACCTTCAATGCATCACATTGACGACACTGTCCTAAACGAGGCTTGAATGTTTGTCGAGGTATCTTTTTTGACTGGTCAGCGACCTTTTTTTGGGGAGGGGGGGGGGTAGGGGGAGGGGTGAAGACGGCGTGGGATTTTCTTTTGAGCTAGATTATTTTGTGTTCCATTACCTCACGAAATCAAATTCCAGATTAAAGCATAAATGTATATCAGGGACCGGCCATTTAATTCATGAGGTGCGGAGTTCTTTTGAACTTTCTTTCGAACCAGTATTTGTTTTTGGTACCGTAATATTATTATCTCAGCTAACATAAACGAGGGTCTGGCATTTTTTAAATTAAAATGCCCCCCCCCCCCCCCCTAATTTAACAGCCGGTTCCCAGTTCATTATCATGGATACACTGGTTCAGATTACAAAGCAGTCTTAGAAACAGTATTATTTCCTTGTACATCTCCCACTATTTTGATTATAAAGTTCTTTTCAATCACTACCACGCATTATTGTTGTTGTTGTTATTATTATTATTATTATTATTATTATTATTATTATTATTATTATTATTATTATTATTATAGTGATCCCGACAGTGTTCAAATGTGTGTGCTACCTATTACCGAAATTTCTGACACAGTCTTACAAATCCAGCACAAGTTGATAGACGCCTACTGTAGGGAGAATGAAATATTATTAATAAAGGTATGTCTTCTTTAGCTTGACGCATGCTTGTAAAATTTTAGTTATTATAAATGCCATTAAGTATACACTTAGAAATATTAGCTTCAAAATTAGATCTGATAATTACTAACGAACATTGGCATTTTGCAATATAGAATCTAAACAGTACAGTAGCACATCAAGGTTGTTGTCAATATGTGTTGTACCAAAAACAATGTGTACGAAAATGTTTTTCATTTACAGGTGGCCAAAGCTAAGGATCTGACACACTACCTTCAAATGAAAGGCAAAATTAGTATGGAAGATACACTGACCTGCATGATTATCACTAATTCCAATCGTTTCCAAGGTGGCGTGCAATCAGGATTGGGTCAATCAAGAATCCTTTCAAACTTTCCTGTTTGAGTGGAAAAACTCGTCCTTGACAAATGTAATGGTAGGTAAATATGTTATGAAGTCATTTTATTTTAGCTCCGGATCCACCACATTAAAAAAACAGAAAAATAAATATCAGATACACGATCTTCGAGGACATAACTTTTTGTACATTAGCATACATATATCGATATTTCTAAAAGAGACCGCCCTAAAGCGGAGAGTCTTTGGCTTTCCACCAGATTAACTATTCCTAAACAAATCTCTGAAGCTGCTAAGAAGAACGTCACATAGTCCATGCAGCCAAATTACCCCATTACGGTATTAGATCACCGAGCTCTTCGGGATTACTAACAAACTAATGTCAAGGATCACCTCTTCCAACAATCTTCTCTCCAGTAGACCTTCTGGATCTGTTTGCAAATTTCTTCCGTGAAAAGGTGTACAAACCATTAGAGATAAGTATGACAACACAATTTCAATTGACTGTCGTCACCATACAGTTGCGATACAGAATTCAGCGCCAACTGTTAGCAGCATTTGAACCTGTCTCTATGGATTTAGTACGGACAATTGTGATAAGAGTGCATCAAAGTCATGTGAACTTGATCCAGTTCCAACATCACTGCTGCTTGATTGCTTAGATCCACTATTGCCTTCACTAACTGATGTTATTAGTACCTCTCTCTCATCCGGGAATTCCCATCATTTTTCAACACTGCAATTGTAAAGCATCTGCTAAAGAAACCAACACTCTACCATAACAATTTAAAGAACTACCGCCCAGTTTCTAATCTCCCGTTCGTATAAATTATTTTTAGAAAACAAATAATCATTCTATACACTCAGCCGCTCACAAGTATCATAGATCATCATCCAGTGTCTCACCAATTGTACGCTGATGACACCCAAATATACAAATCTAGCCACCCATCTGAAGTTGACCCTACCATCAAATGAGTAGAGAGGTGCATTTCTGATGTGAAATCATGGATGACATGTAACAAGCTGCAGATGAACGATGATATAAGTGAGGCCATTCTGATCACAACACAAAGACTTTCTCATTCACATCATTTATCTCAAACAATAGGAATCAGCAACACCAACATTAAATTCACACAATCAGTACAAAATCTAGGTGTTACTCTAGACAGTACTCAAACATTGCACCAACATGTCATGACCATATGCAAGGCTGCATATCTTGAGCTGAGACGCATCAGTTCCATTCGCAAATATCTTTCAGTTGATGCCACTAAAACACTTGTGTGTTCATTAGTACTTTCAAGACTGGACTATTGTAACTCAGTTATGTCTGTTTTGTCTCAATATCTACTCCAGAAACATCAAACAGTTCAAAACACAGCTGCTAAGATCATCCTTAGAGTACCATGGTCAGAGCACACCTCCTCGTTGCATAGTACCCTACACTGACTATCTTATCTATTCGATCCAGAATCAACCACAGAATGTGTTCTCTGTGCTACGTTTCACTGACAGACTCCAGGCCAACATACCTATCTGGCTTCACCCACTTAGGCTCCTCTTCTGACAATCGTATACTCATTGTTCCCACTATGAAAACGAAGTGATATGGACAAAGTTTGTTTGTATACCAGGTCCCAGCAACGTGGAACTAATTGCCCATTGAAAGTAGACACAAAGACACAGTGATACATTTCAAGAGTGTTTTTAAAACTCACCTTTTTCGACTGCAAGATCAGATTTAAAGACCTAATAATATTTCATTCCTCAAATATTTTAGCATGTTTTTATGTTTTCTAATTTCATGGCGTTTGTTTTGTTTTTTGTTTTCTGTAGTCATATTGTTATTATTATTATTATTATTATTATTATTATTATTATTATTATTATTATTATTATTATTTCCAAATAAATGTTTTTAACGAATAAATGAATACATTTTGACAATATATTCATTTTTCTCTTCAGAGGTGTCATATTCTCATACAACCAGGTGGTTGTATGGTGCAGGAGAAAGTCCGAGTTTGCGGTATTCAGTTATCACTACCCATTACTACGGTGAATAGGCAGTACTAATCCATACCCATACAGCAGGTAGGGCACTTGCTGTCACGGGAAGGAAGACATACACATCTAATTTGAAAAAAAGAGTGCCATGTTTTTATGTACGACGTCTGGAGACTGGCAGCAGTGGGTTGTCATTTCATGACACTACTTACATGACATCATTATTTCTTTCAGAGGCGTAGCTGGGGGGGGGACATATGTACCCGGGCGCCAGATTAGTGGGGGCGTCAAAATAGGCTTTGAAATAGGTTGTATGTGGAATGTTTGCTGCAAAACATTTTTGCATGTATGAAAGAAGAATCTTACAGATCGCTAGCACTAGCATTATTTGGTTGTCATAACCATGCTAGCAGATGAAAACAATGGGTTTCAGAGTTGAGGGTGGGGTGGGGGCGTAAAAATGAATCTTGTCCACTCTAGCTACGCCTCTGCATTATTTACTGAAGATTGGAAACATCATTACAATCTACATTTCAGTTATATCCATATAAAGATGGACGAATTGTCTTTATTTTTGACACTGTTTGCTGACGATTTACTTTTATTTTCAGAAAATATTGAGGGTTTACAAAAGTTTTTGGATAATTTACACGACAAAAGTAACAAATGGAATCTAAATTATAATTTTGATCAAGCTAAAGTTATTGTCTTTAGAAATGGTGGACCATTAAGGCAAAAGAAAGTATGGAACATAGAGTGAAGGAATATTGGGGTGGTTGAAAATTGTAATTACCTTAGTCTTGTTTTTTTGAGCAATGGAAAAGTTTATAAAGCTCAATAAACACTGGCCGATAAAACACTAACTTTAGTGAATATGCTTTTTGTAACTTGAACAAAAAAGTTACGTAAATTATTATAATGAATGTTTCAAACTTTTTTTAAAAATAGATATGTTGTTCTAGTTCTAAATTACGCATTGGTGTGTGGGTTTTCACGAAATATTGAACGTGTACAACGGAGGTTTTTCAAATGTTTGCCAAATGTAAAAATCTACTTCTGCCGTCGTTGTATGCAGTGAACTTTGAATAAGTCCTATTAAGTATTCAACTCTGATTAAATTCGTTCCATATTGGCTTAAAATTAATGATTATGCAAGAATTATACTGAACACTGCACGTAGGCAGTTATATATTTAAAATGAAGCAGGTAATATTGTCAGCTGGTGTTACATTCCTAAATGAGACTTCAAACAGATTTGGTTTTGGTGAAGTATGGATGTTTCCTGATTCTGCAAATTGTTCAAAATATATTTATATTTTCAAACAAATAGTTACCGATGTTTTTCTATCAGACTGGAATATATATATATATATATATATATATATATATATATATATATATATATATATATATATATATATATATATATATATATATATATATATATATATATATATATCGACTTCGGCTTCAAACATTATATTAAATGCTTGTGTTACCTTAAACATTGTTAAACGATAACTCCCAGCGTTTCCCTATAGTATGGGAATTAAAACCTGGAGATATGGAAGCAATAAAATGGATAGAAGTAAAAGACATCGGTTGCTCTGCGCCAAACATGATACCGAAGACGAATACCATTTTATTTTAGTATGTTAAGTGTATATTAGAATGCGTATAAACCAAAATTCAAAGTACTTTTGGAATTAACCATCCATACACAAAAACATTGAATTTCTAACTTCTAGAAATAAGAACATAATATGTTCAATGTCGAAATTTGTATTGGAAGCGGTTAAAATAAGAGACAGATTACTATTTACTGAGTATTTTATTACAAAGATTCGGTATATTTGTCCATTTTCTTCTTTCCAGCTCTTGACGATTACCGTTTTGAGTTTATGCTTAAAGTTGTACGTACAGCGTTAGATCAAAACGCGGTATTTGTAATATGTATTACATAAACATGTACATGCTTATATTAATAAACTATTGAATTGAATTGAACTGACAACGAATTTAATTGAACTGTATTCAACAACAAGAGTACTTCTAAGATAGAACAATAACATTATGCCTCATTTAAATTTATTTTTAAGCTTAATGTGTGTACATATAAATCTTGTATCTTTCTTGACTTACTGCCTTTTGTCTTTCTTCATATTTCGTACACTCTACCTACATCCGATTTATCGACTGTTTTTCAATTACGCCTGTTGTTTAGTCCATAGTATTGGGGATTTTGTCCAGGACTATTATAAGTCAAGCCCTTTATACAAGCGTACTATGTTTATGGTGTTGAATATCATAGACGTTCAGCAGTGGAAGACTTAAGGTGATACGAATATACGATGAAGCCCAATATAATATATTCTGAGATAAAATTGGAGAGTGGGGGAGTTTTTTTTTTTGGGGGGGGTAAACCAAAAAATACTTCGATCTTGTTTGAACCAAGTTATTTCTATAACCAAAAAGAAACTAAGAAACAGTTTTGTCATCCTAAGGCCAAACAGTTGTAATACAGTGTAAATAAATCAAAATAATGACCAAACTTTTCACAGAGCTATGTAAATTTTCTTTAATAGAATCATATAAATTATAGTATTATAAGCAATGTGATTATTCTAGTTAGTGCTGGTGTCATTCCAGTTTGGTTCCAGAAGTTGTTGAAAAAATATGCATATATACTCGTCTCATATTTATATTGCCTGAATCAGTCTGCCTATTCAGCTATTGTAATATACTCATACTGGGCCTACGTTTATTCGTCTTTTGTATTATACTCATGCTGTGGCTGTGTCTATTCGCCTGTTTGGTTCTACGTATGATGTGCCTATGCCTATTCGTCTATTTTATTCTACTCA
This sequence comes from Unio pictorum, assembly GCA_030141615.1. NCBI lineage: Eukaryota > Metazoa > Mollusca > Bivalvia > Unionida > Unionidae > Unio > Unio pictorum. The sequence continues at coordinate 2,191,804 of JARLTB010000157.1, read as the reverse complement.
TGCTGTGCCTATGCCTATTCGTCTATTGTATTATACTCATGTCTATTCGCCTATTTTATTATACTCATGCTGTACCTATGTCTATTTGTCTCATATTATACTCCTGATGTGCCTATGTCTATTCGTCTCTTGTATTATGCTCATGTTGTGCCTGTGTTTATTCGTTTATTTTATTATACTTATGCTGTACCTATGTCTATTCGTCTCTTGTATTATACTCATGTTGTGCCTGTGTTTATTCGTTTATTTTATTATACTTATGCTGTACCTATGTATATTTGTCTCTTATATTCTACTCCTGATGTGCCTATGTCTATTCGTCTCTTGTATTATACTCATGTTGTGCCTGTGTTTATTCGTCTTTTTTATTCTACTCATGCTGTTCCTATGTCTATTCGTCTATTATATTCTACTCATGATGTGACTGTCTATTCGTCTTTTTTATTCTACTCGTGCTGTACCTATGTCTATTCGTCTATTATATTATACTCATGATGTGACTGTCTATTCGTCTTTTTTATTCTACTCATGCTGTTCCTATGTCTATTCGTCTATTATATTTTAATATGATGTGACTGTCTATTCGTCTATTGTATTATACTCATGCTGTGCATATGCTTTGCAATGCTTTTGGCTGTGTATTCCACATCCTTACAGATCCCCTTTGAGTATATGTTTTTGACCTGACACTAGTTGTAGAGTGCTATGCTAGTTCGATAGGCTTATTATTGCAATATGCCCTATAATTTCACAACAATTATAGAACGCCATTTAAAAATTATAGATTGTTATACTAACGACATTGCTACCTGCCTCATAAGTTCACAATAAGCACAAAACGCACTGAGTCGGTGAAGTGTATGCCCACTTTAATATGCCGTACATATATTTGCCAAAGCTTAGGAAGATTACGAACAATGCTTGGTGTAATCATACTATCACAATACTTACAGGCGAATGTCAAGTCTTTCCTGAGAAATGTCAAGTCTTTCCTGAGAAATGTCAAGTCTTTCCTGAGTCTTATAGTTTACAAAAGGCTATATGTTTCAAAGTGAATCCGTGACTGCCATCTAACAATGCAGATGGCCGATTGTGAGTGTAAATAAAGTACTAGAACAAAATCCTATCCAAATATGCTGATTCACCATGAAAATAAAATAACGTAAGTCGTTTTAAATTATGGCCATCTGGTATGCTTCATGTTTAAAACAAGCGTTATTGGGTTATACACTCAGCGAATGGATCTATGTAAACAACTAATGGCTCAATACTTTGATTCCATAATAATATATTCGCATCAAATCATCATTCGCTGTAGATGTAGTCATACTTAGACCAGTGTATTGGAGAACTGAACCTGACAGTTTTGCCTGAAGTCATACTTTCTAATGATAACGTTTAGCGTTTGAAAAAGTAGTTTCTACAAATGCTGTGACTAGCTGATAACACGATTAATACAACCTGACCAAGATAATAAAAGCAAGGTTTACTGATCAGCTAGACTTAAATTCTGTTGCATGAATGAGAAAAAATTATTTTATGATTAGCCACGTCAAGGACACAACCAATATACCGTCAATAATATAAGAATTAATCCACTGATTTCTTCATTAATTATGTACCCCTAATTTAACCAACACATTTTTTATTCGAAGGCGACAAAACAAAGGTAGCTTATGCTCAGGGCAGCTGAAGAGACATAAGATCTCATATAACTCCCTAATGGTCAAATAATTTGCACATATAGGCACATATAATTGTAAAAAATGACCAATTGATTTGCGAATATAGATAAGTGTTATGGTAGAAAAATGACCAATTGATTTGCACACGTAGACAAGTGTTATGGTAGAAAAATGGCCAATTGATTTGCGAATATTGACAAGTGTTATGGTAGAAAAATGGCCAATTGATTTGCGAATATAGACAAGTGATATGGTAAAAAAAATGGCCAATTGATTTGCGAATATACACAAGTGATATGGTAGAAAAATGGCCAATTGATTTGCGAATATAGACAAGTGATATGGGAAAAATAGACCAGTTTGCACTTTTGAATTTGAACATCACTTACACTAATGTGATGGAATGTGCATGTAGTCTTAAGATGGCCGTTGGTCAAGATCTTCTATAATATTTTACAGTACATTGTCTTCGTTCGTCAACAATTTGTTTATTTCTTTGATCTCACTTTTGACGCAGTTGTTCCTTCCACGATATTTTTATCGTAGAAATGTTTTTAACGCCATTCAATCAAAATATACATGTAACAATATTGACATGATGAGAACATTTGAATTGCGTATTTTGTATCTAAAAACACAATAATGTGTAATTAAAATCAAGTTATACATATACCAACACTGATATGATGGGAATATTTGATTTGCTTGTTCTGTATCTAAACATACACTATTTTTTATACTTAAAATCAGTTTCAACATCTATCAGAACTGACATGATGAATCACTTTTTCTCAATTTAACAACTTTGTTTTGTACTTAAAATCGAGTTCTTGCCCATTGTTGCAGAAGATTCATCGAGTACACAGACAATTAAAACTGATGGATCGTTTTGAAATGTCAGAATTAATGCAAAACATATAACAGTCTCTAAAGATGATAACAAAACAGTTTTTAATGAACGTTTCCATGCATGACGGAATTCTTGTGAGTGTTTATGGTGGTAACATTGATATTGTGAGGTGTTCTAAAAAAAATATAATACCGGGCCTAAAGTAGGCGAATAATTCGGTTTACTCGGACCTTACGTACAGTCTGTTAAAAGCTAATTAATGTTCGATTTACTTGAAATCAAATCTTAGACAATCTGACAAGTCAATGTTTTAATGTTTTTCTTTACGTCACAAATCTCTCTCCAAAACGTGAACCCCAGCGAGGCGTTAAGATGGCATTGATCACTGAAATTAAATGAGCCAAAGGGATAAATAACAAGGTCGATCACCTCTTCAAATGAGATAATGTCAACATATCATCTACGTTTTCTGTTTCCTTGCTCGGGGAGGTCTTTGAAACGAATGTAATGTAGAGGTGTTAGAGAAAATTATCGCAACGGACATAAAATAAGTATTTAACTCTCAGTCACTACATGCCGTAAAGAGTTCGAAGCTGCTGTGTCGTGTTAATAAACGTTCTCAAACAGCATTTAATCGTTAGGACGTTACACGTACAATAGCGTTAAATCAATTCAGATTCATTATCCCCGAGGGCTTGTGTACGACACGCTAAATACACATTTTCTTTTCATGACTGATGCTGTCTAACACTATTTTTCCAATTTTCTTTTAAGGTGTTTAGTTAACAAGTGTACCCCCCCCCCCAACACACACAGGATGAGTAACAAAAAGTGATAGTAGCAGATTAATCTAAGGAACCGGAAAGATAAGAGTGGATTTCTTTTCTGCCTGCACTTATGATATCGATGTTACTACTGAAAACGAGAACTATCACATGACCATTGTATTATAGTTAGGTTAATATACCCATATCGTACTTTTCTCTATGCGTAACAAGTATAATAACAAAACTTCATAAGGTCACAAATGACGTCATGACGTCAGATAAATCAAAGGCGTAATAACAGAGGCATCTGAACATGATCACTAGATAAAAAGAATTTTGCATTTGTTCTCATTTCAAATTAAATCTAACAGTATTGTATTAATTACAGTCTAAAAGCTCTAACAAACGTGGGATGATTACGCTTTCATTAAAAACGATACCGTGAAAGGCGTCGTGCTAACAACAGAGAACCTATTTATTAAATTATGAAGTGTTGATGCTGAAGTCTACAGTTTTCTAGCTTCGCTATTGATGTAACTGGCTGAGATATTATGAGTGGGATGTTCAGACAGAATACATGTGCTCTTCTTCGCAGTCTTGCAAAGGAATACATATACTAAGCCGTAGTAAATCATATAAAGATAACACTTGTTTGCTTTTTCCTCTTTCTATTTGTAATCCAAATATTTTACGAAAGTTAGTATTTGCCTGAAATTGTTTCATAACATTCCATTTGGCCACCGCGTTGACATACTTGACACGTGTCAAATATATATATATATATATATATATATATATATATATATATATATATATATATATATATATATATATATATATATATATATATATATATATATATATATATTAACTGTTCTGACATAATTTATGAATAACGAAATAATGAAAAATTATTTCTTAATATCATTAAAGTCTTAAGAAGATTCTCGGGAATTTCCGTACATTTCCGTACATTCCATGCTGACGGTACTACCGACGCACCGGTAAAGTGAAAAAGTACTGTCGTACGTACAACCTGGAAAGAAGAATGAAAATTGCTGCTGGAAACCGGTATACCAGTAATACTGCGTACCTCTAGTATATATTAGCGTAATCGTGTACCTTATCATCTTTGTAGACATCATTCAATTACATCGCAGGATTGATTACTTTATTTACGCATTTAACTTTTCACCAACACTACCAACTAAATCAAACAAAATCTAATCTAGTTCAATGAGAATTACACTAATCACAACATGTTTGCATTAACATTGAAATCCTCGATCAAGTGTATCTATTTAGTTGTCTCTATATATGCAATAGTTCATGTTCTATTTGTTTCAATACATCTTAACAGAAGTATAAGATAAACCTTTTGTGGACTATAAACATCACTATAATGTATTGCGCGTCGAAGGGTGACGAGATATATGAAGAAAATACATATAAATTATCTAACGCTATTGATCTTATCACAGGCCTTTACAATCCTTAATAATTCAGATGTGTGCTTGTGCATATACATAGATCATATACACAGATCATATACACAGATCATATACACAGAGCATATACACAGATCATATACACAGATCATACACATAGATCATATACATAGATCATATACATAGATCATATACACAGAGCATATACACAGATCATATACACAGAGCAAATACACAGATTATTTACACAGAGCATATACAAAGAGCATATTTTCTTTTCCTACGTTAATACCGGATATATGGATATACATGTATTTGATCGTGTGGTGCTAAAACATATTAACAAGTGGCGAAGTCACGATATAAAACATTAAAAAATATATTACAAGATGAAATATATCCAGTATTTAAGTAGGAAAGAAAATTGTCAATTTATTGTATACCAAACTTGCTTCTAAACTTGAAATTAGAACATTGTTTTTGTAGGCACGTGCAATCAACCGTCGCATGGCATGATAAGATATCCTATATTTTTAACGTGTAAAAAATATGAAAATATTTCACCAATAACTATCTATATTTCACGTAAGTATATAATAAACCAGAATCGAATGATTACTTTAGGATGGGGAGGGGATATCGAAACTTTATTCAATCACATCTACAAAGAAGGATTCAAACTATCGAAATGAGATGCTACCAGCAAGGTCTTAGGCATCTCATACATTGGCCATCTAACCAACAGTGGCCCACAACATGATCCAACGAGCCATCGGACCCTATGAATACTTCTTGACCACTGTAAAAAAAAGTGCTACGGTTATGTCTCAAGATCATTTGGACTGGCATAAACAATCTTGCAAGGCCACTGCGAGGGTGCAAAAAAAGAGGCAGACAGAAAAGAGGCGAGAAGACTACATCAAAGAGTGGACAGGCATGGGATTTGAGATTCATAAAAGACAGTAGAGAACAGGGAAAGATGTAGAGAATTGGTTGTAAAGTCATTTTGGTACCCCATTGACCTCTTACGTTAAGGGATTGATGATGATGATGATGATGATGATGATGATGATGATGATGATGATGATGACCAAGATTAAGTAATAATTAGAAAAGCATGTTTGACATGTAGGGATAGTTGTAGATATTATAGCTTTGATTTTGCAAATCAAATATCCATTATTTATAGCAGAATATGTATGTAGCCTTATATACAGATGTTTCAGCCGCACTGAAATCGTTTCTAAACCGCTCCGGTGGCCTAGTGGTTAGAGTGTCCGCCGCAGAAGCGGTTGGTCGTTGGTTTGATCAAGGTACCCAGTAAAAATCTAGTGATCAAAGTCGCAAAAGGTGAGTTTTAGGAGCTCACCTAAAAGGGAACACGGGGTCTTTGTGTATTTCAATGGACCATTCGTTCCACATCGCCGGTCCCTGGTATACAAAAGAACGTTGTCCATATGACTTCGTTTTCATTGTGGGAATGATGAGTATACGAGTGTCAGAAGAGGAGCGTAAGTATCTTGCTGGTGTGTACACATGGGTGAGGCCGAATAGGTATGTTGGACTGTAGTCTGTCAGTGAAACGTAGCACAGAAAACACATTTTGTGTTTGATTCTGGATCGAATGGAGAGCAGTGGTGAGGTGTGCTCTGATAGAGGTACTCTAAAGATGATCTTATCAGCTGTGTTTAGAACTTTTTGAAGTTTCTGGAGTAGATACTGTGACGAACCAGACAGAATTGAGTTGCAATAGTCCAGTCTTGAAAGTACTAGTGAACACATAAGTGTTTTAGTGGCATCAACTGAAAGATATCTGCGAATAGAGTTCACGCCTCTCAGCTCAAGATATGCAGCTTTGCATATGTTCATGATATGTTGGTGCAATGTGAGAGTACAGTCCAGAGTAACACCTAGGTTTTATACTGACTGTGTGAATTCATATTGGTGTTGCTGATATTTGTTGTTTGAGGTAAATGATGTGAATGAGAAAGTCTTTGTGTTGTGATCAGAATGGCCTCAGTTTTATCATCTTTTATCTGCAGCTTGTTAAATGTCATCCATGATTTCTCATCAGAAATGCACCTCTCTACTCCTTCAGTTGGGTGTCTAGACTTGTATATTTGGGTGTCATCAGCGTACAATGGGTGAGACACTGGGTGATGACCAATGACACTTGAGAGAGACTGAGTGTATATAATGAAGAGAAAAGGTCCAAGAACAGACCTTGTATCCTGACTCGGCGACCAACTGGTGGTTTGGTGCTTTCAGTTTTGGACAAGACATCAAGATTCGGTATTAATGGCCTTTAATAGCGATTCGGGTTCAAGATATAAACGGACACATTAATACCATTACCTCTAAAATCCAGTCACTTGGAACCAAATGCCATGTATATGGTTGTGTTACTTAACCAAAAAGAAATTGAATATATAAGTAACGGCTATTGGCAATAGTTAAAATAGGTTGTACAAATTATATTCTTTGTTGAACTAGTTATGGGACACATATTTTTAAGTTCAAGTTTCATCTATACATATTCAACTTTGAGCACCGAATTAATAAACATAACCTAGGTCAAATTACCCGTAAATAGGTCTGGCATAAGCCCTGATTAACTCAAAACGTGACAACGACCCAGATCAAATATATATCCCGGTATTGAATTCTCACGAGAACGACACGCTTCAGCTGGTTTATGTATTTCACAGCTAACCTTGATAACAAAATACGACGATGTTCAAGACAAAAGCCCAAAAGGTGCTCTCATAACAAAAATGTGACATAAATGTTTGCTGAAGCAGAAACTGAACACGGCATGCTGGGAAGACAATGACTCTCGTCCTGTTGTGGAATGGTGTCTAGTCGTGAAAGATAAATTATCAGTGGTGTAGTTTTAGCTACCAAGAAACTGTAGTACCGTAACAAAAAAATTATAACATCTTTAAAAAATAAAACTGCAACAAAAGAGTTGAGAACAACGACAACGACGTCCTTTCTCTCTTTATGAATTATAGGGGTTATACAATGGGTCAAACGCAACCTCCTCCTGCATGTCAAGCGTGTTACTAACGGATTAATTTTTTCTCTCCTGGTGAACATGCATAGATGATATTCAAACTGAGAAGGTCTCCCACTACGTAAAAGAATGAAGTTTACATACACAGTTTAATTACACAGTTTAATTACACAGTTTAATTACACAGTTTAATTAGATGGTCTTAGGATTTAACACGTTTCCTTATATATTTAAGAATACACAAACCTACTCGGAAACACATAGCCAGGATGGTGATGATGTGTCGTTAAAAATATATACATGTACATACATATATGTATGCTTACAGGCCCGGCCCTCAGGCAAAGCGAACGAGGCAGCCGCCTTGTGCCTCCTGCTTTCGGGCAATGCAATGTTTTGTTAGGGACCCCTTGCTCATCGCTTGCTGCCATGGGCCACGCACATTCTAGGACCAGGCCATGGGATGCATGCTAGGTTAGAGGCCTCATTTGTTTTCATTTCGTTTATAAATGAAAGTTTTGATTCTTTTCGCTTTGGACTCCATTTTCAGATACCACTGTCGCAGAAAGATAATCAGCCCGATGCACCCACACATTAGAGGTATGTACTAACGAATAAATGTGTAATCGAATTTCAGCGGTAATATTCAGTATCTCATTTAAAACACAGTGGCATTAGCAATATTAGTAAAATTATTATTATTATTAATATTATTATTATTATTGTTGCTGTTGTTATTATTATTAATACTATTATTATCATTATCATTATTAGTATTATTACATTATTATTATTATTATTATTATTATTATTATTATTATTATTATTATTATTATTACATTATTATTATCACATCATATTATTATATTATTGTTATTATTATTATTATTATTATCACATTATTATTATTATTATTATTATTATTATTATTATTATTATTATTATTATTATTATTATTATTATTATTATTATTATTGATGATGAAGAAGAAGAATGGCAATGAACGTTACATGACGGCAATTAAACCACTGAGTGCAAGACATATCTCTAATACAATTTCACTAATTAACCTATGGAAGAAGGTCAAAGTGAAAAAGTTGATTTTCCATTTGTAAATAGCGACCGTTCCGGTGGTCTAGTGGTTAGAGCAGGGGAAAGCAACCTATTTTATATAGCGTGCCACTTTTATAAGGATTAGATGCGGCCAAGTAATAACATAACAACAAAAAAATTTTACCAACTGATGCCTCGCTGGCATTTTACATAGCGTGCCACTTTTATCCGGATTAACTACAAAATGAACGAGCGCGTGCCTCCAATAAGAGAGTAAAAATCAACTTTTTGGCAAGCCTTTGCGTACCACAAATTTTTTTTTTTTACGTGGCACGCGTGCCGTAGGTTGCCGACCCTTCGATTAGAGTGCAAGCATGGTATGCGGCCAAGTAATAACATACCAACAAAAATTTTTACTAACAGATGCCTCGCTGGGCGTTCAACATAAGGTCTCACTGGATGGTCTCGTATTTTGACATCTCCTTAATTTTAACTTAAAAGGTATTAGCCTAGTTATCACAATCCTAGCATTTATAAATTCAGCTAAATATGTAATGTGGTTTAGAATTACTTTGATTTAGGCTTGGAAATGGGTTGACTTGTTGGTGACTGACTGTCACAGTTAGACTAGCATTGGAGATCAAATGCGTAACTTGGGCTGCAAATGAGCAGCCGACTTGGCTCACGTATTTACATATGTCTGCCACAGAGGTAAATATCTAAACGTGTAGATGGTTGAGGAAGGATGAAAAGTATGATATTTTGTTACGGTACTAGTGAACTCTATTCATGTATAAGGCACATACTGATTCTTTTAGCTGTCTTGCCACAGGAAAATATCAAAATAGCTCTTTCCTGTCAAAAGTGAATGTAAGCAAGAGGGGTTGGTGGTAGTGTTGGTTCTAAATCCACTAGTTGCATAAAGAATTAACCTTAATGCCTGAGTCAAAATCTTATTTAAAAAAATCTTTTTTTTTTTTTTTAAAAATCATTAGTTATTTTTTATGTGTGTCATTAAGTAATATTATTATCATCTTTCTGAAATAGGTCATCAGAAGTATAACATTTGCCCCCACCCACCCACCCCATCCCATCCGGTGAGACCTAAGTGTTAGTGTTACGAATGGTCGGCATGGTTTCAAGATAATGTGACTGGTTAGGACATCTTACTACATGATGCCCCAGTGCTAGCAGCCATCGTATGATACGACTGAAAAATTGTCAGAGCTACGTTAAAAATCCAAATCACAAACACACACACACACACACATTTTTTTTGAATACGCAAGACTAAACCGATATACACAAATATCATATACTTTTTCTCTTTGTCGGAGATGGGGTGCGGTGCGTAAACAACTCGTAAAGGGGACTATGGGGAAGAAACTCCAAGTGGGGACCAGGGTGCGACGCCCCAGGAAGCTCGTGATTTTTTTCAACCTTTCCAGGTCAGAATTATAACCCTTTCATTGTAAAGAAATGTCCCGCTTTTTTGCACTCATTTTCACTGCGGGGTGAGTGGTGGGGATGATCATGTTTTTTTGGGGTAAAATTACAGCTCTCAATATAACAGTACCAGAACAGTACCAAAGATGACTTTACAGTCGTACTTAAACAGCGGTACTTAAGATGACTTTCATATTTCTAATACAACCATTTTTAATGCTGTAATATTTCTAGGAGATCATAATTTATTGCAGTAAATCACTAGCTATACAGACACTGCGTAAACTTTGATTTAATACGGTTTTACACCAGCCCCGCTCCACAGCGACAGGTCATAAATTACCACGTGAGCGATCTCTCGAAAATTACCATATGATACTACATGTTCGATTACTATTGCATACAATTCACAAATCCTAACTCACTTCAATACTATTAAACCTTACAAAATCAAATATAGTTAGGTCATTCTCGTTAACTCACGATAATCAGTATCGTCCTAACAGACAAAGGAAATTATTTTATATTTATGACATATAACATTATGAAATCCTACACATATAAAAAGTTGGACCGCATGCAATCAATTCTACCAATGAACTAATAACTGTAAACTTTAAAAGATAAATTGCATAAGAACTCTAGCATCAACACATTTCCATGAAACTGAATACGCGATACACAATATGAAATCAAGTCATATTAAACACATTTGCTTAAAACATACAAACAAAACAAAAAATATTGCGTGACTAACACACGGAGTCAAAATTCTCTCACTCTAAATATTTGGACTAAAGAATTTCAACAAAAGATATATATATATATATATATATATATATATATATATATATATATATATATATATATATATATATATATATATATATAAATATATATATATTGTTCAGGCAGATAGCATGGCTTGTCCCTGCAAACAGTTATATACAATAAATATTACATATACTGGAAGGTGATATTACAATATCTAATTCAAAGTATGATTTCATTATTTTGCTAACATAAATTGTATTTTCACTTATAATATATATATATATATATATATATATATATATATATATATATATATATATATATATATATATATATATATACATATACATACATATATATATATATATATATATATATATATATATATATATATATATATATATATATATATATATATATATATATGTATAAAATAACAACAATACTAATAATAATAATCATAATAATAATAATAATAATAACAATAATAATAATGAGGACTTTGTATAGCGCCCAATCTTTAGAAGCTCTAAGCGCTTTACACCATCTATAATGATATGACTACACTACAGAAAAACAAATGACAAAAACAATGAAACTGGAAAACATAAAAACATGCTGAAACATATAAGATACAAAACATTATTATGTCTCTAATTTTGTTCCTGCAGTCGAAAAAGGTGAGTTTTAAGAGCTCTCTTAAAAGGGACCACTGTGTCTGTGTGTCTAATTTCAATGGTCAATTCGTTCCACATCGCCGTGCCCTGGTATGCAAAAGAACGTTGTCCGTATGACTTCGTTTTCACAGTGAGAACAATGAGTATACGATTATCAGAAGAAGAGCGTAAGTTTCTTGCTGGTGTAACCAACTGGGTGAGGCAAGAAAGGTATGTTAGACTGGAATCTGTCAGTGAAATATAGCATAGAGAACAAATTTTGTGTTTGATTCTGTATCGAATTGACAGCCATTGTAGGGTACAGAGCAGTGGTGATGTGTGCTCTGATCGAGGTACTCTAAAGATGATCCGTGCAGCTGTGTTTGGAACTTGTTGAAGTTTGTGGAGTAGATATTGTGACGAACCAGACAAAATGAGTTACAATAGTCCAGTCGTGAAAGTACTAATGAACACACAAGTGTTTTAGTGGCATCAACTAAAAGATATTCACGAATGGAGCTGATGCGTCTCAGTTCAAGATATGCAGTCTTGCATATGTTCATGACATGTTGGTGCAGTGTGAGAGTACTGTCCAGAGTAACACCTAGGTTTCGTACTGACTGTGAAAATTTAATGTTGGTGTTGCTGATATTTATTATCTGTGGTACAAGATGTGAACGAGAAAGTCTTTGCGTTGTGATCAGAATAGCCTCAGCTTCATCTGGGGTGTCGTAATAACATGAAAATTAACTATATTGGAGCCTGTTCTATGAGGAAATACTTGGCGGCCAGTATAACTGATGGAAGAAGAACTCTTTTAAAAGACTCGATAAGAATTACCGAGCCAAATCAGCTAACTGGCAAGCTTACTCAAACACATATTGACTAAGTCCGAGACTCGAGCCCACGCTGACAGATAGTAGAGATTGGTAATTGAGTGCACTTTAGATTAATCAGACACCAGCGGCTCCTTCCGTACAATTCAACAGAGATTTGCATTTTTTTCTGTCACGTGAAACGGAGACCAAATCAATAAATAAAAATTAAAACTGGCATGGAACTGTTATTGATTTTAATAGTTTTTGAATCTCTCTTCAAAGCTGAAGCGCCATGATTTGGCAAACTTCCAGAACCTGGCATCAGAGCTGGAGATGCAAGGGAAATGCCTTGATGCAACTTGACAGTGCACGCTACACAGAGCAGATTGACAATTGTCTGTCAGAGTTTGACAGACGCTTTCAAGACTTTTCTTTGCTCGAGCCAGTCGCTACATTCATGTGCTATCCTTTTCAGGAAGATGCTGAGGTTGATTCACTCGCATCAAAAATTGCAACACTGTTTCACCTGAACTCTTCTGGAGTGGAAGATGAGATTTTGACATTTCAAGCCGACATTCAGCTGAAGTCCAGAGCTCATGGACAGTTCTGGAACTTACAGAGGAAAAGTACCCCAACATGAGGAAATGTGCTACCTTCTTGACTGCATTTTTCGGCTCCACTTATTTATGAAGATCATTAAGTCCAAGTATCGTTCCACCATGACTGATGATCATTTCGAAGTGTGCTTGAGGCTGGCTCTCAGCAGCTACTGTCCGGACTATGCATCCCTGGCAGATTCCATCCAGTGCAAGTCATCAGAGTAAGGTAATGACAAAAAATGTACATAATTAATTGTGTTGTGCATTATGGACTCATGCGGTTATGCAAGGTACATCAACATACAATATTCATAAATAAATATATGTTTTGCATTTTTGTGGTAGGTAGATCATTTTGCCTTGGTCATTTTATAAGTAGCTCGGATGCTGAAAAAGTGTGTGCACCCCTGATTTAGAGGATCCAATAAAAATATCAAGAAAGGTAAATGTCCTCTCGCGTGATTATGCAAAAGGATCTTCGGCCACGATATATATATATATATATATATATATATATATATATATATATATATATATATATATATATATATATATATATATATATATATATATATATATATATATGTCTTTTAATGTGACACGATCTTACCCGATAAAAATTCTAACAAAATTATTTTAAAAAATTAAAACAATTTATGAATCAGATGTGTGTATAGAGTTGCACTAACATAAGTTTATCCGCGTTAGACACCACGCGATGGATGGTCCTTGGCAGATTTACTAATTAAGCATACGGGCGCACGCGGACCTTGGTGGAAGTTCAGTATCGGTGAGAACTTTATGCAATTCCTCTCCCTCAAATGCTTTACTTGGTCTACATGCCTGACAGGGTAGGAGCGTAGGTGCTTGATGGTATAAACATCAATGGACCATACTTAGCCAGCAGCACGACATTGTCCGCCTTCTAAATCGCCTTGTACACATGTATCGAAATCGTTTACGAGTGGGCCTAACGGTTGTAGTTAAAAATATGGCAGCCTTCTGTTGAATCGTCTCAGCAGGTTTTAACCCAACTGAGCGAGTGGTTTCATTATTTAGTGTTTGTACATTGGTAATTTTACTACAATTTCTAACAGACGGTAAAAACTGAATAACCCAGTATACGGTGGTAGCTGACTATTTTAGTATTTATAGACTTGGCTTTTTTCAAAGGTAAATGATAAATGCAGTCCATATAATGCTGGGGATGATTTTCCTTTTCAAAAGCTTGCTTATTGTAGGCGATAAGTTTTAAATCATTTGCAGATCTAATTAAATTTTGAGCCAACACATTATAATATATATATATATATATATATATATATATATATATATATATATATATATATATATATATATATATATATATATATATATATATATATATATATATATGTATGTATGTATGTATGTATGTATGTATGTATGTATGTATATATATGTGTGTGTGTGTGTGTGGCAATATACAAACACACGCATTTGTTGCGTGCTAGTTAATTATATTGTTATAGCTTTATCTATGCCCTATACCGACATAAATTATGATCATGCATTATCCATACAAGCAACGACTTAACGTGAACCATGGCCGGTTTTACATTATGTTCCTTTGGGGAATAAATGTTATCTGTATCACGTAAATCATTATAGGATGCATAAAAAATATAGCATTCATTTACAATACTCGGGTCATACAAACACAATGTCATGTCGACTTAATCTGGGAAAGTGAACGTTTTGCCAGCGATCAGGTCAATGACCTACCAATGTTGTTCAATAGTAGGGTAAGTTGATCATGTATCTTGAAAATTAACCCACTCTCCGGCAGTAAAAGTACAGAGAGGCTTCATTAATGCAAAGCTGTCTGGCCTAGTGAGGAACAGCCTTAAGCAAACACGGGGCCGTATTTCAATCATTTTGGCGTTCTCCCCCCCCCCCCCACTCCTTTTCCCGGATTTATGCGAGGGGCTCTCTATAAGAACTGCGGTTGGAAATAAACTCTTAAACAAGTTTTATATGATATCGAACAAAACATTTTCTACCATCGTTTTAAAATTTCTTAGATATACTTTTAAAATGACAAACGCGCGCAGGGCCTATGATATGCGGGGCCCAAGGCAGCAAGGGATGAACGGCAAAAACGTTGCATTGCGGAGTTGATTTCCTGAAAGCACGGGACCCAAGACGTTTGCCTCGTTCGCCTAGTGTCGGGCCTGAACGCGCGTGGTTCCTGTGGGCGCTGTCGGTCCAATCTGCGTAAGGCCGGCCCTGGTTCCAGCCTCTTCTAAACTTACAGTTAAACATTGACATTAATGAAATATGCAATCCAATGTAGCTCCATTCAGAAGGGGTTATTATAAAAACATTATAATTGGCTTAACTGTATACGAATGGATATGGTCAACCTAACGGTTTGATGCAGTGGGAATAAAATTCTGAAAGAAATGAAGATGCACAGAAGAGGTATATTGAGGGTATATATAATTTGTTTTCTTACTTTACTGACAACATATGACTAGAACGTATAGACCAGGCACTAGCTTATTACTTAAAAATCTAACCTTTAAAACGTGTATCTTACATGCAAAGTGCTTATTGAGTTGGGGGCTCCGTGTGTGTGTGTGTGTGTGTGTGTGTGTGTGTGAGAGAGAGAGAGAGAGAGAGAGAGAGAGAGAGAGAGAGAGAGAGAGAGAGAGAGAGAGTAGTTATATGTTCATTATTCCCACTATGAAAACGAAGTCATATGGTCAACGTTCCTTTGCATACCAGGGCCCAGCAACGTGGAACGATTTGCTCACTGAATTTAGACACAAAGACACATGATGCCTTTCAAGAGTGCTCTTAGAACGCACCTATTTCGATTGCAAGAAGAAACTTAAAGACCTAATAATGTTTGCTACTTTAAATATTTTCAGCATTATTTGTTTTCAAATTTCATGGTGTTTGTTTTTCTTTGTAGTCATATAGATAATGTTATAAAGCGGATACATATGCTGTTGTCGTCGACAGTTGTTGTGGTTTTGTGAGTTGAACACCAATTCCAGCACATGCTATGCTATACTTAGCGGCAAGTATAGTTCGGTGGGAGGAAGAACCCAGGAAATCCGCGGGAAGAACCAGTGACCCATAGGAGGCTACTGGCAAGGACTGTCACATTTCCACGCTGGGACTCAAACCCGCACGGACAGGTGAGATGCCAATGATTTGTAAAGGTACGCGTCTTAGACCAGTGGACACAGGTGAGATGTCAGTGATCGGTAAAAGTACGTGTCTTAGACCAGCGGGCCAGCTGTGGCCACTCGACAGTATGTAACAACACATGGTGACAAAAAAGCATTACCCATGTACTTCGAGGCTTCCCTATGTGGTATATATTAACTTAAAAGCGCCACGCTTTTATGAATATATGTACGTAAAAAAACGTTTTGTGCATTTGTTGCAATCTTTTTTAAAATAATGTTCAGTATGCTACAGACAGAGAAGTAAAGTATTCCGCGTTTAATTACTGAGTAATAACATTTCAAACCCTAGCCAATATCAGGACCCTGTAATTTCATGCATGTAGTTTTACAGGGAAAGGGCATTGACTTCGCAACAGGAAGGAATTCTATACAGGTTTTTAGCAGAAGGGCAATCGAACCAAAGCCTAGACCAAGGACACTGGTCTGGATCAAGAAACCGATTGATCTTGC